>CP135554.1:2586987-2665993 GCA_032402905.1 Khaya senegalensis | reverse complement strand
CATCTTCTATTTCTAGGAATCTATTCAAAATTTCCCTAGACTATAGCATTCTTGCATCCTCACTTAAATGTATCTTTAACTCATCTATTCAACTTCTTCCCGAATGTTGTTTTATATTTCCAAATTTCTACTTTAAAAGGTGTCCAGTTGTGATCTCCACATGATGAATTGAAATCAATAGTGGGGCATTTCAGCTTGCATAGATATGGAAGAAGAATCATCGACCTCCTCCTCTTATATGTCTTCTTCGTCTTCCTCTTCTTCACCTAATCTGCACCCCTTGTCACTTGATGCTGAGCTCTGGCTGATGGCTGAAGAAAGAATCCAAGAGATATTATGTACCATTCAACCTGCTGTAGTTTCTGAGCAGAAGAGGAAGGAAGTCATCAATTATGTTCAGAGGCTAATTAATGGTTATTATGGAATTGAGGTGAGAATTACTACACCACACTTTTCTATTTTCTTTGTTGACAATGACGCAATTATGTATTTCTCTTTTATTTTGACATAGTTTTTTTCTTTCTCTGTTAAAGTTAGGTTAGTTTCAAAATTCTTGCTTCCTGCTTTTAATGGTTATTATGTGGTGTATCTTTCACAATAAATACATCATGAAGTTCATGGTTGAGGCTAGTCTATTTCCAAATTTTCAGTCTACACCGTCAAAGAAACTAGTTTATTGCAAATGATCACTCTTTGTTCAGTAAGTGTCGCAAGGGCTTTGAATACTGTATTTATTGTTTTGACTCATATTTGGTCTTTTTTCCTGTTAGACAACTAGATTATTTTCTTTTTAACATCCAATGTGTAAAAGAATTCATTATACTCATAGATCTCTAATGAGTTTGGATAATCTCTGTGCACTTCATTTGTTTCCTTTATGCAGTCTCCATACTAATCTTTTTAACAAAAATGCGGTGGTTTCTGTTAGGGAAACAACTGAAATGCCCAGGTGGAATTTCCTGTATTGTGATCTTATGGCTTAACTTGAAGGTGAATAAACATTTAACTTGAAATGCCCTTGTTCAGCTCATATCTGTTCTGGGGTTTCTGTATGTTTAGTAAATAGCCCATAAATAGCCCAGAATGATCACAGATGAGGTTTCTTTTGTCTTTTAAAATCAACAATCATGACAGGGCTTCTTACCGACTGCTGTTTCATTTTGAGTACCAAATCCAATCAGCACATTCTACAGAAGATCATATTACACTTTCTTTTCCAAATGATATTTTAAAATTTCAGTTTTTTGGGACTCAATATAGTGGATATTTCTTTTCTAGAATTCAGTAGTCACTCCTCTCAGATACAGTTAGTTAATCCACCAAGTGGATAGGAGATTTTGTATACCAACATGATGGATACACAAGATTCTGTTAAAAACTACTTTTCAGGGGTTTCCACCTGCAGTTTTTTTGTTCATGAATGGTGAAAATAAACAAAACAAAAATGAGAATTTGCTTGACCAATTTATTTCAATATGTATATTAGTCTATTTGCTTGACCTTCAGGCTTCATTTAATCTGAAGTTATTTCAATTTGCCATGCCATTCCAATAGGTGTTCCCATTTGGCTCGGTACCACTGAAAACCTATCTTCCTGATGGTGACATTGATTTGACTGTGCTTAGCCATCAGAATGTGGAAGAGCATTTTGCTAGAGATGTCTGCAGTATCCTTGAAAGTGGAGAGCTGGACTCTCAGTTTGAAGTGAAGGATGTAAAATATGTTCCCGCACAGGTCTATTTCTTGATTGATCTTTTATTACTAAAGTGATGACTTCATAATCTACTCAGATTTTAAAATATATCTATTATCCATGTCACTAACTTGCATCTTGGCTCCATATGAATATCTCTTGTGGAACATTTGCACTTGTTGTTGGTGGTGGTTTTTTTTTTTTTTTTTTGGTATCAGTTTCTCCCATTTGGATTTGTGGATCTTGCTCTGAACTTTATAATGGAAAATGTCCAAAGGATCAGAATTTTTTTCTATTTTTATTCTACCCTTTCATTTTTATACTTGGTGAAAGCAATACACTCAAGTTGGCATTGTTGATGGCAATGAGAATACAAGTGATGGGCCGTTTTGTTGCAGAAATTGGTTAATAGTTTAATGCTTGCTTTGTTGATAAATCTATATAACAGAAATGAACATTTAGTCTCATTTTTTCTTCTTTGAACGGCTTGCTCTGTCTGATATTGCTTGTCTGAGACGCAAATGTTATTCTTTTTAACAAGTTTCAATGGCAGGTGAAGATCATAAAATGCAACGTGGAGAATGTATCGGTGGATATATCCTTCAATCAAGTGGCAGGACTATCTGCACTATGCTTTCTTGAGAAGGTACAATCTGACCTTCTCTCTAGGCTTGTACTGTGCATTAAAATAGATTCGAGACTCAGATTTTTTTGACAGATTCTCTGTCTTAAATTAGTAATCACTTCATTCAAGTGCACTGAAGGGCACGAATGAACATATAATGGAGGAACTATTTTGAGAAAAACTGATCATCACAATTTATGTATATATAGTGAAAATCATTTGGTATGGAACGTAAAATTAAATGTGTTTCCTTTTCACACTAACCTTCAAACTTGTTTTCAAATTTTTCAAGAGGGTCTCTAGTTTCTACTCATTTTTGGCTTCTCTATCATGATTGATCAGTTGATATATGTGTCCAGCTTTTATTTCTCATAGTAGCAAAAATTAAACTGCAATTTCTTGCTTCATTTTACCCAGGTTGACCAACTTGTTGGGAAAGACCATCTTTTCAAACAAAGTATTATCTTGATCAAAGCCTGGTGCTACTATGAGAGCCGAATTCTCGGTGCCCATTATGGTTTGATTTCAACTTATGCACTAGAAATGCTGGTCTTGTACATCATAAATCTTTTTCATTCATCGTTATGCAGTCCTTTGGCGGTTAGTACTTCTTGGTTCAGAGTAATCACATACTTCAACAAATGCATCAATTATACAAGCCTTAATGTTCTGTTTACAGGTCCTGTATAGATTTTTGGACTACTACAGCACATTTGATTGGGACAACTATTGTGTCAGTATAAATGGTCCAGTCTCCATATCTTCACTTCCAGAAATTGCAGGTAGGTAGCTTAAGGCTTTGTTTGGTATTAAGGTGATTCTACTTATCTTTGAAAACAAAGTTCAAAATGTGTTTGGTAAAACTAGTTTTTAATGGGACACACAAACAATTGACATCCAGCACTTCCATCTCATAGTAGTTGTATACATGTTATTCCTATTCTTTTCTTTGTGCTGGTTGCAGCTGAGACTCCGGAAAGTGATGTTGATGAGTTTTTGCTCAGTCAGGAATTTTTGCGGCAATGCAGAGATATATATTCAGTTCCAATCAAGGCACTAGAAACTGCAGACCATGAATTCTCCATTAAGCATCTCAACATAGTTGATCCTCTGAAGGACAGCAACAACCTAGGGCGTAGTGTCAGCAAAGGTTCTTTTTATCCACTGATGTTGTCTTAGTTCATTGTCCAAAATTTTATTTGCTCTGCACAAAATTTTCCATTCCCGTACTTCCCATAATGACTTGGAGATTCAAAAAATAATCTTTTCATTGCTAGGATACTTGTACAAGTGCAAGCTGCAAGTGTATTAGCTTAACAACAATATACCTGTGCAGGAAACTTTCATCGAATAAGATGTGCTCTTTCCTATGGGGCTCAAAGACTCGGAGAGATCCTAATGCTACCAGGTGAAAGCATAGGTATGGGACTCGAAAAGTTCTTTATGAACACTTTGGATAGGAACGGAAAGGGACAAAGGCCGGACGTAGAAGTTCCTATCCATGCATTTGGAACTGGAAAATCTGAAGCAGCTGATCTCAGCGGAGACTATGACAGTTATTATAATGGTCTACTGTATGCCCAGTGGTATCACGATTATACCTTGCCCATTACTTCCCAGTTCAGTCTGCCATCATCTCCTTCTCAAATCTCTAACAGAAGTGCATGGGACACCCTGCGTCAGTTTGTGCGTTGTAAGCAGAATCTTTTTTATCGATGGAGAACAGAGGTATCCGTCCCAAGACTGTCATTCTGCCATCCTTATGCTTCCCAATTACTGGCTGCTACTCTCAGTATTGATGAATCGGAGAAGTCACGAGGAACAGGCACATACATTCCTGACATGGTATGTGACTTTGAAGCCTTCCCTTTTATTCCATCTAAGTTTTGCTTATTGAACTGTAATAATGCTTCAATATTGCAGACGCGTCAATTTTTCAAAGAGACACATACTCCAATGAGAAGGCATCTGGAGTCTCAAAATCATGTTCAGTGGCTGAAATCAACCAAAAACGATGGCCAGGATGAACATTTACCAGAAAAAGACAATGGTGAAAAGTGTGGTTCTCTCAATCTTTCTCTGGAAGAATTTCCCCTTCTTCCAGTCACTGTGACGCCACTATCATCAACAGCCAACCATCAGTTTAATGAGTCAACTGGTAAGTCTACACAGGTGGATGATTGCTGTCCTCCTACGGCAACTATAATGTTTGAAGCATGCGAGCATTCACTGACAACATCTAGAATGATGAAACACTCTGGTGATTTGACGTCTTTGGACACTGAACCAGGTCACTCAGTGACGGGAACGCAGAATCAACAAGAATTACTCGAAAGTGATAAAGAAAAGTATGTCATTCTCTAATTTACTGAGTTGTTGAAGAATATGTAAGATACTATCTAATCTTTTTCCTTCGCTGTTTTTTCACTGCACAATTCCAATAAAACCGTATCCATATCCGTACCATCTGAAAGATGGTAAGGACTTCCCTACTTTGTCCCAATAAAAGCTTTTGAGGATGTGAGCAACAATGACAACATACACCAAGTTGATGTTCTATCCAGACAGTACAAAAGTTCATGCCAACTTCAAAGGTTTTAGAAACAACAGAAGTTGCTCCAGTTTTTTCTGCCTTTTCTTGCTCCCTCTACTGTGGAAGGAATTTAGGAATTTGCTTTGTCTTTGCCTTTTTGTTGAGTCAGAAGAATGTTTACTTGCTATGTTTAAAATTGGTCAGAGACAAATGAATCTTGCATTTCCCGTAAGGTCTACCGGTGCCTAACATACAAGTTCAAATTCCAGACAATTGACAGAATATCAACATCTTATTCCAGATTCATTCAAGGTATCATAATCTGATTGTCCAGACAAGTTTTTACAAGCATCGCATATAAATGTTCCTAGGTTTCAACCAGTTGCAGTGGACAGCCAAGAATAATACTAATATACAACTGCGATGGATTAAGATATATTTGTCCATAGCATTTCCTAGATATTGAAACATACAAGATTGGCACCATCCCACCAGCTCGAACCCCACAGAAGGTGAGGAAAATTAAACTAAATTACAGAGCGAGCGACTGCTTGAGGAGTGAAAATGTACATATGACAGTCGTGGGCATCAACTGGAGAACCAAACGATGCCACAGCACCTCCGGTGACTTCTTTGTGCTGTAGATATTAATGAAACCAAGTAAGCATAAAATGAAGTTCAGAAAATTAATAGTGCTACATACAATTAGTTTCTCACCTGCCACAAATCTCTTACTGAGACAACCGTGCTGGATGCAAGGCCTAGTACATCCCATCGAGCTGTGATAATCGCAGCTTTTGAACATCGATTCCAGAGAGCAACCACCAAGCGGTGTCCAGACAAAGGACCTGCCCAAACCTGCAAGACGGAGTGAAACAATTTTAATCAAGCAGAAAGCAGTTTTGTGTGCTTTAACATGTTCCCCTCCTAAATTCTAAATTGCATTCAAGATCTTTTTTATTCTGTTGCTGCCTTGTAAACCTGAGTATATTTTGTTTTTCATTTTGCTTTTCACTAGACGGTAGGAAGAAAAGTTTTAAAATTTAAAGCTGGGGAAGGTATGTTACTTCCTTCCATATTTCTATCAGTCAACATTTTGGAGAGAATTCACAATTGAACTGAAAAATATTCAAATATGTTCCCATATTTAGGATGTAGCATGACCCAAAACATATTCTAACCTGAAGACAATCATCTGTTCCAGAAACATAAACTTTCCTTCCTTGAACTCCAAGTGGATCTGCAAAAAGAATCAAATTCTCAGGTCTTCAGTTTTCCAGATATGATAAACCGAAAAGGTGTGATGTGGAAGGACATCTTGGAACAAAGCAATGAAGAAATACAGCAAAATTTTACCTTGGTTTACAGCAATCACTTCTTTATTGCTCAGAATCTCAAAAGTTTCTGCAGTCATGTTTCTTACATCACAACCAACCAATAGTGGGGCCTGCCAATGAAGGACAAAAGTCAAATTTTAGAAAATTAATTTGTGCAAAATCTTTGAGGTAAAATTCCAATGTATCTTATAGACTACAAAATTGACAACGAGACAACCAATCTAATAATTCAGTCTATGAAGACAGCCGGATCCATAAAAGATTGTTTATTTCGTATGACTCCAGAATTAAATAAAGACTGTGCAAGTATAGGTTGAAAGCTAAATGAGTAAAGACACAGAAAATGAAGGTGAACCTTCATTAGAGCCCAGATGCTAAAGTGAGCACGATACTCCTGGAAAGTCATGCCTCCATTGCCAACTTCCAACATATCCGGATCTGCAGAAATAATAAGATGATGCATCAGATAAATTATTTCCAATCAGGGCAATAATGCATTCGGACAAAGATATTAACAAATGTCACAATTTTACCATTCCAACCACCAGGTCCAGCATATGCTGCCCACTTGTCATTTATGTCAGCAATAGTAGTCATGCTTCACAACAAAGAGTCAATCAGTGTGGCAATTATCATCCATGGAAATATTAAATGTTTTCTTTTCCACAATCCCTTTGTTGAAAAGAACCATATAATATTGTCTAGTTCTTGACTCTATGCAAAGGAAGCACAAAAGATTGAACTTCACACAACAATAACAACGCCTGAACAATACAATGAAATATAATTTATGATTCCATCTTCATTATCAATATTCCAAGGCAGATCCTAAAAGAGTCCAGAATGTTTACCTAACCCATGAATCATTGATATCATCTGTAGTACGCCAACTATTTCCAACTTTTCCCGCCCATAAGGCTGGGTCATCGACACCCCTGCAAAAACCAAAATAAGAAGGCAAGAATTGATCTTCTGGTAGTGAAGAATTAACTCAGGCACTTGCAAAGAGATTAAAAATGCATATTACCATTCGCAAAGTGAATAGAAAATTGTGCACCCAGTTGCATTTAAAGCGTCACGCATTGGTGGGTATCTGGAAATTTGGAAACGCATGAAGTCAATTTAAAAGCTACACAATAGTGATGCTCTGACAACATATATGATACTCATGAGATGAACCTGTCTTGTGGTTTGATGCCAAGATTAAAACAGTTATCATACTTCAAATAGTCCACATCCTGATAACACAATGTACAGCGTTGAGAGTAAATTATAAACAAACAAAAGATGGTGTTCTAACAGGAATCTCCATTTTACATTCCAGCCAAAACTGGGTTTGAAGTTTGAGAGCAAATCACTCCATTCTCAGATGAACTATAATGCTTCAATGTGATATAAAAGGGACAGAAAAAATTACAATTGACTTCCACGAGACTTCCGAAGAGTGAAATAAAATGATTTGCTTCACTAATAAATAAGGTGAGATACCGAAACTAACCCAAGAAGCAAACAATGTTGCATCGTCTTTTTCATGGTAAATAGATCCTGGTCGAACTTGACATGTAAACGCCCTAAAATATGCAATTGGGTGAATTAACAAGAGTGAGCGGGAGATTGAAAAACTATCAATTGTTAAACGAACAAATAATTAGTAGATTATTTTCTAACTACGAAACTTTGACTAGAAGTTCAAAATCTTATCCTACCCAGCATCCGAATAAATACCAAGCTTGAGGCCCTTTCCATGAATATAATCAGCAAGAGCTTTAATTCCTGATGGGAAAGCTTTTGGATCAGGGACCAACTGACCCTGCACCGGCAAGAACAAACAAAAAGAAAAAATTCAAATTATAAAGTAATTCACAATTTAGATGCTTTGTGCTTTCTAGCACAAATAGTTTCTACAAAACATAAGTGTGTGTATGTGCATGCATGTGTATAAAAGTGTTTATCACTCCGTGAATGCTTTGCAAGAAAAATCAGGTGTACGTAAAATAACTATTCTATCCTAAAAAAAATGCACCACAAAAAATTACTAGAAAGTGAGACAAAAGAGATTGTAGGTATTATACTCAAAATCAACTAACGTTCCAATGAAAGCAAATAATTATTTGACAGGTTGTAAGTCTAAAGCAGTCTAATACAAATAGAATTTGTACAAATTTACTGATAAGACATAGATGTTGTTCTTCATGAACCACAAAATCTATTGTTGCCCATACAAATCATATAGGTTATGATAACTATTTGCAGTAAAAATTATACGACTCAACTGACCTTTAAATCCCGAGTTGAAGCAGACCAGCAATCATCTACATTTAATTTTCTTTCAGTAAGTACAAAACTAAACCAAAATGGAAGTAAAACACATTTGAACATGCTAGAAAAATACCTATATTTACATAGACATAACCTAAATCAGCCAAGCCTGTTGAAATAAGTGCATCAGCTGTCAATGATGGAAACAAACATCAGTATTAATGGATTTTATCCAATGAAGAAAAGGGCAAAAAAAAAAAAAATCAGGTCTTATTCATCCTATTCAACGTGCATCAATAAATTATCATACTGTGAACACAAATGCATGTATATGGAGTATGCACATACAAGAATTGATTTCAATGGAGAGCATATTCATGAATTAATATAACAGTGCAGTGTCATGGATGGTCGAGCAAATCTGTCATGTTCGTATATTTCATTTTAAAAGTAGAAACACAACATAAGTTCCATCTGATTAGCCAAAACTCACTCGCTCTTCACCAAACGATTCTCTTTCATCTCTCATTATCATCAGCTACTCTACCAAGTTTTACAATCATCGTTCTCTGTTCACTCAAATTATTTGTAGCCCAAGTAGATAAATGTCTATCTTCTTTTTTTTTTTTTATAAGAAAATTTTCAAAATACATATAGTTTACATGTATTCATCTCTGCTTCTCATGATGATAAATTAATACTATTGAGAAACAGAGGCGAATAATCCAAATTAGAAAGAGAAACAAATACCAGTTTCTTTGATGACGGTTTCATTGATATTGCAAGCAAAAAAGTTCCAGCTATTCCATCTGCATCACACAAATGAAAAAACAAAAATTGAATCATCCAAGTCCTCATTTGGTCCTTGGCACACGGAATTCTTCTTTTGTTTCCCCAAAAGTTTCTGACACATGGTCTCCGTGCATCAATGCAAACCACCCATAAACAGTAATTAAAGCTCCTAATACCACACTCCCACTGGGTTATGTGTTTGGTACAATAATTCTAAGAGAACAATTTAATGAAATATGTTACATATTTCTAAACTGTATATTTTTGTGACATGATCTTAGTGTTTGGATGTATGAATGTCGTGGTATGCCCGAATTGGTAGGACTTTCCCATCCCACCATTACAATCCTTATTTTTGCTAAAATATATAACACAAAAATCCATTAAAGCACAAAAAAAATGGTCTCCTCTAGAAGTTCCACCATAGTCACATGATATACATGTTTAGCTTCGGATTCAGCCATAACTTAACAGAAAATTCTTGACAATTGGAGAAAACATAACAAGGAAAACAAACAAAAAATAAAACCACTCAGCAAAAAGAACTGACCCCATTTGAGGAGTTGGAGCCAAGCCGTTGTTGAGTTGAAGAATTCCATACTTAGAAGTATCAAAAATTCTATGAAACGATCCCCTAAACCCATAACCAAAACTGGATTTCTCGTAACTCTGCAACAAATTCACCACTCTTGCCGCAAATCCCCCGTCGATCAGACACAAAATCACCGCAAAAACGAAGCATTTCTTCGTTGCCAGCGCCATTGTTGATGCACTGAATTCTGCTCCCACTCTCATTTCCTCTCACACCACAGTTCCTTGTTTCAGTCAAACACGCGAACTAAATAACTGAAGTGAAACGCAAACAAACTTGGAAATATACAATAAAATAAACAAAAAATCTAGTGGATCTGTCTGGATTTCAATCTGACAGGTCAGCAAGAATTTTACATTTTCTTAATTGGACAGTTTTTTATTGAACAATTATGATGATTATGGACATTGTTAATTCAACAAATAATACTGATAACATTAAATATTTCTAGATTTCCTTGTCAAAGTGGCCATTCCAAAGTTAAAGGCATTACCTTTGATTGGAGGGTCAAACTCATTCCTATTGGGAGACGCAAGCTTACGTGTATTTACAGAGAAAGTCTTGGCATTAGGTTGCACCGTCTTATCACATATGATATAATAAAATTATTTAATTAATAAATAATTTTTTATTATTTAAATAATAAATAATTTTATCACATCACCTCACTAATACTGTAAACTCAAAGACTTTTTCAAGTTTATCGTCTGAATTCAGAATTGCCACCACTGAGAAGGCCCAGTTGAAGAGAGGCTCTAAAGAAAGACTGCCATATTCCAAGTACAATCATTGAGTCCATGGCATTAACCAATTCCAGACTCCATTACAGTGAATTCTTCTGTCTATCCATATTATATTATATTTTTCCATGATTTTGGAAAATTGATTAAATTTTAAATCTACCCAATTCAAAGTCAAACTGTTGTTATGGCGACTATGTGAATGTTTAGGTGAAATGTTACTGTCTGAACTACGAAATATTTCCACTATGTGATAGTGACAATTACCAAGGTTTGAATTGAATTTAAGAAAATAAATAGCCCACAAGAATTCAACAATCAAGTACAACATTAACGCATTGTTCTCGAGATTAAGTTTGGGATTAACAGTTTATAACCTTAATCTATGATTGTTATAGTGTATAAGATTGCTAATTATCAAATATGAATGAGATTATGAATAATTAAGATGAAGTAAAAAATGCCCATTTCTTACAAACAAATCCTCAACCCAACCATGTGAAGAACAGGGATAAAAAGAATTATAAAGCAGTGAACCAGAGATAGAGACCTTAATTTGGTGGAAGTCAGTCACAGTCAATGTATGTACATCAAAATCCTTGAACCTTAGCTTTTTCCAAAGCAACACATGAATTGTCCATGAACATGATCTCTGTTACAGCTTGCTTCATACGGAGCTCCTCGTGCAAAATAATGACCAGCAATTTGATGAAAGAGAGCTTTAACTCGTGGCCAGATAAATTCAAATTAAATGAATTTAAATTAATTTAAATCGATCAATTTAAAATTTTAGTTATTTATTCAATTTTTTAATTAAATTTGATTTAGATTAATTAAATTTATCAAATTTATTTTTTATTATTTGATTAAATTTAAATCGAATTAAATTAATTCAAGTCAAATGATCAATTTAGTTCGATTGGAGTTAAATTATAATCCATGTAGAACCGAACTTAACCGTGCTCACCCTAACTTCAATTTGATGAAGTTGTCATGCAAAATACTATATGAAACTTGCATTAGAATGAAAACAAAGATTATGAATACTATATGATATTGGCATCTCTCAATTACTAAGTTCGTTTGTAGATATATGTCACAACAAGCAATTAAACAATCGTGAACTGTGACATGGACATAAATATGTAGTTCAATCATTGAATAGAATTAAGACATCATCATACACGATTTCATAGCAAATATTTACATAATCAACCACCCGAACAAAATCAAAGAAGCAAATTAATCTGTATATCTCTGTAACAATTGTACTATATAACAAATTTATATGTAGATAGACTGATTGTGATTCCAGCTAGCTTGGAGCAGATCAATTTTGCGTCTAGTTCTTCACTTCATTGATTCCCTTGCTCGGCCCCGACGGCGGGACTACATCCCCTTTAGGAAGAATATTCAGAACCAGAGTCCGATATTTTCCGGCGAGTTTCGGAGAAGGCAACGAACTAATTCCCATTTCAGGATTCTGTTTTGCTTTCAAATGGTGACATGGCTGCTGCTTAACTATCTGTGGCAAGCCTCCAACTTTGTCGCTAGGAAGTTCGATTCCGATGGATGTATCCGGTTCGGTTACCGCTAAGCTCTGAGGGGGATAATCATGGAGTCGTCGAGCCGAAGATTGAGATATTAAGAGAGAGAAGAGGAGTATTATTGCTGTGAGGTGACTGGGTTTCTGCATTTTCGCCATTGATGATAACGAACCTTTGGGAAGAGAGAAAATGCGTGCTTCCGTGTTGGGCTGGTGAATGAGAGTTTGACAAGTTATGGAGACTTTTATACTGGAGGGAAGGGAGCCGGAGTGATGAGAAGGGACGAGCGCAACGCAGCGTTTTGAACAGGGAGTTGACATAGTCATAGGTACGAATGTTTGAATGTCAAAGGCATGCAAGACTCACGCGCTATGATATCAACGATTACTGCAACTTGCACTAAATTGAATTTCAAAAACCAAATTCTCGTGAAGATGTGGAACACGCCCGAAGAATTGAGCGTGGGGGTTAACGAACAACAAAAACACGTCAGGGTTTTGACTATGCAAAGTCGGTCTTGGAACGGAAACAACCATGCAAGTCCGCGTTTATCGACTCCAGCGGGTCTTGTACGCGATAATTCCTTCGCGCTGCCTGTAATTTTCCATGTCTCTACTTCACTCACTGTTTCATTCTCCGCCCAACCGACACAAATTTCTCAAGAACTGTCTTAATATTCAATTTTAAAATAAATAATAATAATATATAATCGTTTTTAATTTTAATTTTAATTTTAAACAAATTTTAAAAGCTTAATTAGCTTGTAATCACCTATTTTAAGATCATTACAGTTCAAAAGTGTAAAATCTGAACATTGTTTTCAAAAAGTTGGAGATATCCCACCTGATAAAATGTGCAAAGTTTGTGATCAGTAAATTACTTTTAAAAAGGATTTAGGAAAGAGAGAAGAGATAGAGGTGAGGTCACCAATCACCAACCCTTGATAAATTGGATTGAAACCAAAACCGCGTCGATGATGGCAATGAAAAAGCTGCCTTCTTCCTCTTGTCCATCAAGCAAAATTATGATATATTATATGTGATAAATTAATCCAATGTATACGAATGTTGGTCCATGGGAAACTGGCATCTAACAGCACATGCTACGTTGGGTGAATTTAATTAGATTCACAAACAAGCTATATGTCAAATCCAACATCCAAACGGTCCAATTAAGAAGAGATATTACAATATTATTGACTATATCTTCTCCAAAATCGATGTTAATTTTCCTGGAAATTGAAGTCGTTGGCATACATGCATGCATAATCCACGGATTTGACTAGAAAATTTTGATGTCAACATGACAAAGCATGACAATAAATGTAGTGGGGAAGAAGGTCAATTTAATCTCCACTAATTTACCAACTAAACTTTTCTTTTCTTTTCACCTTTTGTTTCCCTTTTTCTACGCTAGTAACTGTTTTTGCCCCGCAACCGAAAGTGCTTTTGCATGGGATTTGCGATTAGCAGCTCTGATACTATTATATGCCAGCATGAAAAGCTACTTTTGGATGTAGATGAAGACCAAATTAAGTGATTAATTAATTAATATAAGCAAATGGGAGAGGTACAAATGAAAACATGAGTGACCCCAGCTGAGGAATTTCTTTGTTTATTTCCTCTTTTGTTTCTCCAATCTTATCCTTATTAAGAGAAGACAATCCAATACGTTTCTTGACTGTAAAAACACTAGGGTTTTCTTTTTCTTTTCGTGATTGCTTTGTTGCTTTCTTTATATACACACACCAACAAAAACGAAATCATTCCTATTCATTACGTTGTCTGATTGTCGTTTTATATGCTGCTCTCTCGTCAAGGATTTCTAGGCCATTGATGTTCATAACACAGAGCAAACCAGAAGATGATTTGATTATTCTTTACTAGCTTGATCCCATGTGCCATGAAACTTGTATCTTTTATCGGGAAGAAGCACACTCTTAGTTTCAGTGAACGGCAGCTCTTTCTTCGACAGCATCATTAATTCAAAGCCAAAACTATTTAATTCCTTGTTATTAAACAAATGGAAAGAAAGTCATGCAAGAGATTCAAGTTTCTTCGATCGGTATTGAATATAAAAAAGATTATTTCATTTCTCATTGCCAAAGAGAAAGGCAGCAAATTAAAGTTCGTGTTATCATCATGTATTCTTTGTCAATTCAACATTGTATGGCCCTCCATTTATGAAAAGTTAATGGTATTGTCTTTTCTTTTCTAAAAAATTATGGCACCTTCGCTACACTTATTGCCCTATAAATAATTCATATGGGTATTCCTTTATCTCCTTCAAAAACTTTGTGCCTTCTTCTCAAAATTTCATCAGACACCATTTCTCAGCTTATGCAAAAATGGCTAGGAGAAACTTGAAGGGCGGTACTCTTGTGCTGGTTGCAGTATTTCTTCTGTCTCTCATGTTTCAATGCAAAGTGGCCGCCAGATTTGGCAACAGTTTCGCTTTGTGCAATATGGGAGAAAGTGTTGCAGGAAATCGAAAACTTGTCGATATGGCAAATGATTATGATTCCGGAAACCAAGCTCCAACACATGATGACGGTGATTTCTACAGAAGACAAGGTGATGTTCCAAGCCCTGGCGTTGGCCACTGAAGCCATCCAATTCCAAGTTATTCCTATATATATATATATATATATACACCTTAATTCTGATATATACATAAAGTTCTGAGCTTTTCCCTTCCTATATTCTTCGTATATCTGTTATCTATTTTCTTATTAGAATATTTTCACGCATTCATGTTTTGTGCAAGAAACTATTTCTCGGGAATACCAATAAATGTTATGTATGTTCGTTACTGTAACATGATGCCATCGTCTATGTACTGTGGATTATCGTGGAATTCTGAAAAAGACAAGGAAAGCATAGTAATCGGTAGTGGGTAATACACCAATGACATGTAGCTCAATCTTCTCGATACGGGAGTGCTTTTCATGCTTGCTTCATGTGGAAAATTTTCGAAATCCCAAGCGCAAAGTCAAGCCATCCTAAATCTTGTTGACAATATCGATTTAAAGATGGATTTGAGAGTGGGAAGTGACCTCCCACGCCTCATAATTAGTGTTGATAATACATTATTACGCATTCGTTTCATGATTATGACTTTTAAAATCGTTGATTGCGTGAATCACTTAATCCGGACCTTTCTGATACAAAAACAAAATCATGTCTTTACTCCGTAAAATTAAAAAGTTAGGGATCCAAACGTTATTAACCAGTTGTAGGCTAAATGGGCTAAGGTCCTCCAGTATAAAGATAGCCGAGTTTTGCTTTATCTGGACCGAGTCTTTAGACCAATTGGGTTGGCTCTGTTCACTAACCAGGACTAATTGCTGTAGAGGGAGACTTCGCAACTCAAATGTAATGTTGGGCAGAACCCAAATTTGAGATGAGCTGTCAGGGCCCAGGAGTCCCCACTTATACATGATTACGGGCTCCCAGCTGCTTTCCTTGCTGGTTTCTTGTGAGTTATGGTATCCTACCTACATTGATTAGATTTTGTTGTGATTCTCAATCAAGAAAATCAGTCCATAACTAATAATTTAATGATTAGGTATGGTTATGGGAAGAGTTTTCTAGATTACTTATTTGAATGGCAATATCAAATACTTTACATTAAAAAAAAATGAATGTTGTTGCATAGGAATACTCTTGACATAACGTTATTTTAATGGTAAATCCTTACCTGTCTATGGCATTAGCCATTAGATGAGTTGTCTGTACTCGAAAGAGAACAATGCCCTTTTGAAATTGCTATCCGACTCAAAGTTCCATATCTTAGATTGACAACTTAAACAAATCAGAACACTTTCAACCAACTTGAGCTACTTTCTAGAAGAAATCAAATGCATGCCAAGAGAAAGAACACCTAAATTCATTAATTAACTTCTTAATCACATTTGATCTTTCTCGTTTCCTTAAATTAATGGACAGTTCTTGATAGTTATCCCCTACAGGAGGGTAAGGGTTCAAATACTTAATGCCAATTATAAAAAAGTGATATAATTAATGCACAATTCAATTTGGAAAACCTTGTGTGGTCTACCTAGAACCACAGCTATTGCTATTAGCCCGCCATACTTTTGATTTCTAATTGCTTTAATTAATCTCTTTGTTGCAAGTTGCGACCCGTAAGTTTGCAGATTTGAGACTCTTTGAACCAATTAAATTTGGTAATGTATTGGGGGGTGGGTTTTGGGGTGGCGCGGGGTGTGGGTATGTATGTATATAGGATTCAAATGCAGCAAGCCAATTGGCATCTTTTGATCTGGTAAGGGTACGAGCCGACCTAGAAATAACAAATAAACATATAAACATGCAACAAAATAACAATAATAAACATTACAGGGTAGTGCCGAACCGTCCAGATCTAGTGTAACCCGCCAGAAGCTGCAAATTCTCTGTAATTTTGCCAGAAGCTGTATATTCTTGTTTGTTTATAAGTTTTTGTTGGGATGTGCATCAGGATTTGGGTGCAGTCCTCTAGGTTTGTTTTAATACAAATCAACAACATCACATCCCATGCAACTTGGCATTTTCAAAGAGTTATTGTTTAAAAAAAAAATGATAACACATTTATTCTTTGGTGATAATGAACAGAAGTAGTGGATATGCTCGTATCTGTTCCATCTTCTTCACGATCTGTAAAAGATTTTTGTTTTATCTTTTATTATACTTAGTTAATCACTGAGCGACATTCGCCACCATTGTCGGTGGTTGTAATAACTTTAACAGCTTTATGTTTTGTTCATTTAGCCTGCAAAACCAGACAACCTTTTCCATTCTTCGCTGTCTTTATAACATCTCTGCACGTGGTTAAGTTTCCATAAATTCAGCTTCACTCAGAATATCCCAAGTACACTGACTTCAACTTCTTATAGATCTGTGAATCTGCCCAAAGAACAAGAAGATAACAGAACATTTTTCAATGCCATGGAAATTAAGATTAAGGTAAAGCTTTTGTGTTATGTTTATTGGTTAATCAAGTTTGGTTTCAGTGTTACAGTAAGGTCACTATATTTCAAACTAAACCTAAAAAATCGACGGAAGTTGATGTAAACCAGAAAGCTGTTTAGCTAAAGATGATAAAAAGAAAAAGTGGGTCATGGAGGTAGGCCACTAGCTATAAAAAAACAGAAAACCTAAAGTATTAGCTTTTCATTAATGGTGTGAAGATTTTGAAATTGGGGTTTGAGCTGAGACTCGAGGGAAAAAAGCTGTTTGCTTGTACATTTTCAGTAAAGAGCATGTTCAGCTCTCACGGGCTTTTTCGTTTATATAATTTTATAATTTTTTTCAAGATTCACACGCTTTGCTTTCGTGCCAATTTGACAATTTCTGGTGAATAGAATTTGGCAGGTGAATGAAGTTGTAATTTTTTGACATAAAAGTTTCAATTTTTATTGATTTTCTTGAGCTACTTGCAAACCCAATTAAGCACTTCACCATATTTTTTACTATCAAAAGCTGCTTTCAGCTTTCAAGGTATGGCAAGGAAAAGACAGTGGAAGGTTTGCTTCAGGCAGGTGAGACTTTGGAAAACCAAGAAAACGTTTGCTCAATTAGAAAAATGTTGTATGTAAACAAACGCAAGTGAAATAATAATAACAAAAAAATAGCATGAAATTCGGCTTTAAATCCGTGGGCAGTTTTTGTACATGGGGGGTTTTTTGAATGTAACTGTCGTCGAATTCACGTGATTCTTCCTTTTCGCTGCCATCACGCAAATATTGTCTTATTTTCGTTCTGTATTCCTTTTGAAAAAGATGCGACTGCTTTTACATATTAATAGTGTACATATGCACAGTGCGGTGATTTTGTAGTATTTTGCTGTTGTTTACTCTATTTCTTTTGTCTTTTCTGGGATAATTTTTTGCCCATGACTTCAATACTTCCAATTGGACATCTTTGTTTGATTCAAGTGTAAGAAACAGGGAGATATCAATGTCTTGCTTTTTTTTTCACATCATTGGAAAAAGAAAATGATAAAGTAGAAGCACTATAGGGCAATTAAACGAGGGCCCTTCAACATTTATGGTCTGTGTCTGATAATTGTAGAGTAATTGAGCTTCAATTTTTTTCGGCTTCAAGTTTTTATCAGTTTTCCTCCTTTTTCAAAAATTTCTCAAAAGGATTTTGCTCAGATTTCCAGGGGTTTGGTGGGATGCGACAGAGGTATGGATGGCATGTGGGTTTATTGGCAAGTAGTGGGAATGTGGGATGGGTCTAGAAATTCCTTAGTGGCCTCTTCAGCTAATGTTATAAAAATTCTCATTTCTTTTTGAATGTTTTATAGTTTTTTATTGTTTCAGCGCAGATCTGCTGATAAGTGTGTCCAAAAGCAGAAGTTCGTTGTGAAGATTTGAGCAGCAGTAACCATGGATCTTGAACATGGAAAATGTTGGGATTCTTCAAAGGTTGGTAAATTTATTTTTTGAGCTTAATGCCTTAATTTGTATGTTCTAACCTCATACGTGGCTTGCCCATTTGGATCTCTTCCATACCTCAACCGCGTTCTTAAAAGGTTTTTCATTTCATTGCATTTCAGAAGGATTCTTGGAAGACAATATTGCTTTTAGCTTATCAAAGCCTTGGTGTAGTATATGGAGACTTGGGAATTTCCCCACTGTATGTTTACAAGAGTACATTTGCAGAAGACATTCAACATTCTGAAACAAATGAAGAAATTTTTGGGGCTTTATCGTTTGTCTTCTGGACTCTTACTTTAGTTTCTCTGTTCAAGTATGTTTTTATAGTTCTTCGAGCAGACGACAATGGGGAGGGTAAGTTCGTCAATTATCAAGCAGTGTTGATTTCGCCCAGTTGTTGAATTAAAAAATTCATCCTTTTGTGCATGATTTTTCAGGTGGTACTTTTGCGTTGTACTCATTGATATGCCGGCATGCTAAAGTAAGCCTTCTGCCAAACGGACAGGTTGCTGATGAAGCTCTATCGACGTATAAACTTGAGCAACCCCCGGAGAAGAAGAACTGCTCGAGGTTGAAAATGTATCTGGAGAGGCACAAGTTCTTGCACACTGCTTTGCTTATCTTGGTTCTTCTTGGCACTTGTATGGTAATTGGAGACGGAGTTCTCACTCCAGCCATTTCCGGTAAACTTCTTTCTAGTAACACTTTAACCAGCAATCTTCTTCTCCCTGATTAATAACTAACGGATTTCTGTTTTACCATGTAGTTTTCTCTGCTGTTTCTGGCCTCGAGTTTTTCATGTCTAAGGAACATCACCAGTGTAAGTTTCTTTGCTTTCAGTCTGTCTTATGTCATACTATTGTATTTTAAATCATATTCAAGCCTGTAAATGAGATTAAACGCATGCTCCATTAAGCTCTAAGCATAGGCATGTAAGAAGGCTCGTGAATGCTTAGAATTAGGCTCAGTTGGGACTTATGCTTCTGCACAACAGTTAAAAGTAGTGGTTTCAATCCCAGACATAGTATTGGTTGCCCTCACCTATTTTCTAGTGAAATTATGTTTGAACGACTCTATATTTACTTTGACCATTCAGGAGAAAGAAAGGGAGCTCGTGCACGTAGTAAACGTGTACAGTTTGTTCCGTTTGAAGATTTACATTACTTAGTGGAGGATGAAGTAGCAAACTTTGAAAAGTGATACAAGTTATGAAAGCGTAAGAGTGGAGTTTCTTTTTGGTGTTTCAAAGTGATAAACGGATAGATACTCCATCTTGTCATTGACTCTGCTGGTGAAGGGGGACCACTCAAGTTGCTTGAGATGTGGTCTGGATGCGTCATATTCTCTCCTCTCTTGATCCTATCTAGTATGAATTCTTGTGAATTTGAGGTTATCACTTAACTTGCAAGAATCACAACGAGATACTCCTTCCTCATGTATGATTATTACTCCTTATTGTTTCTAATTTGAGGTGAATGAGGTAGGAAGAAATGATACATGTACATAGTAAACAACATAGTGTACCGCTAGCTCTGGTGATTTGCTGTTCAAGCCCTCTAGGGCACTTGCTTAAGAATAAGAAAGAGGAATCTCATGTCAATACAAACCGGATGCTCCTATTTGGTCAAATACCTGGCGACAATCTTCTATGTTCCTTTCATTATAGCATTTCTAAACAAGTTCCTGGATAACAAGCCTGAAGGTTTTCCTATTGATGATAGTGACGAAAAAAGTGAAATAAATATGCTAGTAAGAAAATATATTCTGGTTGAAATTGATTTTGTTAGCAACCAATTGTTAATTGGCAGCATGTGGCTGAGATGTGTTAAATTTCTGAAAAAACATGCTTCTTTCTACTGCAGCATATTTACTGGTGCACAGTCCCTGCTGTTTTTCTTATCCGCCGACCAAGTTGTAGTGAAAATAGAGGAAATACTTTCTTTCAAAAATATGAGGCTAAATCCCACCCTAAGAGAGAGTATATTTTCATTGAATGATGATTTTTTAAATAGTTGTGGCCGTCAATATATCAGTAATTGTAAAAAATTTTGATGCCCCCATAAAAGAAAAGTGGGTGAAAATGTTCTCTGTGCAGCATTTGTAAGCTAGTGTTGATTTTTGCTGTGATCATTCTTTATTTTCTTCACCTATACTTTTTGCTCTCATTTGCAGATGCAGTTATTCCAATTACTTGTTTCATCATAGTGTGTCTTTTTGCACTCCAACATTACGGCACACATCGAGTTGGATTTTTGTTTGCACCAATTGTGTTGATATGGCTACTCTGCATAAGTGCCCTTGGCTTATACAATATAATACAGTGGAACCCACATGTTTATCAAGCTCTGTCTCCATATTACATGTTCAAGTTCCTGAAGAAGACCAGGAAGCGTGGGTGGATGTCTTTGGGTGGAATATTGTTGTGCATAACAGGTAAGTTTGGAAAAGCATGCATGTACAGTATCTTCTCTGACAAATGTAAAATATATTTGTCGAAGAATCAAAAAACACATATACAAACTGAAATCTCTGATTTTTGTTGCAGGCTCTGAGGCAATGTTTGCTGATCTTGGTCACTTCTCTTATGCTGCAATTCAGGTAAACTTTAAAACTTTTGCTTTATAAATTTTGTTTTGCTACTAATAAGAATTATGGGTTTTTACGTCATGGCAGATTGCGTTCACCTTTCTTGTTTATCCAGCACTTACATTGGCTTACATGGGGCAAGCTGCTTACTTGTCGCAGCATCATAAAACCAGTTACCAGATCAGTTTTTATGTCTCAGTTCCAGGTAAAACAATCCTATAGATGCATGTAATAAGTAGAATGCTGTTTGACAACTGATAGTTGTTTAAATTAACAACAATATTTACCATCAATGATGGCTTAAGATTTTGGGTGCAGAAAGTGTGAGGTGGCCGGTGCTTGTAGTTGCAATTCTTGCTTCTGTCGTGGGAAGTCAAGCAATCATTAGTGGAACATTCTCTATCATAAACCAGAGCCAATCACTAGGGTGCTTCCCTCGAGTCAAGGTTGTTCACACCTCCGACAAGATACATGGGCAGATATATATTCCTGAAATTAATTGGGTGCTCATGATCCTCTGCATAGCTGTGACCATTGGATTTAGGGACACAAAACACATAGGGAATGCATCTGGTAAGTTTCACATTATATGTTCTTGTTAGAATTATAAGTTCTTTATTCATTTGAAGCATTACAACCTTGATGTTTTCTGTTGCAGGATTAGCTGTAATGACAGTAATGCTAGTGACAACATGTCTCACTTCCTTGGTTATCATCCTCTGCTGGCACAAGCCTCCCATTTTAGCTCTTTGTTTTCTGCTCTTTTTTGGCTCAATTGAATTGCTTTACTTCTCAGCATCACTTACCAAGTTCCGGGAAGGCGCGTGGCTTCCAATCCTCCTAGCTCTCTGGCTCACCACTATTATGTTTGTTTGGCACTATGGCACCATTAAGAAGTATGAATTTGATCTCCACAACAAAGTATCACTAGATTGGCTTCTAGCATTGGGTCCAAGCTTGGGAATTGCTCGAGTTCCTGGCATTGGCTTGGTTTTCACTGATCTAACCTCTGGCATTCCTGCTAACTTCTCCCGATTTGTCACAAACCTCCCTGCATTCCATCGCATCCTTGTCTTTGTGTGCGTAAAATCTGTACCTGTCCCTTATGTTCCCCCTGCTGAGCGGTACCTTGTAGGCCGTGTTGGTCCTCCAGCTCATCGCTCCTACAGGTGCATTGTGCGGTATGGATACCGTGATGTTCATCAAGATGTAGACTCTTTCGAATCTGAACTAGTTGACAGGTTGGCTGATTTCATCCGCTATGATTGGTACAAAACTGACGGAAACAATTCATGCACTGAGGATGCTGCATCCCGGTCAAATGAATCAACAAGTGATTGTAGATTTGCTGTGATTGGAACAGTGGCATTATCTGGAGCTCCAGCTTATGAAATCGAGGAGACATTAGAGCCTGTGAGTGTATCGGGTGGATTCACCTCAGTAGACAGTGTGACAGGTATCGAAATGGAACCCGTACGGGTAGTTGAAAGACGAGTAAGATTTGCACTTGATGACGAGTCTGAAATTGATGCACAATCTGAGATTAATGCTCAGGTGCGGGAAGAGCTCGAAGATTTGTTTGCAGGTCAACAATCTGGTACTGCATTTATTCTTGGACATTCTCATGTTCGAGCAAAACAAGGATCATCTATCCTAAAGAGGTTGGCTATTAATTTCGGATATAATTTCTTGCGAAGGAATTGCCGGGGGCCAGATGTTGCACTCAAGGTGCCGCCAGTTTCTCTACTAGAAGTCGGCATGGTTTATGTCGTGTAGATTTTCAAAGTAGTTTTGTTTGCTCATCTCTAGAGATGAACTGAATGAGCTTTGTAATGAAAGTGCTAAGATTAACAGGTTCTATAGAAATAATATCGTTTTTTCCCTCCAATACTGATGAACCTGTAATCATATAATAATGAATGATAAAATGGACAACTGGAATTAGAATAGTAGAAACGTAAAGATCTCAAATCCTGTATGTATTAAAATCCGCCACCTCTCCTCTTGAGAGTGCATATAATATGGCAATTTAACTGAGAATCTCGAGTTTCCTATGAACCATGTATTTTCTGAGTCTCCAGCTATGTGAGCTATTTTCCGACCCAAGAACAAAACACAAAATGCTCCTCCCAAAACACAACAGTCAGGCAGAAGGCCGCGTAGTCTTACACCGGCCACCAGATTTTATGAGTGGTAAATACCAGCAAGTTTCAGAGCTGTTTCGGTTTATGCTAAAGAAACCAAATATGGGATTCGGGGCTCTTCAATTGTCATCTTCACCTAATGGTTTCACCTCAAATGTTGGAAACTCCCAGAACTTGTCTAACTACAGGCTTAACAGGATTTCCAGGCTCAGAATATCAGCCAAAAAGGAAGAACCCGAGGAGAACAAAAAATCTTTATTCAGCAGTGTAACTGAAGCGCTTGATTTCTCTTAAGTAAGGTCTCAAGAAGATGCTCGGCTTCTGGAGAATGCCAGATAAGCTACCCGATCTGGTGGAAAGATGGGCAGAGAGCAGGTATATTTATAGCAGATAGAAAGAAACAGCAAAGTAAAATTTACTTCCTAGTTTAAGGTTTTTGGTCAAAATTTTTCACGGAGTTTCATCCAAATGATTATTGACTAAGCATGTTTGATATTAGTCTTGCTTGTGAGAGAGCCATTAATGCTTAATACTATTGTTTGAGCCTTGGCTTACTAGTTTAATCTTTTGATATCAGTCTTGCACATAAGAGAATTTAGTAGCCCAATTTTACCGGCTCTTACCTGATGGCTTTAGTTTTGGGTCAAATTTTTTCATGATTGATCTGTTTCTAATGACTTTCATGTGGAAACTCAACTGGGTTTCTAAGTCTCTGCAGTATGGAGCACTCAGGAGGAAAATTGGAGGGACATACAAGGACTTCTTCAAATCCTACATAGATGGTAATTAATCCGAATTGAAACATTAGAGGCATGTGAAAAACTTCTTAATCACAGAAAATATCCAATTATTTCCCAAATCATTAAACTGTTTTCTTTGTTTCTGATTTCGGAACCAGTGGATGGGCAATATGTTGAAGAAGGCTGGGTTGACAAGACATGCAAGGTCTGCAAGAGAGACACCAGGGGTGAACCAAGACAAGTTGACAAGCTTGGAAGATATGTCCACGTCGCTTGCTTGGAGAAATCCAATTCTGGAAACTTTTTCATCGGACTGTTCTCTAGATGAAGAAGAAGACGACGACATTAAGAGGCTGGCATTGCTTGCTAATGTTTTTCTGTTTTCTTTAGTTATTGATATATGATGTAGCTTTGTGATTCACAGAGAATTGTGTTGTATAACCAAGTATATCATCTTCTAATGTGAATCAACAACCCTTTTTGTTCTTCTTCTTATAAAAGTGACATTTCACCTTTGCTTTCTTGATTCTATTGTTAACCTTCAACCTTCAACCTTCAATTCTTGAGTTAATAAAGGTCAAATACCCTAATTTTGTGATTATTTTTTTGAATTAGTATGATATTATTTATTTTAATAATTTAAAATATAAAATTATTTATAATTTTATTTTTAATATTTAAAATTTTATTATTAAATTTAAAATATTTCATGTCAATTAAGAAAATAAAATACTTATAATATAACTTAATCTCATTTGACATTCATAAATAATGCCAGATTTTAGGAACTCAATTCAAAAAGTCTTCTATTATCAATTTTTTTTTTTGTGTTATATAAAATAATATTTATTTAAATTAATTTTAAAATTATAAACGAGTCAAAAGTGGGCCACGATAATAAATGGGTTGTTTTTGGTTATAAGGCCCGATAAAAGTATCGATAAGCCCGGCTTTTGCTCCTCTCGTTGAGGGGTGTACTTAGAAATGGAAGCGGCATTGATAGAATGTTTGCTTAGGTTGGCTTAACAATCTAAAGAACCCAAATGGCGGGAGCTCACTAAGAATTGGCGGGAAGATTTCCTCTTATATATCAGAGTTGGCGCCACCGAACACTGTCCATTTGCAGTTGGAGAGACTGAGGGAAAGAGGGAGAATCACAAATGGTAGGACCGCAGTACGATTGTTTGGCGAACCCGCTGGGAGCCGTCCGATTGACGTTTGAGAAGGCGATAGCATCGGGATCCGATCCGGCGTCGTTGGACGGCAAGGATTGGGGCGCTCTCGATCTCTTCCGTCAATTTCTGTTCGATCAAGGCGCCCTCTCCCATGTACTATGCACTCACCTCTCCAGATCCCGTAGATTTCATTTTTTTTAGTTTATTGACTCGCTTCACTGAAATTAATTACTCAACAAATTAGGTCTTCTAGGTAGCGCTGATTTCAGTTTGTTCTCCATGGAGGGAAAAATAAATGATTTCTTTTCCCAAATCTTAAATAGAATTTGAAGTTTCTAAAGATATTTTTTTTTTAAAATTTTTCTATCAAATCTTGAGTTTTAAGAACGATAGCAAGAGTATTTTTGGAAGAGATAGATGTATTACATTTTTTGTGTGTTTATTTTATTTTAATGATACTTTTAATGCAGGTTCCGATTCTTAATCAAACAACGGTCAAATGTGTTCAACCCAATACACTCGTTCGGTTTCGGGGAATGATACAAGATATGTTGGGAAATGAATTCTATGTCGGTGCATATAAGGTGTTTGTTTCTTGAAATTTTTATGGTATTATTATGAGCTCTTTAATTCTTTCATTTGGCACTAAAAAATAATTTTCTTTTGTTTTTTTTGAAGGACGGGTCTCTATGGAGGACCAACAAGTTTATGGATATTTCCCAGTATCCTATGATGGGCATGGCGGGCTCATCACCCGACATGCGAATCTGGGAGCGTCGTTTGTTGTATTGTGTTCCAGTGAGTTAGTTAGCTTTTTATAGTCTCTTCTTTAGTTTGATTGTAAATGGGACTTGTGAATTAGGGAAAATGTGGCTTGCTTGATGATAAGATTGTTGCTTGGCTTAGAGCTTTGTCTTGTTTTTAGGTGCCGGGACAGAATTTATGGACTGAATCTTCATCCAATGTGGTGATGAATAAGACATCCCAACAAAGAGAGAAGCGACAGAGGATGGATGATGATGCTTCCAACGACATGGATATGGTGAGAGTTTTTGCTCTTTCACGTTTTTGCTTTGATATGTCCATTCTTTCATTATCTAGGTACTCATGAAGATGGCTGTTACATTAACGAGATGCTCCTTATATGAGGCATGTTTTGGGCTAGCTGACCAGAAAATTCCAATGTAGTTGTATGATAAATAAGTATACATATCTTTGTGGATTTTCAACATATAAATTGGACTGTTACCACAGAAATGCATGGATTACTAATAGAAATCTGATGTTGATGATTGATTCCTTAATGTGGAATAGTAAATGGTCACTGATTGACTGTAACTTGTATGGTTCTTGCTTTATGCTGACTGACATTCTTATCTATTGACAGGTTTTGGATGAAGAGTGTGAAGGTTCTCCTAGTGTCAAGAAGATGGTGAGAAGAAAATCTTTGTCAATAGCTTGCTTTTGCTATTATGTTTTCTGGATTAAGAAAAAAAATGATTTTGTTGAGTTCTGAAGTCAAATGAGACAGACAAAATGAAAGCTGTGGGTAATGGTTAAATATATATTTTATTTCTGGGAAGTTCAAAGTATAAGTCTTAATGAGACAAACAATCATGAGATGCTGTTATCTTGTGAAACTGTTGGAAGTTTAACGAAAATAAACTCTTAAATAGATTTAAGACCTAGTCACATGGAAGTGGAATATCAAATTAATTTTCCTGTTTGACAAAAGAATAGCCTGTGAAGATGTTATCTTTCTGTTTCTTTAGAATATAAGTGTATCATTGGTTTATATGCTAATTGCACTCACTTTACTTTTGCTAGAGAGAAAATGGACATGCTTCTGTATCTTCACAGTCTAATGATTCTAAAACTGAGGGCGCTTCTAATACAAGTACATGGACAGATGTTCAAAGAAATTCTCTTCCTTGTCTTGTAAAGGTAAGTGATTTACATTTTTTTTGTTCTAGGCACTTACAGTCCTATAAATGCAAACTACGGTAACTGCAGATGTTCTTTTTCTCCAGAGTTGATGAATTTCTAATCTTTGATGCAGATTTATGATAGTCCAGAGTCTGAGTTGAAGCTTAATGACGTTTTTGAGTTTGTTGGTGTCCTCACAATGGATTCTGATGTTATGGTTGATAAAGATGATCAGGATGAGTCTTCAAATGGTTTCTTTGAAGATGAGATGGTCCATTTGCCTCCTGACAAGGTAGTGGCTCCTTATTTAAGCTGCAAAATTGTCTTTATGCAATTTTTTTCAGCAGTCAAAAATGCTTCAAATATCTACTGATAAGAACTTGTCATATTTCCATAATGCTGATGAGAACCGATGTGTAGGAATTTCACAATTCACATTTTTTATCTCACATGCGTGACTTTGATTCTGTACTGTAAACATCAAAACGTCATGCCTTTAGTGTTCTTGTAAAGTTTCAATGTGTGCAATGAGAAGTGAAATATAAACTCCTCTTAAGATGCACATTATTGGAAACGAATTGTATATTGGCTTCTTCTATTGTCTTGTTTAGAAAGGTATCTCTACTGTTAATTTTTCCTTTTATTTTTGGTTCAGGTACCACGTCTCCATTGTATTATTCACAAAAAGCTTGATGTTCGGGACTTCTTGTATAGTTCCCCCATGACGGAGGTAATTTGCGTGCCTGACTCAGTCTTATTGTCCTTTCAATTAATTGATTGTTAATCCACATTGTTCCATAATGGAGGTGATTTGCTTTCTAGCCTTTTTTTGGAACTTTCTTGAACCATTTTTCTAAGCTTTGATCCTGCAGCTGAAGCCCGATTTAGTAAAAGAGATCAGGGAATCCCTGTTGAGGCATCTTACAGTTATTCTTGGGAATGATGGGATAGCAGCTCATTTTATGTTGTTGCATTTTCTTTCCAAGGTATATGTTTACTCTATATTCTTGGTTTTAGTTATACATTTTTGCCAAAATGTTTGATCTCAATTCTTTTATGGCTTTCTTTCCCATTTTCTTCCGCACAGCACCTATGGTTGTAACTTAGTGGTTGCTAAGCAGGTACATGCTAGAGCTGACAATGTTGCTGTTGGGAAGCTTTCACTAAATCTTACATGTTTAAGCAAAGAAAGTGTGTCCATGTTTGGCAATCAGCTTAGACATGCCATTGAAAATCTCCTACCATTCACGCATTGCATACCTCTTACAGTGGAGTATCTTAATACTGCTACGCTTGCCCCCAA
The DNA here is from genome assembly GCA_032402905.1 of Khaya senegalensis. Lineage (NCBI taxonomy): Eukaryota > Viridiplantae > Streptophyta > Magnoliopsida > Sapindales > Meliaceae > Khaya > Khaya senegalensis. The sequence continues at coordinate 2,637,559 of CP135554.1, read as the reverse complement.
AAAGGATTATCAAACAAATAGGTAATCAGATTTATATCGGTGTCTCTTGTAAAGAATGCTGCCTTCGATCAGTCACTTTACATTTACTATTATATGTGTTTTGTCACTTTACATTTACTATTATATGTGTTTTTATACTTTCTTGACGGCTTTACATTGTAAATGGTCCAGATTGATACCTGGAGTCCTACAGCTAGCTGAGGGGTCGCACCTGACTGTCGATGAGACACACTTGGAAACAGGGACTCTCAATTCCACTGGGGTTGAGAATGCAAGGTTGCTGAAAAATCTGATGGAGTTCCAGAAGGTGATTTTCTTCTTGCCTTGTTAATGCATGCAAATGGTCAGAATTGAGCTTCTATTTTTTTATTTTCAGCTAAGAGACATTAATTGAACTGACTTATAATATGAATTTCTTTGCCTCAGGTTGAATATAACTTTGAGTACTATAAAATGGAAATGACAGCAGACATCCAGTTGCTTGTATTTTCTGAGGGAAAATCGAACATTGTCCCTGCTGATTTAGTTATACCTTTCCAGCCTTCTTCGGTGGGTTCCTTTGAAGTTGTGCCTACAGAAACACTGGAAGCTTGGAGATGGTACTTGGCTAGTGTTAGATCATTGCCACATTCTATTGAGTCAGAAATGCAGAAGGTATGTGAATTACTAGGCCGGGAGATTTTTCTTTTAATTATTGTTTTTCCAATTCTGTGCTGAACTTAATGGCACTTCAATGCCACTTGTTGCAACCATATAGGATTTGTAGTGTTAGTGAATCTTCCGGCTCCACTAGCATGTCTTAATATACATCTCTGACATTCCTTATCCCCAGTTCTAATTATTTCCAGTCAGTAAAACCGAAGGATAATTGCAATATACATCTTCTATCCAAAGTAGTAGAAGATATTTTCTTAACCTTAATGCCCTGGTTCTGTGATACTTAACAGATGGTAGAAAATGACCTAGTTGCAGCAAGGCAAGCGGATAGAAGCTTAGGCAGCCAAGATTTCAGCAGGTTAGAAACTTACAAGCTGTAATGTAATGTTAATCATTATGGTCCAATGTTTTAACTGTTTAAACATTCTGCAATTCTTCTGTTAACAGACTATTGACAATGGGCCGCTTGATGTCTGCAAGTTTCGGAGAAACAAGCTTGACATTGGAACATTGGCAGATGGTCAAGGAAATGGAGAGGGTGAGAAGGGAGAGGCTCAAGTGAAGTATGCAGCACAGCTAAATTACGGGGATAAAAAAAACCAGGATGTTAACAGACGTCTTAACGTTAGACCATTTCAAAGATTTCTTTGATGGTGTGTTGTGTATAATTGTGGACATTATTTCTGTACATAGAAAATATTCATCGTAATTTGTGTTCTGTTTGGGTGATTAATGGAAACTGAATTAATTTCTTGCATTCCACACAATCAAATCTTAAGTTTACACTGTTGTCCGAATGCAGAAAGAATGGAAGATATAGTTCTCATTGATTTTACCTTCTCATCATGTATTGAGTAGATCATAGCCCAAAGATTGTTGCTTTCTGGCTGATGATGCCACTGCCATCAAGACCGCATTGCTTTCATAAAGTCTTTTAGTAACTATTTATACTTTTAGACGACTTCTCTGCAGGTTTGCGGCATCGGATGGTGAACTTCTCAACGGTGCCGGAAACTTCACTATTTGTGATTGTCGGAATTCAACGATATAAAGGAAGGTTTTGTCGCTGGACCTATTTGGTACAATTGAATAAATTGTATCCATGTTTGTGAAAACGTTAGAAATAGGGGTCCGTATGTAATTACTCAACTGTAAATTTCAGACAATTTCAGAACATTTTTATACGTACGTTCGACGTTCAAGCTGGAGACGACGAGAGAAATCTCGGTTGCTCCGATCATCATTCAATCTATCTATTGATCAATAATTAATTCTACATTAAACAGAAAACGAGGACGATGACGATGCTCACAATAAGCAAACAGCGCTTAGATGCGATCCTTTCCATTTTCGTTACCGTGCACCCTCACGAGACCTCTGCTCTCCTCCATTCCTCATTCTGTTTCTTCTTCGTAAGTTTCCAAAATCATCCACTTTCTCGTCTCTTTCACTCATTCTCTTCACTTGTTTTAAATCAAGTTTTGATTTTTCCCTTTCGTTGCGTAGATTTTGAGTGCGTATTTTGTTTTGCTTACTTTACGTGACTAAGGAACGATTTTGCTAATTTTTTTGTAAGGCTAATTGCTGATTTTATGAGTTAAGTTTTATTTTCTTTTACAGACTGCCCTGTAATCTGTGCTTCTTGAAATTCCGGGCTTTGGTTTTGATACACGGGCTTTTTTTAGTGTATCGCTTGTTTTATTCGTCATTCTATGGCATTCTTCCTCAGAAGGATATTCATCTTCCAAATTGGAGGTAAGATAAGAGGTGCGGGGTAGCGTCGCGTTCTCTGATTTTTATTCTCATTTGAAATACTAATTTGCGTGTTTTCTCTTGTTTGATAAACTAGAGTGTTTCCCACCTCGAGGGTTCGAATTTGGTATCGTCAAATCTAAGAGAGGATCCAGAGGCTTCGGCTAAGCAAGCCAGTAAAGCCAATTCTATGGATTGGGTGACCAAGGTTGGTTTTTTGTTTGTGAGAATTGGATTCTTCCTTTGGGTATAAGAATTTGCTTGGTTTGGGCAATTAACTGTTTGTTGCCATTTTCAGATTTAGTTTATCATGATACATTTTGCTGTATTGCAGGTGGCTCTGCTTAATCTGATTACTAGTTCTTCAACTTGGGCTAGAGTGATTGATGTAATGGACAGCGAGGTTTGTATGCTATGGCATTATATAACAGTCATGGTTTTCGAGCGCTTTTAACTTCATTTTTTATTCAGTCAGGCTCAAGATTGTTTGGGTTCGTTGGTGCTGTTGCTACATTAGGCCAGTTTCTTGGTTCATTGTTTGCCTCAGGAATGGCTTTTATGGGTGTTTCATGTACGTAGAACTATTCAATTATCTGGAAGTTGGGTTTCTAAAATGTTTTGTTAATTTCAACTGTTTTATCTTTGATTTAAACCGGGGACTGGTTCTTTGTAATTCTTCTCCTCGTTGCTGCTGTGTTGATGGAACTTGCTGCACAGTCAGCAAAAGCGATCAACAAGGAGATATCTCATCTTCCTGAAGAGTTATCTCCAATAAGGTGTATATATTTGTATTTTCATTGCTGCGCTTATGATGTTATGTGATTTATATCTGGATGGCTAGCAGAAAGTACCTTTAATTCTTTGAAGAATGCTTATATATTGATCATGAGTGAGTGCCTTATTGCAAAATATGTGTAAAGGTTAATTCTATTAACCTGGTTGCTATTGCATTTAGAAAAGCTGATTCTGAATGAGGCCGATGGGCGGACTGCATCTGCAACCAAAGTATCTTCTTCTCCTAGGTCATCTACTTCTATGTTGAAACCTTAGATATGGGCCATCGTAGATGGACTTTCAGCTTATAATTTCCTCAACTTATCTGTCGTCCGTGTCTCTCTTCCTGTGGCTGAGTGCTGCTGTCTCTTCATTTTTCTATTTTCACGTAAAACTGCCTCTATTCCAAGACATTTCTTCCTAAGCCAAACTGTCACCTGTAGTAAATGGTTTGACTGAAAACCAGGAAAGACCATTTATATCATATCTAGCACTTCTTTCCTCTTCTTTTAGTTTAGTCATCTCGAGTCTTGACTGTATCATGGCTTGACAAACTAGAGTGAGTTTAATTTTCTTTGATTTCTCATTATTTCTCCCGATATCTGTAATCATTTTTCTGTAAACTTTCTTGTCTTCTCTTATCGAAGTTTTGATGAATGTTTTCTAGCATATTTCAAACTTACTGGTCTACCCTGTTTTCCTACATAGGATTTCATAGTGTTGTCATTTTCTTACAATCCTATCCTTTTTCCATTTTGGCTTATCTGCATGCAGGGGCGCATCCTTTCTGTTGCTGAGGTTACTGCACCCTTGTGCTCTGCTTCATCTATAGCTTTCTCAAATATGATTGCTATTGCATTATGGCCAACTTGGGTAATGGTTGCTATTTCTGAAACCATACGAGAAAGGTTTGTCGCGAATTCCTACTTTGTTGTTTCCTTCTTCTACTGTGCCTTATTATTTGACAATGTATTACCTATCATCTGTTACTCTGGCTACTTAATAAATTAATTCAAGTTCCCATTTTACAGTTACCCAGCCTTACTCAGTTCGGTTAGGAAATATGACTGTTAATAGACTGTCATTATAAGATTCTTGAGTAAATCTCTCAATTAGGCATCTTCATGAGTTGTAGGTGGCTACTTGTGTTCTAACCAGGCCTGGAAGAGAACCCCTATTTACTGTTGTTTCCCAAGAGGAGAAATACAAAGTTAAGGTTTGCAAAATTTTATCTACAATTGATTTTTGATTTCTGAGACAACACAATAGTTATTTGGAACTTTATTTACAAGAGCATATGCTCATCTTATATGTCAATTCTTAGACCATTTTTTATCCAGTTTCTTCAACCTGCGATGTTGACCTCAGGGTCTAGTTACAATTAAAATTTATTTCATGTTTCCTTGGGATTCTTCTGCTGCATTACATATGCCATGCTTGCTAGTATCTGAAATGTGAAAAGCATCAAAATTATAGGCTTTCTCTGAGATCTCACTACTGCAGGTGTGCATGGATGTGATTGTTCAACGACATGGACACGCATGCAGCTGGAATGTACGAGGTACTTTTTAGCACTCTCCATGGGAGAACATAAACTGTGTGTCCCTTTGTGCCCTTCCTGTATGTATAAACTAACTTCTCTCTGATTTATGCCAATTATTTTTTGCCACTATTTTTGTTCTGAAACATGGCAATTAAATTTCGTAATGTCTGTCATATCTTTCCACAAGGTTAATGACCATTTGCGTTTCGCTTTCAGTTTCAGTTTCAGGCTTGTTTATTGTGGATAGCTGCAGCTTTTCATTTAGGACTCCGCCAAGCACAACTAGCAAAGCATTCGACAACCACCAGTTCCTGAAAAAATATTAACCCTAGGATTATTCTTTGTACATTAGCTGTGAATTATATAGGCTTCAGCGAAGATCAGTCTTTTCTAGTTGAAGAATACTTTCGATTCCTTTTTGACTTGCAATTTCATCGATAATACAGGCAAAAACAGCTCCTTGCCGATATTTGTGATACACATACAATAATTGTCAAAAGCCATCCCCAAAGTCTAACTGAACCTAAATAATTAGACAAGCAAATAGGACATATTCAGATTGAAATTGCAAAGAAATAATTTCAAGTCATTTAAGAGAATAGAACTTCATGAAGATTTTGAGAGTGTCAGATGGACACCTCAATTACAGAATATCACTAACAAGGTCATTAAAATTCAGAACAATGAATATATATAGCTTCACTATGCATTTATTTTATGTTTGATTCGTTTTGTTATATGGGCGATCATAGTACTAAAATTTTCACTAGGAAGTTCTGCTGGCACTCTAGATGTTTACCTTCGTGTGCTGTCTCGGTACTGTTCCTCCTGCACTACCACTATCATCTATCTATATTCTGTACTAACCATGGGTTTCATAATAATGATCTCTCAAATTGGTCTATCATGTTCAAAACTTGTAGTGGAAACCTGTGAACCATCCATGCTGTGATATTCGAAATTCCCAGATCAGTGAAAATACGACGTTAAGGCAGTACACTTCATTTAGTATGGGACCTAAATGCTCAAGTTCACCGGAGGGAACGAACACGCTCTTGAATCAAGTTTCTCTCCCAATCTGCAACGTTCTCAAATGCATATTCTGGAAGAATCTCGAAGGGCTCTTTCCATATATCATTTTTAGCCAGATCATAAGTAGCTCCACGTATTGCTCTTTCGTTAGGTCCACAAGGTCTCTTTGAAGTTAGCTTGTCATATGCAGTATTCAGCTGTTCATGGATCATGACCAAAGATGAGGAGACAAACAAGAGAAGAAGGCAAAAGAGTCATCACTTTGCAGGTATTGTGCAGCGTACTTAGAAAACTCCAGAACACAGTGTCTAACCCATTCAACTCAACATAGTTTGGAATTTGAGACAATTTTGGATGAAATTCGAGTTGGCTTTAACACAAAGTTGCTAGAAATATTAGAAGCACTAAATGTCTGATGCATATGTATGAATGACTTTATATGCGCTAGTCTTTTAAGGCAAGGAAGGAGTTGAGTACTCACATTCATGCCACAGAACCAGAACATGTAAGCAATCGCCACGGCTGGAGCCCTTCCAAGTCCAGCAGTACAATGCACATACACTTTTCCCTTTCCCCTGGAGATGGCCCATTCCAACGATGAAACCGCTTTGGGCAACTGACTTCTCAAGGAATCCGGATCAAAATCTCTTGCCTACACATGTATATTACAATTGTAGTAAAACAGATAACCAAAACTACAAAATGTACTTTAACCAATTAAATAATCCATTACTTTGTCCACACTGATAATGGTTCTGAACTTTCTAAAATAATGGAGAAAATTTGCTTACAGGCCTTCTCATATGACGAATTCTGAGTACTCGACATCTTTTGACAATAGGCTGCAAGTCAATTCCCCAATACTCAATGTCCTTGTCCTGCTGCAAGTTCAGAATGTAGACCACCTTCTCTTCCTGCTTCAGATGATCTATATCTTCAGGTTTCTGTGGCTGGGAGCCCACTATCAAATTATCAGTTATCTGAGTGTAGTTCATGCCTGAAAATGCAATATGATAGATTATAATTTATGGGCACCCAAAATAAATAACATCTTCTATTTTCCTTCTGGATATTCAAGCGAAGCACATAATATCATGAACCATAGTAACAATTAGCTAGCAAATCCCAGAATGTCTTTATCTTTTTGTTTTAAATTATTTCTCAATAAAATGTAACAAAACGGCAACGTTAGTTTGCTTCCACATGTATAACTTATAAAAGACAAAGGCGAAAATAGTTTTATAGAAGATGGTTATTAACTTATAATCAATCAATATGGAATTGGCAATTAAAGTTCCAAGCTTGTTTCTGTGGCAACTGTAGCACAAAATGATGGGAATGCTAAACAAGTTCCCTACACAACATTACCACAAAAAGAAGTGGGGGATGGGGATGTGTGGGTGGAAGGGGAAGTGAATTCCTCATAAAGAGGTTAATAAAAAGTATTAATTTTGATATCCTTTAGCCTCTAATACGCATCTTGTTCACAAAGTAAAGTCGCATGATATATCACAACCCCAGGTCAAAATTATGTTTTTATAGATCCAGATTCACAACTAATATAATAACATTTTATCCATCATTTCCGGATAAAATAAGCTATCAATTTCCACAACAAAATCCATCCAAATGCCATGAGATGACCATCATCAATTTTACCAAGCAATGAATCTAACACCTCAAATGAACATGTCTAGAACAGTAAAACAGAAATAAACTTTCGAATAAAAAAGGGATACCAGAAAATCTAATGTCACTACTCGTACCAATTTTCTTTCTTTATTTCCATTCCACCACAGAAAAAAAAAAAAAGAGAGGCAGGTTTTTTTTTTTTGGTTTTCTTCTTCGAAAGAAGTTTATGAACAAATCCATAACCAAAATCATGAAAGAAAAAAGAAAGTTGATGACACTAACCAAGATCATGGTGATATTCATAAGGGTTTCTCATCATTCTCTTCATAGCTGTATTGTAATCTTCCATTCTGTTCTTGGTTCTGAATGAGACTTCACTGCTCGCGGAATTTCGTTCAATTTCATTCTCAGAAACTTTGCAAGAAATTCTACCCATTTTGAAGTGGTTCTTGGAGACCATGAGATTGCATGAAGATTTCTTCTTCCCCAACAGCAAGACTGCATTTTCAAGCGGGCATGTGAATACTGAAGACAGGTAACTTCTAGCATCAGCAACAGTTACAGAACTCATTTTTTCCTCTCCCAAAAACTGTTCTGTTTTGTTACTTGGATTGGGTGAAGTTTGATCTTATAGTCCATACATACTGTTTGACCATATGGCCCTTTTATTTGATATTGGTTTGTAGAAGACTGCAATTCTTGATTACTGCTAATTTTCGTACTATACAACAAGTGAAAAATCAAAATAATAAAATAAATAAATTTGGTGAAATTAAAAAGAAAATCACTGAAATGGATAGAACTTGAAATGAAAATCTCAGCCACAAATGAATTTGGGAAGGGTCTGAAAAATATAGGACCATCTTCAAAATGATGACCAAATGATAAGTGGTAGAAAGGTGATTTCTACAAACGACAAGTCGTCCATGTGGTCATCATAAGATGACAAATCGTTGTAAAGGAATTTATTTGAACGACAAACCGTATTCGTTCTAGATGGGGCACGGCAGAAGTTGTAAAAAAACTTTTCCACAAACAAGGATCCCATCCCATAATCGGTTTCTCTTTTGAATCCACCCTACTTTTTTTCTGATTACACCCCTCTGAGTGACTATAGTACTCTGTTGGAATGTGAACCTTTCCCATGTGTTATCTGTGAACAGTTTGGCATGGATACCTTTGGAATACTTTCAGAGTCGACCCAACTGCAGCAATTTCCAGAGTAATATTCTATAGAATTAAACAATTTAAAAAATGGTGGAATTGAGTGTGAACTGTCTTGTCGTGTAGAATCCTTCATTTATCATCAATATCCTTTAACTGTACTAGCAATTTTATAACAGGAACTGAAGCTCCGAAAACTTAACAATCAGGCAAGAATATGAAATTGTCCCGGTAACAAAATCCTCACCTTCTCCGGTGTGCATTAGGACCAGAAAATACTAATAAAGGCAGAAAAGATTGCCCTACATAAGATCAGATCACTATTTGAACAAGGAAAGAGACTAGCACTGACACGAGAAATCTTCACAACATGGCTGGCTACCTTGTGCTTCTCGGACTGTCATTATAATCTGTGATGAGTTCCCATGTCATCATCCTAGTTTTGATGCCGTGATTCTAGTCTTATAGAACCTTCAAATGAATCTTTATCTACCTGCAAATGATAATGCTCGTATTTCCTACAGCTCTTTTTTTTTATGAAACAATCAACACATATTTTAGTTCTGAGTACCCACCTATACTTCCAAGTTCATTTGCTCTGACATCTTTTTCTCTTAGCTTGTTGATGTGATCTTACAACTCCAATTTGATCCAAAAACGCGCAGCTCCAATCCCAAATATGCAATACCATTTAAGTACCAATACCACCAAGTAGTCCATTTGCAATGGAAGAGATTAAAGGCATCAGGATCAACGTTATAAAAGCAGGGATGGCTTGCCTCATATCATCCCATTCAATCTCCACCTCTGCTCTCATCATCAACACCCCAGCCAGGATCAACGGCGGCTCTACCACCCACCCCAACAACTGTGTGATGAAGTACGCCAGAAAGAAGTAACCAGCCACCGTTAACGCCGTCAACCCCGTCCGCCTGCCATCCCGGATACACGTTGACGACGTCCCAAGAAGTGACCCTACAACAATTGACGTGGCATCTGACATGAAAGCAAAGTGTTAGGCCTCAAAATCACCATTTTGGTCGGAAAAACAAGCAAATCTAACTACTGAATATATGTCTACGTAGAAGAACGTCACCAATGCCTCCCAAAAGTAACCTTTGCCTATGCTTTTAAAACTCAATGCCCCAGCCTCCACAGTATTCACATTCTGCCTCATCTCCATCTCATATTCATATTACACAACAGAACAGATCACATCCGTTTCAAAGTTCGTTAAATTATTGGGGTGGCAATATCCTGATTGGGCGGACATTGTACTACTTTTAGTATTGAATGCTTCATCTACTTCTATGGACAGGATGGACATGGAACAAATGCTTTTGCTTCCCTTGAGTAGTGGTTTTCATTCTGAATTTCAATCAATATTTTTCTTCTAATTATTATTTTCAATTGTAGTTGACCTTGAAAACATCATATATAATGGCATGAAAGACCCAAAGAAGAAGAAGAAGAAGAAGAAGAAGAAGAAGAAGAAGAGAATGATATCATGTAATGACACTTGCATTAATTGACAATAAAATTCTTGAAACACATGATCAAACTGAGGTTGCTTTAATTGGTTGCTATTATGAAGTGGGCAATACATTGTTTTGGATTCTTGAAACAAATTCTTATTCCTTAATCCCGAAACCTGACACTGCAAGAATCTGTAGTGCTGTAAAGGCAGCTAGCAAATGGACACAATATCATTACAAGAATGGTAAAGCTAATACTCTCGTGATGGTAAGGGTAACACTCTCATGGAATGCAGACAAGTGGACAACTTTCATGGTGGCTTATTGATTGATTTTCGTTAGTATAGTTTAATCTTGCAGACAGACAATATAAGAAATAATAATTGTAGTTCCTCAATTGTACTTAACATGTTGAGTCACCTTTTCCATTTTTGTTAAAAATCTATTGCAACTTGTTTTGAACAAGTATAACCACGATAAACACAGTTGTAATAATTGTAAGACTACAATCTTCTCAGAATATGTTTTGAACAAACAAAATCAACGATAAATATATTTTTATTTATTGTATTTAAAGACACTTGACGGGGTATGAACCATCCACCTAAAGAGACTGGGCAGGATTATTAAGAGATTGAGAATCTGAATGATGCTTTAGCAAGTGGAACTAGTTCTGGGATGGAGACCATTCAGGATGATATTTCTTTCTTTTTGTTTGCTTTTCCATTTTCTTGGTAGAATGAGACAATGAAGAACAATATTTTTGGGGTTCATTATCCTGAAGGTTATTAAATTTTAACATTATTTGGACCTGCGGGCTCATCATTGCTTGCAACGTTTTCAGCCGAAATTGATTTCTCAGTCGATTAATACCCAGCAAAAAGTATAAACATTAATAAACAGTCAAGATCATTTAATAATAATCACACTGAAAATGAAAGAAATCCAATCAAGACCACAGTGAAAATAGATAAAGCCAAATCCTTCACCATTAATGACTTTTGTTCACTTTCATGGTGTTCTGTTTTCTGATCCAATACAACTAGTATTTTATAAACTAATCAAAGTTTACTTTTTACCAGTTCATTCAGGAAAGCTTGCAGGATCATCCATGAAATTTCCTCGTCTATTCTATATGACAAGATGGTAGAATCAGAATATAGTAACTCAAAGCATTATGGCAAACACATTTCCATATTTCAAGATTCTCACACAGCGAAGCACATGATGACTTGAGTTAACTCGAAGTCATCTGAGAATTAAGAGAAGTATTCAGCATGGAGAGACAGCTTCAAAATAAGATACCGAGTAATTATAAAAATGTGGTCAATAAGTTGTGAGAAAGGAAAGGAATGGTCTAAAAACAAAAACATGCTCCCCATCATATATGTTCCCCTGCACCTTGACATATGTAATGCCATCAATAAAGGTGAATAAATATGCTCTTATTGGATGTCATAACAACTGTTTGATAAGAAATATGGAGTTTAACTTTGATTTTTCCATTACAAACAATCGATCTTAGGAATGCATCAGTAGTTGAAACACACACACCCACATTGATAGATTACAAATTCATGCAATACACAGAGCGTGTGACAGAAGACACGCATCTGTTGCAGGGCCCTGGGTTCTCATATGAACTCCGGGATAGGCTTAAAGTTTGTTGAGATGCATTCAAGATTGCGATAGCTTCTGGCATATTTATTTCATAGTTATACTAACTAAAGATTGGCTGAACATATTACATGTTCATGAAGCTAACTCTATACTTTCGTCACTGTGATTTCCATTCAAATAAAATAAAAGAGTCAGCAAGCTGTATAACTATTTGGAGACTAACGCTAGAACTTATCTTAACCTAAGATTCTCAAAGGTCTTCAAATCTTGTCCTGAACATGCATATAACAACATACAGAGTGGATCTAGTTTAGATAGTTTATAGCTAAGTTCTGACTCAAACTTTAATCAAGCTCAATAAGGAAACTGATGCCAGATCTGAATCATGAAACCATTCATTACTAGTCCATTTTGTTAATTCTGATGGGAACAACCAGAATCAACTAATTCCTTATCTTAATTCTGTTTTGTCTTTAGCTATTTGTAAGGCATTTCCAATTTCGTAAAAATGATGATCGTTTATCAGAGAACCAGAAATAACAGCAACCCCACATCTGGTAATCACATTGTACATTCTAATATTACACCAGCTACTCACTCGAGAAAAGTACAGTATCAAGCACGCGGTTATGAAGATAAGAAACTGCATAACAACAGTTAAAAATTAACAATATGCCACACTGTCAACAGTTTGCATTGGAAATTGTACCCTCTGAGCATACACTCCTCAAAGGAACTGACATTGATCCAACTACAGTTATTTCAAAAATAAAATTAAGGTACTTGAACAAACTGACAAAAGAAAACTTAAGGGAACACACTTAGGAAGACAGCAGATGATGCTGGAGTAGCTGGTGCTGATCGCCCGCCCACGCCCAAACTATGTCTGTGATCGCTGGTTTTATTTCATGTTTCAACATCATTTGATACTCCAAATTATCACCACCAGACTTCTTCAACTCTACCAAATGAAAAGATGGACTGAACTCGAATAATTCCACATCAATGGACAATGCCCCCAGTCTACCTTTTTCCGATGCCTCTAATTTCAATAACCCGCTCTCTTTCTTTATTACTTTCAGCCTGAGAAGCTTAGCAATGTCCTCAAGCTTAGATATGATGGCTGAAGCAGAGTGCATGGATGTAAATTTTACTTCTTCCTTCTGGTCATTTTCAACAAACAAACTGGATAAATCAAACCCTGTTGAAAGAGATATGATATGAAAGGCATTCAAATTAGCAGGTTTGGGGAACAGTTTTGGTGCTTCCGGAGGAGCACTGTTTTCAGTTGGAACAAATGCTGCATCAACATCCAGAGGAAATGATTCTTTAACTTCTGTTTTATTTTTACTAGATTTTGAGTTCAATCCTTTTCTAAACCAAGGATTTTCCATTAGTTTTTCCATAGAAATCCTAGTATTTGGGTTGGGGTCAAGGATTCTTGAAAGCAGCTTGCGGACTTCAGGTGAAAACCAATTAGGGAACTTAAAATCTGCTTTGGCTATTTTCCTATACATGGTCATTAGATTTGAATCATGGAACGGAAGATAACCAGCTAGTAGGACAAATAAGACCACCCCACAAGACCAGATGTCAGCTTTGGCCCCATCATAACCTTGTCTACAAATGACTTCAGGAGCTACGTAGGCAGGAGTTCCACAAGTTGTGTGAAGTAAACCATCTTGATGCTTAGATTCAGCAAGAGCACTCAATCCAAAATCGGAAACCTTTAGAGTTCCATTTTCATCCAGGAGCAAGTTTTCTGGTTTCAAATCACGGTGGGAGACACCTCTGCTGTGGCAAAAATCAATAGCACTGATCAACTGTTGAAAATACTTCCTTGCTGTGTCTTCCTTTAGCTTTCCCTTGGATACCTTTTTGAAGAGTTCACCACCTTTTGCATATTCCATAACAAAGTAAATCTTGGTTTTGCTGGCCATGACCTCATAAAGCTGCATTACATTTGGGTGCTGAACCAATCTCATAATAGATACTTCCCTCTTAGTCTGATCAATGAGTCCCACTCTCAAAACTTTCTCCTTGTCAATTGCCTTAATAGCCACACTTTGGCCAGTTTTAAGATTCCTTGCATAATAAACCTTAGCAAAGTTTCCTTGCCCTAACATTCTCCCCAACTCATATTTTTGCATTAGCACTTTCCCTTTACTTTCCATTTTTAACAACAAATCCTATTACACTATATAACTTATTCTCTCCTGCTTTTATGATAACTACTATATAATATGCAGGAGTTCTTAAGGTCTTAGGACTCAACCGTCATCAGCACGGTTGTGCTTCAGCACAACAGAATTTCTATTTGAGTTTTTATTGTACATTAAGACCCAGAGATCATTCGTTCTGTGTGTTGAGGATACAGCCCCATCAACAACGAATAGGGGCAATCCAAAAGATTGCACCTCACAGCCCTCCAAGAAGAATTTGTCAGCGTCCAAGCACATCTTTCAGCATTCCCTTTTAATTTTCCTTCAATTCTATATGAAAAAAATCAAAGAGTCCAAGTGAAAAATGGTTTATATTAGTCAGCAAAAAATATTGGAGAAATCTTAATAAATAATGTTATCAGTTTTCATGCTTAGAAGAAGGGAATGTATAGAGAATCATCATCTGGAGGCCAATAAACAATGGCAATTTGAGGCATTTTACCAAAAAACAAACAGAATTCGTAGCGCCAGGCTTATTTATAAATCAGATGTAGTTTGTCTAGAAGGTTAAACAACGATAACGAATACGCGAATGCAAAACAAATTCAGACACGGATAAAAACTTGAAATTTTCTACAAATCAAGAACAATGGTAAACCAATAATAGTTTCCTCTCTAATTTAAAGAAACATCGAGGTTATAACAATTAAAAACTGCAGAAAAAAGAAAAGCAAAATGCATGTCAGACAAAGAAAATGATACGTTAGAACAGATCATAATTTTGGATCAGAAGAAAAACTAATTCAAACACAGACCCAGTAACAAAATTATGGCAGAAAGCTACCAGCTATAATAAATTAAAAGAAGAAAATACAACAGTGGCATAATAAAATCAAGCAAAACTCCAAACATGGCAACAGATTAATCCATATTGTTTTCAGGAAGAAACTATCAAACGATAGCAACAACATGGAAACAAAATAAGAATAAAAATAAAAACAACTCACGCATAAATTTGTGCGTAAAATTAACCAAACAAAGCGGATGAAACGTTGAGAAAAGAATTAAAATAAAATAATAAATCCGACAAAAAGAAATAAGAAAGTTACCTTAGAGGAAAAAACAGGAAATGACAGAGAATGTGAAGAGGAAGAGAGCTTTTTCAGGCAGACAAAATGAACACAATGGGCCAATATACAACCCAGATGTTTGTTAAGCCATTATTATACCTTTACCATATGCACATAAATAAGAACAAGAGATGGCCTGTCAGGTTTTGTGGAGTTTTCTCTGCTGTCGGAAGGACAACCAGTTAGGTCAGTGACGACCAATGGAATATCGACAAGTCATACATAGGACGGAATTTGTTAGGGTAATTTGGGTAGCTCGAAATCATTTTCTGGTTGCTGCTGATGGAATATTCATTTATTGAGCGATTATCACTTGGGTCCCTGAGTTATTACATTTTCTCAAATGATGACATTGCTTGTTGATTTGTATTAAAGAAACCCCCTAACCCATTCTGAAATGTTTGAATTACCCTCTTAATATTGAACTCTGAAGTTTGACCAATACATTATTATAAAGGGTATTCAAGTTATTTTAATAGAGAAACAAAAAAATTTAGAAGATGAGGGACTTATATGACAAAATTCAATTCATTATTCTTAGTAAAGCAACAAGGCATTTTATTAGCGTCCTTGCAGTTAAAACGACATTGTTTCAGGACATTTTGACAATATTTAAACCTTTATTTTTGAAATATTCAAACCCATATTTTAACGTTTATAATATTATTGGACTTATATGACAAAATTCCATTATTTAAAATTCAAGCCCTTTGTTAGACATGCAATGTAACTAGACAATTCTTCCGAGTGATCATTCATGGTTTTATTTGATAGACACATCATGAATGCATAACTAAAATATTCATAACAAATTGGTAGGTAAACAACTTATTTGACATAAAATAAGCAAAATCGAGCTGTCTTTGTTTGATCTCTATTGAGTTTTGTAAGTTAATGAGCTGACTTCATGGAGGATTCCTGATTGCTAAGATTCCAATGTTTCCAACTTTGTTTAAGTATTACATTCTGTACCCATCTATGTTTTGCGCTAAAGGATCTGTGGTTTCATCCTTAATTGAATAATTAGCAGTTCTATCATCGTCAAGATTTAGATGACCAATTTCTGAAACAGACTGAAGATGCAATTGGCAAGCAACAATACATAATCAAGAACCACAGATCACTGTGGAATAAGTTAACTCGATGACCCTGTGAAAAGAAAATAAATGATTTCTAGCCGCTGCTACTAGTATCTAATTCCCTTAGCAACCTCAGAGAAATGAGCAACGTTTTCTTCCGGAGTACCTATTTTAATGCCATGGCTGAGGTTCAAAATATGCTTACCTCTACCGGCTTTCTTCACTGTATCGTTTATCCGATTGGTGATGAAGTCCTTAGAACCGAAAAGAGCACCGGGATCTACGTTTCCTTGAACTGCTACAGATGATCCCAGACGCCGTCTACCTTCAGCCATGTAGACAGTCCAGTCCAAGCTAACAACATGTACACCTGTCAAAGCTATTCTCTCAAGCAAGCCACCAGATCCACTGGCATAAAGGATTAGTGGGAGATCTGGATGTGTTTGTTTCACAGCATCCACAATTTGCTTCAAGTAAGGGAGACTAAATTCTTCAAAATCCACAGGACTGAGCTCGGTGGCCCAGGAGTCGAAGATTTGCACAGCTTGAGCTCCGTTGTTGGCTTGGTATTGTATGTACTTCACCATGGAGGTTGCAAATTTCTGAAGCAATGCATGAAGGACCTGCAGAGGAAAGGGAGTTAGCAGAAATTTGATTTTACTACATGGCCTGCAACAGGAGCAAGTAAATGTGAGAGCATAGAAATTACCTTAGGTTGAGAAAAAGCTAGTTGTTTTATTTTGCTGAAGTGCTTTGATGAACCACCCTCAACCACTTATGATGCGAGGGTGAAAGGAGCCCCAACAAAACCCAGAACTGCTGCCTCATTGCTTACCCGACAAGAAAAACAGTGAACTTTAAGAACTGAACATAATGAGCACGGACTAGTCCCACAAAAACAGAGATAGATAAAATGAACATAAGAAGTTTATTAATATAGGACAAGTACGGAACAAAAGAATATATTGACCAAAAGGATAACATGCCAAGTCAGACCTCTTCTCGCAAGATTGTCAATGCTTTCCCAACATACGGAACTGATTCCTTGGGATCAAATTCTTTCACTTGGCTAACATCAGCATCTGTTTGTATAGGGTCGAAGATGACAGGACCCTTACCCTTGACAATGTCAAAGGGTATATTCATCCCGGAAAGAGGAGTTAGAATGTCTGAGAATAAAATGACCTGTCAAAGTAATTAATAGGAAAAACATAAATCAGAGAAGAGATAACTTGTAATTATGTGGAGTTTCTGGTCCAAATACAAAATCTTGAACTCAGATAGTTGAAAGTCCCAAACTGTGCGAAGCATAGTGCTTTAATAGTTAATATTTTGAAGTTTGAAATGACATAGAAACAAGTGGTGGAGAATCCTCTTACCCCATCTGGCTTAAAAACATGCCATGGCTGTAGAGAAATTTCCACAACAAGATCAACAATTTCTGATCTTTCGCGAAATGAAGGATACTTCTCACAGATGATTTGATAACTCTATCATAAAGAGAGAAAAGGAGAAAGGAATAAAACAATATGCCTTGTAGATAACAAAAACTATATGAAACAAAAGCACTTGGAAAGTTCAGGTTTCAACCAATAAGTAGCATGAAGAATGCAACATGGAAGAAAAGAAAAATTAAATACACAAGTGACTCATACATCCCGGCAAGTTCCGTGCTCCTAGTTTCCATTTCCAAACTATTTCCATTTCAGTGGCAAAGGAAATGATTCCTTCGACCTTCAATCACATAACTAAATGCTAAAATTGAATATGAAAATAAACACCATTCCTTGAGGCAAGTTATCACAGTGAACAAAAAACTCAATGCAAACTGAGAAGTTCGAAGACAAAATTTTAACACAATATATCAACTACGCATTGAGCAACTCAATATGCTTCCTAATGTAACGTCACTGAAACAAAACAGACACATAAACCTGCCTTCATGTACCTCCCTGCTTGCCTCATTAGCCAAACTGGAGGTCTATCAACATCTTCCCCTCGAACAGCCTTAAGCAAAAGTGGTTCAGAAACAGAAACTGCTTTCGGTTCAGCAACAGTCCCTGAATTGCTAATATTATTTACAAGTAGATCGAATTTACAGATTCTTAGCAAGCATAATTTGAAGAATAGTATTAACTCTATGGCCATTCAATCTGATACAATCCATATTAGGCCTATTGAATCCAAAATCAAATCCAAATTACTCAATGAAAAAGCTTTGTCTAACAATTTTCACACTGGAAACATTGCCAATTAACAAGTTCCGTATACAAACAAAAATGCCTAGTTAACAATCATTTCCATTGATTTCATTTTCCACCAGTAGAAATGATGCTAATGTCTACAAATTTACCAGAAAAGCACAAAATTTTTCAATTGAAATTTAATATGTTCAGCTTGAGATTGCAAGAACCAAAAACTTTCCGTTTGGTTGCCGAGAAAAAATCAGAAAAAAATATAACTTTAGATATCCTACAATTCAACTGAGCAAAAAGAACGAATCCCATTTTCCAAATTTTTAAAATGCAGTTCCCTCATTTTCTCGGCAACCAACAAAAAATTTCAAAAGAAACAAAAACCACCAGAATTACCTCCGACGCGCAGCGTACAAGTCTGGATTTTGAATTGGAGTGAAAAGCTGAGGAGGGACGAGATTTCGCCGGAGAAACTGAAATAGCTGAAATCGAAGTGGAAGACATTGTTTGGGTATAATTTAATTTCGAACCTCTAGCACATTTTTATGCGAAAATTGAGAAAACTCTTCGTTTTCTGTTAGTCTCAGAGAATTTTCTTACAGTCTGAGGGATAGAAAGACGAGGTAAAATGGAATCTTCATTTCTGTTGGTTCTGTCGTTTTACATTTGCAGCAGCGTTTCGACTTGTAAATGGATAATGATATTCAGGTCTCTATATTTTAAAACAATCACAAAGAAAGATAAAGTTCACCACAGAATCAAGGACTTATTTATTACAATTGGAAACCTACGTCCCTGGTTGTCAAAAACATAAAACTTCAGGGACCAAATTGTCATTATCCCAATTTCTAGAATTTATAGATGGTCTGAAGATGTAATAGTGTCAAATCGGATGGATACCTTCAAACAGCACGTTTTGGGGAGATTTTTCCGGTTAAAATGGTACGGCGCAGTATGGAGAGGCGCAGAATAGACAATCATGGGCAGGAACCAAATAAAAATATAAACAAAATGACAATCATGGGCAGGAACCAAATAAAAACATAAACAAAATTGTTCATCCGATTAGCACAGAACATATGAAACTCTATGGATTGTAACAGCTAATTCATCCTAAATTCCTACTGCTACTCTACAATAGCCAAATTATTGACTTGCCTTGGACAAGAAAGCTAATGGCGAAAGTTCTGAATTCCTCAGAATTTAAACATTTGAACACTCCTTCCATTTGAACATGTTTCTATAGAAAACTCCTTCCATGACCACTTTTCCAGAAAACACTTGTTATATACTTTTTGATCTTCAAAATCACCTCTATCCATTCAACCAAACACTGTTAAGTAGAAACAAAATCCCTTTTGACTGATTGAAAGCTCTTCTAACAATATTAAAAAGCACTCCCAAACACACTCTTAACCCATCTGTAGTGTAGTTTTAGGAGTTCTAAAAGACAGAACAAAACTTTTTTTTCCAATAGTCTCAATTGAGACAAAAAAAAAAAGAAAAGAAAAAGAAAGAGACATTAAAAGCATTCTACAAACAAGGTTTTTCTGCCAAAATTTATCCTATAAATTCTATTAAAAATGCGAATGAAAGCAATAAAACAATATAAGTTAAGAACTTACATGAAGAACACAAAAGGCGATCCAACAAGGTCACAGTAAGAACCTTGCTTCAGAACACTTGATTTTTCACAAACGCCTTTGAATCTCTTCACTTTCTTCTTAGCTTTGGCTTCACACTCCTGCATGTCAGCCAACGAAATCAACACCAGAGGCCCACAATAGCCGCTGCTACATACCAAAAAAAGAGAAAAAAAAAGTGAACAAAATTTGTAACACCAATACCCAAGCATAAAGAAAAGAAAAACAACGTCATAACGATCATTTAACGTGAATACCACTTTTCAAAGGCGCTACCATCCGGAGCCCGATGTATTGCATGAACCCTTTTGCGGATTCTCGGTGGATTCACCATTAAAGGTCGGTTCCAAGCTCTGTGCCCTTTTAAATTTTATGATAAAAGGACTTCATTAATGTTGACCATTTTTTTTGTTCAATTTTGTGGGTCTAGCTAACTTGCGCTACCTCATCAGGGACCTGGATGTTATTATCCCGACTGGAGCACTTCGTATGCTGCGCATGTTAGCAGACGAATTGCACTTTCCCTGTAGTTTTAAGCGAGTCAATAAATTTAAGGGAAAACAAAATTCTGGCGGGTAATCCAGAAGTTGGGGCGCAGAAACTGATTTAAGACGACAAGGTAGGTGACAATCCAGCGACACGTACTAGCTGAGCCGATCTAGTAGATGAAGCACGGTGATGTCTATAGTTGATACGAACGTTTAATGCTATACCTCGTACAATAAATAAATAATTGTACGGCAGAGATGATTGTTCGTAGTATCTGAAACGCCATTGGATGGTGTCGTTTTAGTGGGTTTGTGATTGAAATGATGATGGCAACATTGGAAGAGGAAAGTAATTTCGTATTAGTTCCATGTCTCGGATTTCTTAGCTTCTAGGTTATGCTAGAGTTCGTCTTCTTGGTAAACAAAAACCTGGCAACAAGATGTTTCCGAAAAACACAAATGCTTGATATTTATAGCAGAATACCAATCAAATATACTTTACTGAACTTTCAACAGACAGAGGAAGGTTTATGTATCCTTACCTCCCAAGACAATTTCACACATCAGAGATTACAACAGAAACCTTGATTTCAAACCAATCTGTGATCAAGCAAGATCACATCATAAACAAATAATAACTATAAATTAAACACTCCAAAACCAAATTCTCAATTTTTTCTGCATCATCACATGGCATTTAAGCCTTGCATTTTCTTCTTGCTTTGCTTTGGCAAAGGAAGTGATATGTGGATGAATCCAAACTTTCTCCTTTGTGTGAAGAACTGCTTTTGTTGGTCATCACATTCAATTTCAGTCTTTTTGGGATAAGTTAGATCTTCCCTCAATTCCTGAAGCATTTGACTTAAAGCTACTTTGTGTCTTTCTGTAGACTGGCCTTCAGCTTGCCTTCTCACAACACATTCTTCTGGCAGAACTTGTTTTCTACTTAGTATATCTCTCATTGAAACTGTGGGCCTTAAAACTGGCTTCGGCTCTTCACTTGCAAGCTCTGATATGCTGACTTCATGCAATGGAGAATTCTGTTGATATTCAGATGGGTGGATGACATTGAACCTGGCTGGGCTGTACATTACTTGTCCCTGCTTGTTATTATAATCTGGAGCCCATTTACGAAGCGCTTCTCCAGCGGCAAGTTGTTTTCTGTTTGCAGTTTCAACTCGGTTAAGTGCATCTTGTAAAACTTGTTTGCTATGTTTAACTTCTGCTACTGCTTCCTCCATCATTTTTAGAATTGAAAGTTTTGAGATATTTGTTTCCTCGAGTTGCTGCATGGCATGTACTAGTGCAACTTTCTTCTTGGGAAGTCCCTGATCAGCTTTTTGAGTCTTAAAAGACACAGGAGATTTCCCTTCAGGTTCTGGCAGTAGATATCCTGAAGTCTTTTCACTGCTTGATAGAGCCTTAATTTCAGCAAGAGCAAGTGCTTCCGCTGCTTTAGCTGCTTCCGCCATCTTTTTAGCTGCAACCCATCTCATTTCAGCCGTCTTTACACTCTGTTCATTCCCCAGCATCGCTTTTGAAACTTCCGCCAATTTCTTCAATTGCTCTCCCTGTGAAATCATTTGGAAATTCTTCATTTCTTCGCGGCGGTCAATCTGTGGCTTCTCTCTCACTTGCTTCTGCTCCTCTTCCAGAGTGGACACCCCTGCAAATTTGGATGTCAGCCTCTCACGTGTCTTTTCAAGTAAGGTTTTTTCCTTCTTCATTCTTTTATTTAACGATTCGACAGAAATTTGAATCATTCCTAGATCGTTTATAGTTCTACCAAGGTTTAATTTTGCTTGCTTCAACTCCATTAAGATCAAATCAGGAGATGATGCGGGGCAAGGACTTGAACTTCCCACCAGGATCTGCTCATTGTTGCTAACACAGTTACTCTGATGTTCCTTGTTCATTTCTTTGATTTCTGGAGTTGCCATGCACTTCATGGCTTCCTTCTGCAGCTGCAGCTTTAATTCTTCTACAATCTTCTTCGTTGTTCCAAGTTCTTCCAATACATCAAGAGTCTCCAATTCTTTCACAATCAAATCTTTCTCCAATTCCGCTGCCCGTTCCTCCACTTTCTTTATGTCAAACTCCTCAACACCATGCTGGTTATGACAAATCAATAGCAGTCAATTACCATATCTGAAACTCAATATGCACTGAAATTGTGCAGTTGCAAGGGCAGAATTTCAAGTTCAACCACCTTGCTAGAGCGTGGATTCGGGCTCCCAAAAATGAAAGTAGATTAGTTGCTAAAACAGAACTAATCTAAGCACATTCGGAGACTAAAAAAGAAATCGGCTTGTTTTCAAAATCTTTGGTGGGAGAATGGAAATCTAAAAGCAGCATCGAACATGTATTAAACCCTCCAATGAGCATTAAAACCTCTTAAATTTGAACTAGTCATAAAATCACCATGCATCAAGACAGAAAACAACTGTTTTGTGCATTTATTATAGACGACAAGTCATCCACGTTTCCATATAGTGAACGACATTCCATTAGCATATATTTAAACAAAACAAATTAACCAGTTAATAAGGAAACAAATAATTCAAATGCTTACATATTCTCCGAGCTTATACAGCGGCGGCCAAGACTCGCTTCCTCCGAACCGGGTCACCGCCTCTTTAACTGACCCAAACGGTGGCGAAGTATCGATCTCAGCTCTCAACCCTACCTTCCTTATTCCTAAACTCGAGTCACCGCCGCCAGCAACACCCACTTCCCGGAACCCCAAACTCTCAGAACCCGTCTTGGACCTCTCTTCCAGGATCCCAGGCGTCCCCGGAAACGGCTCGTGGACAGAATCCATGACTGTATCCGCCACAAACAAAAAGTTAACATTTGAGTAGTGAATGTTTGAAGTTTATGGCTTTTAAAAGAGATTTTTTTGACTGTTCTCGCTTTGGAAAGTAAAAGACATGATTAAAAGTGAAGGCCTGGACTTTATTTGTGTGTTCGCGTGATGATTTTGTTGAGGGCACTCGTAGGAGAGAGAAAAGGTGGCAGAGTGAGCTTTTTCGCGATCGTTTCATGGCGGGTGTGCGGGAGGATGTAGGAGACGGTAATTACGTGGTCGTAGGTTATTGGTTGAAGGAGTTGAAGTCAAAGTCTACCGGTTGAGGTGGAATGGGTTTTTCGAATGGAGTATTTACACGTGGCCAATTATTCTGAGATTGGATTTCGATTTTGTGGTTGACTGGTCCACATATTTTCGCCGTTGATTGCGGATTTCGGAAAGGTGTTGGGAATGGCAGTTGAGAGGTTATGCTCGACTTTATTTAAAGGTAAAATGCGTAATCATTCAACTGAACGACATCGTTTTCATGCAAGTGATTAGTGAGATGTAAAAAGTAATTATAGTTTTCTTTTTTAAAATACAATTTATTTAATAAAAAGTTTTTAAAAAAAATCAAAATTCTATTACTATTAAAATATTTAAAAAATTAAATGAATTAATACCCGTAAATTAGGTCAACTAATCAACCATTTTCTTTTTTATTTTTATTTTTAATCATTTTAATTGATAATTAAATTACAGAGAACAAAAACAAAAGGGTTAAAGGGCAATGTGAATGGAAGAATTAAAATGGGCAAATGGAGACTGTAATCAAAAGATTACATGTGCACCAAGAAACAAAAAGAGGATGCTCATTATAACCATGGATTCATAATCAATTCCTAAACCATAATTACTTGCCATAATTAGGCTAATTTAGCTTTTTTACTTTTATTTTATAATAATAAACATTCACAAATATTTTTAATTATATCTAAATAATATTAGACATATATTTAAAGAATTAGAATTTTCTTTCATTTTTTTTTAATTTTTCAATAAGACAATAACACGTAATATTATTAATAATGAATAGTTTAAATTATATATTAATAAAATTTATAAATTAATTTAATATTTTATTATATAAATTAAAAAATTTAAAATATAATTTAAATTATTCATTATTAATTATATCATGTGTTACTATTTACTTAAATTTAAAAAATATATATTAAAAAAAATTTTAACATATAATTAAATTAATATTCAAATAATTTATAATTATAATAAGTATTACAAATAAAGATTTAATATATTAATCAATGAATATCTATTCATAAGCAAATTGGGTAATTGGTAAACTATAATGATTCATAATGATCTTCAACTAACATGTGCTCTAATTATTTTATAAGATATTGATTAGTTGACTATTCTAATAACTAATAATTAATTAAATAAATTTTGTTTTCCTCTTTGAGATAAAAAATTTTTTTAAAAGAAAACCTCGTGTACGGGGGACCATTTTGACTTCCCAAAACAAATCGAATAATGTTGAATTTTGGCTTGCATATTAATATCTTTGTTGCCCTATTAAATAATTTTCACACGTGCATGCTACATTGTTGGGCATAAATTGCCCACGTGCCACTAGTATAATCAATGAAATACAAGTAATCATTTTCTCTATTTTTATTACATTGTAATAAATATAATATTTATTAAAATTATATTAAAATATCCATATATTTTTATTATAAATTATTTTAAAATAAAGTTAAATTATTTATAAAATATAAGATGATGATGATGCTAATAATAATAATAATAATAATAATAATAATAATAATTGAAAATTAGGATGAAAAAAATAGGTAATTCAAACTATCAATTAATCAATGTAGTTTTAAATAAAATTATTTTATTATATTAATTATGATGATATAATAAAATTATTTAATTAATAATAAGAGATAATTATATTTATTATTAAATTTTTTTAAAAAAATTAAGTAAATCTTGTTTAAATGAGAAAATAAAAAAATTATTTTTTAAAAATTTTATAAATAAGTATAATTTTTTATTATTAATTAAGTAATTTTATTATATTATTATAATTAATATAATATAAGACTTTTTCATCAAGTAATTATCATTAAATCTGTACCAAATTTGGCAGGTTGGAGTATTTCATATCCCAATGTTCAATGTAATTAACATTAACTCTTAATTAATTATATAATTATTCAAACGACGGATTAAGGTTTTCATAACATTAGCCAGCATCATGATTAAGTATAATTAATTACCTTAGCCATTGAAATCGGATTGAGTAGCTGGAGAGTTTGGTGAAAACTTTGCGTACATAGTAAACATGAATGAAAATAGATTTAAAACAGAAAGATGGTCCAGTCCATGCGAACCACGGTGCAGTTGTGGTCCTTGGATGCAATGCATCGTCAATCAAGGGATCTAATCTCCTCTCCGAAGCCACAAGTGCCTCGACAAAAACACAAACACAGAACTACCAAGAAATGATTTTTGTTCCTTGCCACCATTGTTGCATATTTTATGTTTTCATCTACCTTTGTCTGCAACCCCACCATTAAAATTGCATAGCTTTTTCATGGACCACGGAACCTTCTCATTTATTACTATCTAACTGTCTTTGTACACCACAATTAATATTCATCTACTTTATTAATTAGTTCCATCCATCCTAGCTCCCCACGTATTAAATTGTTCAATAAAATCACTGTAATTATTAATTGAATATAATTATTATAAGGTATAGTTGTATTTTTTATTTTTATTTATAAAAATAAATTTAAGTGAAATAATTTTATTACATTAATATAATGGATGTAATAAAATTATTTAATTAATAAAATAAAAAAATTTTATTTTTTAATAATAAATAAATAAAATTTTAAAAATTTATTATTTAATTAATAGAATAAAAAAATTTATAAATTTATTTTATATTTATTTATTTATTATTAATAAATAAATTTTTATTATTTTATTGGTGAAATAGTTCCATTATTTTAACTATGCCAACTTGATAAAAATTTTCTCCTTAAAATTTTCTCTTCATTTAAAGCTAGTTAGGCTTGACACATGATACGGTGCTTTAATTTTGAGTTATTAATTAAATGTCTACAGGCAGGAACAGGAACCTGGAATGAATTTGCGGAAGACTTATTAGTAAGCTAGCAAGAGCCTAGAGAAAATTCCAGCTTCATTCTCGGATCTTGAATCTTCAGGTCTTCCAAACTGAAGCTTGCGCGACTCCAGAAATTCCAAAATCAGTACCCCATGCAGCAATCCAAAACGGTGAATGGTAGCCATGAAATGCCTCAGAAATCCCTCCAGATTAAGCAGGACGACAAGTTTTTCTCCAGGCTCATGTCCAAGGATACTTCCATGGCTAACTCTTCTTCCAGAGTTTACTACCGCGAAGCTTCTGGTTCTGTTCCGTTTATCTGGGAGTCTCAGCCTGGAACTCCGAAGCATAAATTGTTCAGTGACAACTCTCTCCCGCCTCTCACACCGCCGCCGTCGTACCAATGCAGTTCCGAGTCAAAAACCAATCGAAAAAACGCGAAACCAAATCTCTTAAGCAACGTTTTCCCGAGGCTGAGTTCAAAGAAGAACCATGTTTCACCTTCAACCACTTCTTGGTCTTGCACTTCATCGGCTTCCTCCTCGTCGTCGCGTTCTTCATCGTCTTCGTTGACACAAAATAATTCAAAGACCTCAATATCATACAGACGCAGTTTCTCATCTTCAACGTTGCCTGTCCGATATGAGAAAGACGATGATGAAGGAAATAATCCAGCAACTACATCGCCTACTTCAACATTGTGCTTCAACAGTAAACGCACAAGTTTCAGAAAATCTAGAGGCTGCTACTCCATGGCGATTATGAAGAATGCATTGTTGTCTATTGTTGTAGGCCATGGATCAGGTCAAGGTACCACCACTTAGAGATTACATAAAATTAATTAAAAAAATTTAATGTCTCCCTAGAATTGTCATTCGTTAAACAATTTGTTCAACAACTATTTATGAACAAAATTTATGTACGCCGATTGTTCAGTTCTCTAAGTTTTGCACGTAATTAATTATCCAATTTTCAATTTCAACCAATTGTAATTTCATATATTATCCCACATTATAATTTTTGCCTCTTTTTTTATTTTTTATTTTTAATAAAATATTAATAAATAACATAATTAACAGTAAACGGTTTATATTATATTTTAATAAAATTTATAAATTAATTATATATTTTATAATATAAATTTAAAATTTAAATTATTTATTATTAATTATATTATATATTCATATTTATTTAAAATAAAAATAAAAAAATAAAAAAAATTTCAATTTCATATCATATAAGCAATGCCATTTGAGATTTTATTGTGCTCAACAATGGCAAACAATCTTACCTTTTACTATTATATTTAAAATAATTACATATTATAAAAATTAATAACTATAGGAAGTTTATTAATTTCCCTTTTTTTTAAAAAAAAAATTTTCCTTAATTTTTCAAATTTCCAGTTGGTTTGCGTAGAGATATTTAAAGAAAAATCAGCAATTGTTTCGACTCCGAAGACTATCCCTGTCATCGGAAAACGATGACACGGAGGATTTAATGCATGAAACCTGGGAACAAGGGAAATAAAGCTTCTCTCTTGTCATTAATTATGATGACGTGCAATGCAGGCCATTAATTAATTAATTAATTAATTCACACCATTGTTTGTCGTGACCTCGGTTTTATTTTCCGACAAAGATCATTTCCTGGTTTCTCCTATTCATTCTAATTTTTTTTTTAATTTTTAATAAAAATAATATAATTAATAATAAATTAATTAAATTATATTTTAATAAAATTTATAAATTAATTTAATATTTTACGATAAAAATTAAAAATATAATTTTAATTATTTATTTTAAAAAATAAGTGTGTGGGTAATATATAATATTCACAAATTCATTCATCTTAGTTGGAAATTGCATCTTAATTTGAATTCATTCATCTCTGTTTGATTATCATGATCAACAACTGAAATTTTACACCATCAACACAAATTACTTTGTATATAATATAAACAATTTAACCCT
This sequence comes from Khaya senegalensis, assembly GCA_032402905.1. Lineage (NCBI taxonomy): Eukaryota > Viridiplantae > Streptophyta > Magnoliopsida > Sapindales > Meliaceae > Khaya > Khaya senegalensis. The sequence goes on along the minus strand of CP135554.1, from coordinate 2,609,283 downwards.
AAGTATTAGTTGAGATATTTTGAATTAATTTTTGATTAAATTCGTAAGTGTATGTTTAAATTAGATAATATTTATATTTAATATTAAAAAAATGTTTCATTTATAGAGTAGCAAGAAAATATGAGACTTAGAGGAGGAGATTGTGGAAGTCATAGTATTGCTTGTTTCTTGAGACTTGAACTCGAATTTGCATAGAAATATTGGTTGAAATAAACTAACTATATTGATTAACTTGTAGGGTTAGATTTTGATGGGTTAGGTCTTGGAAGTCTAGTGATGAGTCTGTTTCTAACTATACCAAAAGTATTTCTTAGTAAACCCACATCTTCCATGCAATACTCAAGACAAAACTCCCCTACCAATATATGTCTAACAAGAAATAAAGGAAACATTTCTAATATTTATTTTTATTTTTATATAAGTATATCAAAAAAATTCAACATAAATTTCTTTTTGGTCTTAATAGAAGGAAAAATAATATTAATAGAATTTGAGTCCCAAAGTCATATAATTTGACAAAATATGTTGCACATCATTGTCAAAAGATAATGGGGATAATTTTCTTGATAAAGAACTTTAACATGAGATATTACACCTCTAATTTTGATGAAAATATTTTAATTATAAATATTATAATAAATAAAAAATATTTTTAATTAATAATTTAATTAATCATGAACATATTGTTTGCACACGATTTCGAAGGTATTTTACTATGCATTAATGCAGTATATTTGCATTCTCACTCCATGGAAATACCAAATTATTTAAGAGAAGTTTTCAAAGGTTTAACTCCCTTTACTCGAAGTTGAGAGGTATATACTTGGTAGACGCTAATATTCTCTAAAAAGAAATTTGAATACAAAACTTATATGCGGCTACATGACCACATCGTTAAGAGAAAATTCAATCTAAAAGTAGTAGGAATCCCACCGGTTTTTAGTTGAACAGTTACTGCCCAATTTGACTTGCCAAGTCACTGATCATCATCAACACGAAACTGCTGAGATTGAAAATCCACGAGCGAAAATTCAAAGAGTTTGGGGCAACGAAGACCAGTAAATATATCAATGATAGATATAGTTAGGCTCCAAGTTCATGTACAGAACAGCTACATGATTTTTCCGATATGGGGCTACCATTTCTGTTTTGACCCAAATATATATTGAGATTTGAAACGAATGTTTGTTTGGTATAAAATGGTTGAAAATGTGTGGCTTTTGAAGACCATCAAAATTATTGAGAGGATTTTTTTTTAGTTTTTCTTTTTTCGGTTTGGCTGGTTTTATTTAGGGTCTAGGGAAATAAAAAGTCAACGTGTTTGACTGCATGATGTGCAGCATTTAGATTGAAGGAATTAATGAATTGGGGTTCTGAATTTGTGTGCACAGAGTAGTGAATGAAAGTGAGAGAAAGTTAGGTTGACGATGAGAGAACAACGGGGCGACTTGTTTGCCTTAAGATAAGGGTCAAACAAGAATCGATGGTGCCATTTCCTTAAAATCCAAGCAACATAAATTTAATCCTCTTCAGCAATTTATATTTCTTTTAATCCTTTTCCTTCCTTGTCACCACCCACCTTGATATAACGCTTTAAAATCATAACCAAAGCAGCAAATTGAAAACAAAACACTTCTCATGATTCTCCATGAAAACTCTACCATTGGCTCCAAGTAGTCTTAATACACCGTATCTTGGCTTGCAATTATATTTAGCTATTCACTTGATTGAATGCAATGTTGTTGCACTGTTTTATTGCAAAATCAATAAATATATATTGATTCGAATGTGTATTTTATAATCGAATACAATAGCAAAATTAGATTTCAAGTGATAAATGCAGGTTGGTTTGTTTAATCATTGTAATTAAGCTTTTTAAATCAAGCATGCATGCATGTGTGTGCACAAAATTCGAAAGACATCGGGGTTCCTCTCTCTAGCTAGTATATGTGAATGACACATGATTATAATTATTTAATTGCAATGAATAAAGAAAGATCAAGACAAGCTATTGACAAAAACTAGTTAATTTATCAAGCAATTGAGGTACTCTGTAAATCTATTGAAATGATCGAATATTTGGGGGGTTGACATGAAGCCATTTTCTTTTTTGAAGGAATTGTAATGCTTTCTCTTTATTAAAAGGAAAAAAGACAAAATCTGGTGAGATGTCTTTAATATCAGCACATGTGATTATGGATGTCCTCTCTAAAATAAGTTGCTAGCTAATGAAGATAATTGACTTATCCTTGAGGGTGTTCAATCTTTTTCTGTGAACTTCAATGAAAATGTAGTGTAATTTTGAAGAGTAAGCTCTTCCCAAGTGCTAGTAAATCATAATTCTCGTTAAGCACAAACTACACAAAAAGGTTCATATTATTTATCCCCATCTATATTTAATCAAAAATTAATTCATTGATTCTCAAGCAAGTTCACATTTGGACAAAAATATTAGGTAAATATAAAAATTAAATCTTTTTTTTTTTAGACATTATCATAAAAAATTTTATTAAATAAATCAACTTATACCCACAACTTGATACATAAGCATTCAAGTTGTGATGCATAAAATTTAAATTTACTATATAAATTTAAATAAATTATGATATAATTTTTGAAATTTAAATACAAGATCGCGAAATTAAATTTATTTTAATACTAAAATAAATTGTTGTTTAATTTAAAAGTTTAAACGTAAAAATAATAATTTATAATAATATATAAGTTTGGTGAGTGGATTCCTTTTATTGTTTTTGTTCAATCAAATAAACCCATTTAGATTTATGAATTTTGTCAAGAACAAAATATAAAATAAGGGGTAGGCTCATAATCACTCGGTCTGCATTTGGTCTTACAAGCAATCTCCAAAGAGCAGATTGCGGATTCTACACGGCGGTAAGTTGATATTAATTTAAGTTCATTTTCACAAACAAGATCCCAGATATGGTCATTCCTTTGTAGATTGCTTCTTGATTTTGACAAGAAACTAACATGCCCCTGCCTGCCCTTTTCAAAGTACAAATTTTAATCATCGTCTAATTTTTTTTTTTTTTTTGCTTTGCCATCACACTCTTTAAGATAATATTCGTAATAGTTGAGTTCCTGTTTTATTTTTAATTAATTTTAGTAATCAATTGATTGGAAAAAGAATAAGTGTAGGTGTCTACGGAGAAAGAAAGCAAAGACCACATGCAGACTGAAAGATCATTAAGCAATTGAAGCAAAACCAGATGGTTTTGATCTTCAAAGTCAACACATTTAAAGACAACACACGTGGGCAAGCAGTGACCGGGCTTCTTCTCTCCCTCTCTCTAAACTTCATTCTCCATTATTGCTGTTGCTAGCTCATCACCATAGTTTCTCTGCAAACTATAATTTGCTCCTCGTACATAATCAAAACGAGGTGCAAAATATCACCAACAAACAAACAAAATTAGCTTCTAATCTTAGTCTTTATAACTCATGTCTCTATTGTCTCTCTCTCTCTCTCTCTCTCTCTCTCTCTCTCTATATATATATATATAAATTTCTTTGTTTAATTAATCACTGAACCATCTGTTTCTCTTCTGTATATCTTGCCTTTTAAGTACTGTTTTTCCCTTCTCTCATTTTCCTTTCTTCTTCCCTTCTCTTCCCTCTGTCTCTCTCTCAGAAACTCCTCCTCCTTCGCCGAGAGCATGCCTGAATGTCCAGAGAAAGGTAATACAAATCTCTCGAATTAATCCCTAGCGACTTTAAATTAAATTAATTTTTGTTTTTTCTAATTTGTTGTTTGTTTCTAGGGAGAGATTTGATGAGATAGGCAAGAAAATCAAGAGAGAAGCGGATGCTTCTTCTCATATGGGAAGAAGACACATGTTGGGTCCTCCCGGAACCCTAAATACTATCACACCTTGCGCAGCCTGCAAACTCTTGAGACGTCGTTGTGCACAAGAATGTCCTTTTTCTCCATATTTCTCCCCACATGAACCTCAGAAATTTGCTTCCGTTCACAAGGTCTTTGGTGCCAGTAACGTCTCCAAGATGCTAATGGTAAACCCTAATTACATTTTTCACTATACTAACACTAATTTCACTTTATCATAATTTTGTTCTTGATTGGTAATTATGAATTGATGGTGTCTTTATGGTTTAATTCAGGAGGTACCGGAAAGCCAAAGAGCAGATGCTGCAAATAGTCTCGTTTACGAGGCAAATGTGAGGCTTAGAGACCCAGTTTACGGATGCATGGGTGCAATTTCTGCTTTGCAACAGCAAGTTCAATCTTTACAAGCAGAACTTAATGCTGTAAGGACTGAGATATTGAAATACAAGTATAGAGAAGCTAATATTATACCATCATCTCATGTAGCTTTGCTCTCTTCAGGGGCTGTTTCGGTTGTTACACCGTCACCAGCCCCAGCTCCAACACCTTCGCCGCCACCACCTCCTCCTACTCTTCCTAATACCACTTCCTGCTCTTCTTCCATGTACGTCCAACCAACCAGTGCTGCCGATTTCAGCACCATTTCAAGTGAAAACCTCTCCTATTTTGGCTAAATTTCTAGACTAAGAATATCGATCCCAATATTTATTTTTCGATCTCATCCATTAAAAAAGAAGAGGAATAAAATGAGGAAGAGGAAGGATTATCATTATTGGATTATTGATTTGGGATTGTTTAGTCACTGAATTACTGTCTAATTCTACAATTGAAAGTTCATATTAGCCATTGTCAATTATTATTTCTCCTTTTCTTCATTTATCTATGAATTTCTTGTCTCGTACTTCTTCCAAGCAAATTGTTGTTTTCCTTATTCAAAGGCTTCTATCAACTTTCTTCTTCGATGCAACCTCATGTATATGCGTGTGTGTTAATCTTCCTGTAATTTCCTCTTTCTATGAAGGAAAAGAAATGGAAAACCCTAGAAATAGTGCCACCAACTGTAGAGAATTGAATTGAATTGATGAGAATACATTCTGGAGTCTGATGCCATGGATGATGTAATTATTCCAGTGATTTCTCCGGTAGTGCTGAGTCGTGATATATTAATTAATACGTGTAGTCATTTCATGCTTGGGATCTGGTTGAACAATTAACAAAGTCTGTATTTTCACATGCTAGTCCGTGCCATCAATGGATGGGAAATACTATTTCAACTTGTGATGGACGAGACAAAAATTGAAGTTGTGATCACCCCAATGTTAGTGAAACTTGCAAGAACTTGATCGTGTTAATTTGGAAATCATTCAGCAAAATCCATTTCTCTTGTCACATTACTTTACTACCCTTTAAAATTTTAATTTCTTTTTTATTTTTTATTTTTTTTGTTTAATAGTATATATTTCAGTCTTCTTTCTTCTTTTTCCTCAATTGTTTACTGCTTTATGGAGTCTGTTGTAAGTGATGCCTATTTTATTCCACCCTTCGTCTCCCATTGCTTTCTTTTGTTTTTCATCAGCTGTACTGGTACCAAGGACAATCATATATGATCTGAATGTTATTTTCCTTCTGAATTTACTGACATTAAGAATGAAGAAATGTAACAGTAGTTTCATTTCTTATGTTCATCCTCTCATCACGGATTCAGAAAATTCATAAACCTGTTGCAGACAATATGTTTCCTCTTCGATCTAAATATAATCAGAATCTCTTAGTTTGTTTGTTTATTATACTAAATATTAGACTTTCTGGAAAGGGTATTATGGTGTATGTATTTGCCACTCAGTGATGCTACAGCACATTGTGAATTACAAATGCGTGCGTTGTGATGTATGTATTTGTTGGTTGGTCGATGGTCCTGCCAGCTATTTAATTACTTAATAATTTTTCTCAAATATTAATGGGTTTCCTTTGCGTGTGGATTTCAGCCTGAGTTGGAAGCCGAATACAGAAACCTGAAATATATAATTGTTTAAACAAGCAAGCAAGCAAGCTATATGCATCGGAATTCATTCAATCATTCAGTCCATTTCACTTTCTCTCCTACATTTGCACTTTTTGATTTTTACATTAAGGGATCTGTCTTTTTCATTCTAGTCTCCATCTCTTAGAATCCACATAGATTTGATGGAATTTGGTCTTATGTCACAGTTGCTTGAAATATTGGCATCTCAATTCTCGACTCCATACAACTCCCCTCGAGTTCAGTTAATCATTAATCTTCTTCCGCTTTCAATTAGGCGTCCATCAAGTAATAGATCAATGGATTAAAATTTTCTCTTAGTATTTTTTATCCTTAATTTTAACAAATATTAACATACATATATTATAGTTAATAATAAACGATTTAAATTATATTTTAAAATTTTTAATTTACGTTATAAAAAATAAAATTAATTTATAAATTTTATTAAAATATAACTTAAATTGGTTATTAATAATTATGTGACTTATCAATATTTTATTAAAAGTAAAAAATAAAAAAAAGTTAAGAGCGAATCTTAATTCTGAATCAATAATGTCTTAAATGTTTAAACATAAGGGTATGTGTTAAGTTATTAAACATGAAGTGTATATAAAGTTCAGCAAAGAAATTGATTTCCATTAGCATTGTGATTGAGCTATTTATATATATTTTTTATAACAAATTAAACTACATTTAAAATTGAGATGTCGTCAAAAAAAGAAATAATTAACTGTCAAATAATTAATAATTTGCAATGTACTAATAATTTAAGTTAACAAAATTGAAAGAACATAAAAATTAATTATAAGCAGCTTGTGGCACCAATTGTAGAAAGTCAACACGTTAGAATTTTGATTGAAACATAGGACTACTAGGAGCCAAACAGACCTTGATTAACTCAATATAAAATGACCTTAGATCTTAATTATTATTATCATCAAAGTCTCAAACTTACTGAATTCTTCTTTAGTTAATACCTCAACTTGACAAAGCAGAATTTTAATTATCATGGTTGGCACGAAACAGTCAGAGATCGACGGCCAGATATGAAGATTCACCATTAATGACACTTAAAAAAAATTGTGTGTAATGATCAGAATCAAAAACTCATATTCGTTGGACCAGTGTCGAATTAAGCATAGATCTCTCGGGGCACATGTTTGCTCTTAGATCTACATATAAAATTGGGCTAACAGTAGCTGTAAATTTACAGGAATATTTCGTACAGCTGTTTTATAATTCAATAATGTATGTGTAATGTGTGCTTCTGGGGAACGATGTTCGAGGACTTCCCCAATTGAAATACAAGGATTATATGCCCATACATATGGTTGATAGACAATTTGGAAACAAGAAGGAGATGAACTTGAAGAGAGTTGAAAGAGTTATTGACTGCTGCCATCACATGGCATTGGGTGGTTGTATTCTGAAATGTAAAGGGTGTATGTTATAGCACTTACTCGGGTTTAGATCATGATTGATCCTAAGGTGACAATTGGGCCTTGTTGTATTTGGTACGTTTAAAAACTTCCAACCCTAATGTATATTTCACTTGATCACAAAGGATTCTTACACTAAGGTCCACAATCATGCTGCTTTCTTCGAACGATGATCAACTACAAAATTCCAAATGCATAATATGTAGTACAGTAAAAGAAAAACTTCAGGAATATTTATTCTCTTAATCCAAACAAGATGCCATCGAAGGGCTCTGAAATTAGTTCACCCTCCTGCAATTCTTCCTTATCTCACCGTTGGATCCAGTGAGCGGGCTGATATCTCCCATCTTGATCATGGCAGCAACGAAATCTGAAGTGAAAGTGCGAGGGCCGTTACTGTAGGTGCGCACTATGGAATCAGTGGATCCACCATTGAAGAGCTGTTGATCAGAGTGAAGCAATCCTCTTCTGGTGATGAGGTTCTTGAAGTAATTGTTGTCGAAAGAAGTTGGAGTCTGAATATCAAGCGGTGCCAGGTTGTTGTCGCCGGAGCCGCTGGCTCTTGGGCAGTTTCCTTGCCTTGTTCGGGCGAAGGAAGGATCTATGTTTGTTTCGTTGTATATACGTGCCCTGAATGATGTGCACCGTGACTGTCCAATTGTGTGAGAACCTGTAGATTTTACAGATTTAACTTTATAAGATTTTGATAAAATTTTACTAGAAAATATACTTCATACAAAAGGAGTGAGAAAAGAAAGAACACAAACCAGATAAAGCGACGAGGTCCCTGTTGGAAAGTCCAAGAGAATTGAATCTGGAAATCAATTGGTTCAGGTTGGAAGTTGGAGGAGGAATGCCGTTATTCGCAGCTGCTTGGCTTGCAGTTCTAGCATCTCTTCTTCCAAGTTTTACTTGCCAATTTGGCCCTCCAAGCTTCATTAAGATAATAAATCATGACAATAGGAAAAACAATCTTTTACCATCATTGTTTATAATTTGAATAAAAGCTTACAATAGAAACTGAGTCGCGAGCTGCAATGGCCAATATATCAGCACAGGAGACGACGCCGGGGCAGACTTTCTCTACGGCAGACTTGATGTTGTCAATAACATCGAATCCACGGGCAGAATTACGATTTGGAACTGCGTTTTTCTCTCCGGTGAAGGAAGATGTGTCGTCAAGTAGAACTGACCCGTCACATCCCTGTCGTGAAATTACTGAATATTTTAAGACAACAGTGCCATGAAAATAATAGAAAGAACGGCTACACTAGACTATTTGCTCAACAACATTAGCATCCTGTCTTATAATTAGCTGTAGATCAATTTTATTAACTGTTATAACGGTTTTTTAATTTTTTTCAATTGACAACAAAAGTCAAAAAGAGAGGCTAAGTTTTGACTTCAATTATATTGAACCACAAGACCATTAAGAGACAAAATAAAAAGGAGTAAAAAACTTTGGAATTAAGCACTTCTGCGAAATGACAAACTTTCAATAGACCCAGGATTTGGCCATGTTTGTGAGTTCAAATGGAGAAAAAGAATTTGGAAAGTGGGATGGACAGAAAGAAATATTACGTTAACAAAGCAATCATGGAAGAACAAGCGAAGCAGAGAAGCACCCATCCGGGCCTCTTTCGAAATAGCAGAATGCACAGCGGATTTCACAGTGGGAAAGAGATCTCTACAAGAACTGGAGTAGAAATTCGTCGAGAGTTGAGCATTGGTGCTTCCTATGAGAAGCACAAGGAAAGAAAATTCCACAACGAACTTGAAAAGCGAAGCCATTGAAAGCTATCAATAAAACTGTAGTGGAACACAGTAAGAAAAATTTCAAGTGTTTGTGTTGAAATTGAGGTGCAAACAAGCTTGATTTATATAGAGAACTTCTTCTCCAGGTGCTTGGGCTCGGCAGGTCACCTAACACGTAGACCCTTAAGCCTGCATGGCCAGTCGACGTTAGTGATTAAAAAAAATGAACAACCAATTATAAACAAGACACCATATTTGACTGATTGATCAAGGTAGTAAAGTAGTAATTAATGTGTAAGAAAAAAGAGGGTAAGAACACGTCTTTGTGACTCTGAAACTGTAGGCTGCAAAGACTTAACGATGTGGTGAGTTGCAATTTGTCAAGATTCTAGTGTTTGGTAACAATTTGTCAAGCTTTGGGGTCCCAATGTACTACCTAAATCTTCATAATTTGGTAAAGATGATAAAGATCATGATACGAAAAGTCTGACTTTCGACTTATTCTCTCCATAAACGCTATAATCTTGTAATTAAAAACTAATTACAACCAGAAGTGCTTTACTTTTCGGACTTATTCTCTTCAAAAAAGCCATAATCTTGTAACCAAAAGTGCTTTTAGAATCTCTGCAGTGCCCATTAAATTTTGCCGATACATTGACACGTTTTCTACACTGCGGGGTTTACTATTTAATTAGTTACTTGTTGCGCATGCAAGCCAGAAGCTTCTCAGGATAGGAAACGACCCACTATCGATTTCTCAATGTTGTTCATAGAGAAAATGAGTACCTTACCCTAATATCAGATTTAGTCAAGACAGTATATTATTATGCTTCATCTTGTAATATGGCTGTCAACATCCGAGTTGATAAATGTTGTCGGTTTAATGGAGTGTTTTAAAATCAACCAATGGAAAGTGGAACATGTAATAATCTGTAACTGTTAATTATTTACAATGTCCGTTGAAAAACAATATATATATATATATATATATATATTTTTATATAGTCAGCAGCCAAAAAAGTCTTAACAAAATGGTAATCAATCACTGTGGGAATCATTAATTTCATTAAAGTGACAATAAAATTTTAGTAATTCGAACAAAGAATACATAATGAGTTTTATCCTTCAGAATTTTATACAAATTTTTATGTTAGGTGAAAAATCGGGGGGAAAATTTAATTACTTGCATTGAAAATTATTAACTATGAAAAAAATTCTGAAAGGATTTGACTTGGTCTCTCTCAATGCACAACTCAAAGGTGTTTTGCAGATTCAAAACTCTTGAACAATCAAAGTCAATGTGCTTCATTTGAATCTTCTTAATTAAGAAAAAAAAATTTGACTGGTTGATAATAAGATTAGGTGGAATATCGATATTTTCTCTAGTCCAAGGACATGGAATTTCATATTGTTTTACAGCTTCAACTAAACCTTTCTGGGCTCCCATATGTGTAAGTTTCTCAGATTATTGGAATCACCTTGTCTTCCACTATACAAAGTTTCTATACATATCTCATCACTTTCCTAATTTTCTTCCTCTTTTTCCTGTCCCCCAAACATCAACTTCAACGCCGGAAGTAGTTGAATAACCAAGCGACTGTCTTTATCATCGATCACTTGTGTTTATTCTCAGTCCTCGACATATAACTTGAAGTAGGTGAGATTGAACTTGTATGACAAAATCTTATTTCTATTTGTACACAGGAAATCGAGGAGGGGATTGGAAGAAGGAATAACAACATTAATTAATAAATAAATTTTGATTATTAACATAAAAATTTATATTAAGAAGAAATTTAGTCCTATTATTTATGTGAATATAAATGGTTTATTGAAAATTCATTTGGTTGGTAACCTACCCCAGAAACTTTTGAGATGGTCGCTCATAATTCTCCACCGCCATGAGAAAAATATGAACAAAATTCAAAACATTAATTGCTTATAGAAATACTGCAGTCGAAAAATCTTTTCCCGATGGCAGTGTTTTCATTAGCCTTTGTCAAACAATTTCAACTAATTCATTAAATATATTGGAGTGTGTATTGCATGTCTTTGCAATCAATTAACTAAGTTAGACACAGACCAATTTTTGCAAGGTTTTCTTGAGGCCTTCGCGCGTTGAATTTTGAGGGCAAATTGAATGAACTACTTGTTAATCCAAACTCTCTATGATGTAACAAATTTTTTCCCCATTTTAATATGTTTGTCAAGTTTGGTAAAATAAGAAAGTTACATTTACTTCCTAGTGAGAAGCTATTTTAATGGAGAGTATATGAATGATTGATTCTCTGACCAAAGACCATACAATATTAAAATCTTGATAGGAGGGATTCTATCAATAATTATTACCCATCAATTTATGTTAAGATTAAAAAGAGAAAGCAAAGAGAGAGGAATTCAATTTTGTTATCATCTTTTTCAAGTTACAATCATGGATAATTTTGGAACTTTGTTTCGTTTTCTCCTTCGAATGAAAAATATGTGGGTGATAATCATTCAAAATATTCTAAATTCTCTTTCCCAATAGATGGAATATATTCCCTTTTGAAAATAAAAGGTAAAGAACAAAACTAAAAGTTTAAATCACTAGAGAGAGATTTGTATATACGAATACATGATAGTCCATTAAAAAGCTAACAAAGACAGTTAAAAGCATTAATATTTAATATTACAGAAATATATCTTACAAGAGATCTCATATTTTAATTTCTACCATACAATGTATTAGTTCATACTTGTAGCCCTAGGGATGTGTCTAAGGCTTTGGTCTCCATTTCAACACAACCTTCATTAATTTCTTTGGTTTCCCTCTTGTAGATGTATCTACTTGATGCCCACAAAAAGCATCCTAAATTCAGAATAGAGATCACCATGAGAAATCCATAGTAGAAATCCAAGTGAGAATCATTCAAATTATCACCAATCCAACTCTTCTTCCCATTTCTCCCTGTAATTTTAACCACCATTGTCACCAGGAAGCTATTCAAGAAGTTCCCCACACCGATTCCGCTAGTGAAGAAGGTCGTCCCAAGGCTTTGCATATCTTCCGGCGATTGATCATAGAAGAATTCCAGCAATCCAATTGCATTAAACACATCAGCGATTCCCAACAGAACATATTGTGGCAATAACCAAAATATACTCATTGGGACAATTTCTTTAGGCCCCGAAATGTGTTGTGCTCTTATGACGTGCAATCTCCTAACTTCCACAGCACAAGCAATTGCTATTGCCATAACTTGGATGACAAATCCAATGCCAAGTCTTTGAAGCAGTGTAATTCCTCTAGGATTTCCAGTCTTTTTTCGCATGAACGGCACGAAGTATCGATCGTACATTGGCACCGACAGGAGCATAGAGAGCGTGACGAAGCTGCCTAAAGAGGCTGCTGGAATCTGGAAATTAGGGCCAAGGCTCCGGTCCAAGGTGGTTCCTTGTTTGACAAAAAGGGTGTTGATTTGTGCCCATATTGTGCTAGGAATTAATGTCACAAGCCATATCAATGCCATCCCCAGAACAAGTTTTGTTCCTTCTACTTGAGTCACTGTACATGGAGGATAGGTGTCACTTCCGCTGTCATGTTTTATTGCAGCCTTGTCCAAACACCTACAGAACAAAGAAAAATTATTAATTTAAAACATAAAAGTAACACCTGATAGAGGAACATAACAAATAATTTTGCCCCTCAAATTACGAGTGACAGTAAAATTGCTTTATACAATAGTACAATCAGTTTCATGGTGGCTGAAATGTTTGATTCTTATTTAGAATTGTGTTTTAGATAGCGAAAATTTATAGCTTGAAATGCTAGATATTGTGGGGAATATTCCAGAAAAAAATGTGTTACTCATATAATTTAGTAATTAATGGATACTGTGGTGTGGGGCAATTGGACGCACCATTGCAATGTTACACACACACTGTAAGAGAAACAACTTGGCCAAGAGATTGTGACAATTCATTAAAGTTGTCTAAAAAGGAGAAGCGTAAGTAGTGAACATAAAGATAGTTTATCAGCAAATTGCTGCAAAATCTTAAGAAAGTCCCCACCATTAATGCCTTTGGCACAGTATGTTTTCTGGTTCTCAGCTGATGAATTGGGAGGCTCCCCTCACACCTGCTTTCCCACCAAGATATTAAAGCACTTTTTGAATCCTTTATACTCTATATTGAATGTCCTTCAGATTCCATGCCACAATTATTCATTGTAATGAAAAAAGTATCTCTCACAGTGTGTGGAGTGCTAGCAGCCATAATTTTTAAGTAAATAAATAACAGCATGTATACCAATTACTCACCTGAAAACTGGGGTGTGATGGACCTGCCGTTTCCCACTTCTAATGTAATCTTGCAGCTCAAATTCATGAAGTTCTGATGGGTTGTTTGGGAGCTGAAGTTTCCGGTTCTTGAAGGCCGCCATCGGAACTCGAATTAAGTCCTTAGCAGGGCTTTTGGTCTTCCTAACTTTGTGCCTGTAAATTGGGGTCCCTAAATAGAAGATAAATAAGGAAAACAACAGACCAGCTGTAGGAATTCCATAGCCTATTCCCCAACCCAAGTTCTCTTGAATGTAAACAAGGCCTAAAGTAGCACATAAAGCTCCTACAAAAGAACTAAACATCCACCAGTTAAAAAATGAAGCCTTGAGGGTTTTCTCATGATGATCAAAATCATCAAACTGGTCTGCACCAAATGTGGAAATGTTAGGCTTTGTTCCACCTGCCCCAGTTGCTATAATATAAAGAGATGAGTAAAAGAAAGCAATTTGTGAAGTAGAGGCCTTGTTGCAGACTCCATTTGTGCACGTTGGCTTCATAGATTTAAATGAAGTTGCCATTGTGAGAAGTATCATTCCCTGTTGAATGCATTGGAATTACAAATTAATTCTATCATCAATGACGTTATACTTTTATCTATTATGAACAAGTCATAAAAATGAGTCGCTAGACGCCATTAAATGTTCGTTGTGCACATGCATAATGTTACTACAGGGGGGCTTCTGAAAATGAAAACTTTTCCTGCTACACATGGAATTGCAATGGGTAAGCAATTATTTTATTTCTCGCACGAATCAGAATGGACCAATTCTTTGTTTTTATTGATGAATACAAAATTTAAAGTCTTTTTCCTATCTGATGAAAACATTTTCCAAAAAAAATATAAGAATTTCTAGAAATTAAAAGCATATAATTTCTGCACATTGAGTGTACAATAAGACGCAATAGCTACATCTTCCTAGGCCTAATATCAAATCACAGAATTGTGGAGAAAAAAAGTTGCAGCTATCTAAGCTCATCTCACGTCCATGCAGATAGCCAATGAATAGAACGAGCTAATCATTGGTCCCACCAAAAATAATGAATTCGGTTGGCCTCTGAGAGTAGGTAACACAAAAAATGGTCCAGACAGATGGTGTAATTTCTTTGGAAGATGAAGATAGTGATGAAATTCAAGATGCATCAAATAAAATCGAGGAAAAGTACTTTTGCTGCTTCTAGATTCGATATGGAGATTAAAATAAGCAAAAGCTTAGTGGGAGAAATCATTATTACCATGACATAGATGAGAGATGACACAGTGAAAGTCCAGAATCGACCCAAGTACGTATCAGCAATGTAAGCACCAAGAAGCGGCGTAATCCACACAGCTCCAGACCAGTTATTCACATTTCTCACAGAGGAAACTGTGTCTTCGTGGAGTTGTGTTGTCAAGTAGTTCACTAAATTGGATTGTATGCCGTAGAAAGCCATTCTCTCAAATGCCTCATATCCTGGAAAACAGTTATGGCAACAGAAACACACGAGAAATAGAAGCAAAATCAGTTACATGTCCAAATTAAAAAATAGAGTAACAAAATTTTAGTGCAGATTTTGAAGGGTTTGCTTAAACGTCCATCCGAAGTTCACACATGTAAGCTTTCTGGCTAATGTAACGGGAGAAACATATACAATAGAAAGAAGGTTTTCTCTTTCATATATGTGTGTGAAGAAAATTCTTCGGACTATAACTACAAGAAGGAACAACAATATAATCCTGAACGATCCTTGCAAACAACAAAGTTAAGAAAACTAGAAGATTTATGCATTAAAAGCAATAGGCTTTGACAAGAAATCAATTGCTTACCAACGAGGAAAGCACAGGCTTTCCATTTTCCAGTTTTGGTGGCAAGTACTGGGCGGCCCTGAAGATCCACAGTACCATCTTGTGTAAAACCTTTGGCTTCCATTTGAGAAATTTAAGGTTTAGAAGTATACGACAGAAGAAAAAGGACACACAACTCAGGGTAGCTAGTGAAGGCTGTAAGCTTGGCTAGCTATGAATGAAAGGCTCTTACTTCACAACCTTATTATATAGCCACCACATCCAACCTCTAGTCCCCCACTTCTCTCTATAATTTTACCCTTTTTTTCAACCTTTGATTCATTAATTAGCCACCATATAATTCTAGATATTAAAAGCTTTTTTTTGTTTTCTTTTACTTTTATTTGATACGCCCATATTCAAAAATTAATAAATTCAAATTCTATACTATTTTTTTTTTCAAATTTACAAAAAAAATTTAATTTTTAATTATTCGATAATTTTTACAAATAAAATTTTATTTTTTAATAAATTTAACATAAATTTACTTGAACTTATACTAACATATAAGTTTTAATATATATCTTATCATAATCTTTCTTCAAACATTAGCAGCAGGTCATTCAACAGTAAAAGTTGAATTCCTAGAACCTCAGTCCACTAAGGTAATAGTTACCACAATTTATATTAAAGTGCTGACCATCATAATTCAACTTCAATAAATTTATTATGAAATTGGATAATAACATATGAGTCCCTAATTGTCTACATTTTTACAAATAAAAATATAGTTTTTATCTAATTATACACACACACACACACACACACACACACACACACACATAAGAGAATCTAAATGGGGTCTCAACAATATCTTTGGTGGGCTAACTACAAGTTGTGTTTTTATGGGAAAAGTTGCATCCCTTGACACTGAAAACTGGTCGCCACATCTCATAGAACTGGGTGACCATTAGGTAAGGTGTAGAAGCATTTTGCTGCATGGGAAGTTGACCAGAATCCAAACATTTCTTAAGAAAAACATATATGTTAAATTTCATGAGCAAATCTCCACCAATTCTGCAAAATACAGAAGCGCTTCTCTGATAATAAATTTCGCAGGGGATGAAGAAATGAGCAACCATAGAAATAGTCATACGCAAAACACACCAGCCAAATAATTTTAATACAATATATAGTGGGTGATTTCGTTTGCCCAAAACATACGGCTAATATGCACTATTTCATCTCTTTTTTTCAGTTTAATGAGAGACTTTGTTGACACCGCCTTAAAGAGACCAGAGTTAAAGAAACAGTGTTTTCCAGCATGTCTCGATCCTCGATTACGTCCGACAACATCTTGTAATTTGTCATTAACGTGTAATCAATCAACAAAAGTTAGTCAACCTTCTGACAAGGGAATCATGAACCATGGTCATATGATTCAGAGTTACGAGACACTGCCCGTCATCCACCTAACACCGCAACTAAGTCTTAGTTGATTGATTTTTTGGTACCATTGATGAGCTTGTTGGTCAGCTCCTGAGACTGATCAAGCACTCTCTCACAGCATAAGCATACATATTTCTTGGTATCTTGACGTGCATAATCTAACTTTAAGGGTCGAGATGTTTGTATACATATGTAAGAGGTAACACTGTATTATTGGCATTTGGTCAGTTTCAATCAATAAGACAATACCGATATAATTTTACACGTTATTAAAATTATTTTGTAGCCTCTACTGTTCAAGGCATTTATAAGAGAGTATTGAAACTCAAAGTTATGACCTGTAATATGTCTCTCTTGAGCAATTCCTGTCTCTTAAATTTTCTGTAAACCAAATCATCTTTTGGGACCCTCATTTATTGCTTCATCTATAACCATTGATTTAAGCCCATTGATTCGTTTGGGACCCTCATTTATAAAGAATCAAACACAAATGCAGAATAGTCTTTCTAATTTTTGGGACAATTTTTCTTCGTATTCATTCAATGACTTACTTGGTAAGGATCAAAATCATTATAAATTTATTTTATTGTTGTCGAATATTATTCTTATTAAAATTTTCTTTATGGTATCATAACATGTTTGACCTTTCCTTTTAAAAAAGATATTTATGATATCATATCAGTCTTGACCTCACCATCTAATATTGAAATTTTTTTAAAATACCAAAAATTATATATGTGAGGGAGCCTTCAAATTTAGGTCAAAGTGTTTAGGGATGCCATGATCTTTCTTAAATTTTAGCGTTTTAAATGAGTTTTCGAAGTATTACCTCATTGGCTACTTGTGTTGCATGTCCTTAAAACAACTCCTAGAAGTAGTAAATACAACATAATATTAAGCTTAAAAGAAACGACATAAAATCTGCCATCCAAGACAGGAAACTGTAAATGAATATTGGTAACGGTTTACAACTTGAATCCGAGCTGTGTTTTCAGTGTCAATTCATATTGGTCCTAGAATCCTATAGTGTTATAATACTGCAAGATACCCTCTAGTTTTAGGAACTCAAAAATCAAACGGGGTTCATGTTTCTACGAAGGATCACCAAAACTGGAAACTAAAGACGATAATTAAAGGCAAAAAAGAGAATTTATATACATGTATATATTACTAAACAATTAGTGAATTTCCTTTGTTCTAGCTTGATCAAATACATACAAACAGACCCTGAACAACATGTCTCTGTAGTGTTTACTAATACAGGCAAATTATGCATAGGAATACTAGTTATACATAATACTCAATCTATAATAATCATAAACTTGATATGGACTGGCATTTTCTTGATTTAAGATCACGTCATGAAATTAAAGAAGTTGCGCTATGTGTGTTCAAGCACCCACAATTTGTGTGGTACTTCCAGCAATAGCAGACCAAGTTAGCTGGGGTTGGCTCAGCTACTGTTTCTCTAGTCGGTTGCACCCACCTCCACCAACCGCACTAACTTTGCTGACAAGATTTCTCTTATCGAATTACTACCAGTACAATAATTCCACCGACCCTTGATTACTCTTGAAAGAGATTGTTCCACTCTCTAGTCAACAGTAAATTCTGAGGTTTACAATTTATGACATTATGTGTCTGACGTTCTATAATTCGGTGACTAATGTCCGTGGTAAATTTGAAGCTTTACATTATTCGAATTAATTCCTAACTTTGTAATAGAAAGTGAGTGACTGAGGTGTTGGCCAGCTGGGGTGGGATGGATTTGTTGTTGCTTGTTATGCTTTAAGACTGAGTTGGATATACACTGGACCTACTGTGAATCTCCGTCGATCAACAGGACCCCGGCCTCAAGAATCTCTCTTCTGCAAATTGACCCAACAACAGTGGTAGTTGCTTTTAACTCATACAGTTTCACGTGCACAGAAAATAGTTGAATTGGAGGTACCGATGATGTGATTGGAATCTAATCCCAGATCCCTATTTTCAAGGGACTTTAACCATGAGGTTATGTTACAATGCATTCGGATGTATTTTATTTTATTTTATTTTTTAATTTTTTTTATGATTTTTTTTTTCAAGTTATAATTTTATTATTTTTTTGTTACGATTTATAAATTCTTAGTATATTTATCAAAAGATCCGAGTATAATTCATAGGTTGAAATTACAACAAAAGATTTAGGAATCACAGTCAAATACTTCAAATCGTAACGACAGAGTTTGAAGAATTGTACAATACAGCTAAATATACTATAGTCATGCCCTCATCGACAAAACTAGCTGTTTCTTACAGGGAAAACTGAAATGCTTTAATGCCGATATTTGTACGATTCTGAATTCACGCTCTGTGTTGGATATTAATCATAACAGTGAATGAAAACCATTTTGTGGCTGTAATTACATTTACATGCTGCGCTGTCCAAGATGGTACCATGTTTAGACAAACATATACTTTGCAATAATTTTAGGGAGGAAAATCTATGTGGTTTCCTGGCTCCATATTTTGGCCAAGTCATTTTCTAGTAGATGCTGTTTACATTTTACATGTGTTGCTCGATTCTGTAGTGTAGAATTGGGCAGTCTGATTTGCCTGGTGCTTAGAAGAATCTTTCAGAGCAGCCATCCCGGTGGCAAATTTCTTGGGGATACGGCATTTTATCTTTAGTCTTTTCAAGAAGTGAATCGATTTTATCGAAGAAAATTTCTATTGATGGAATGGATCTGTATTCCAAAGTTGAAGGGGGATAATTATACTGCATTTGATGCCCTGTGGACTAATACTAGGTCTATATTTCCAGAGAAAAAAAAAATGATTGCTGTTGAAATGAAAGCTCAATACTCGTTAGTAAATCATAGCCACTGGAATATATAGGATACTCAACATCTGTCATCCTATTTTGTACAAATATGAATCTATAGTACTTTTGGAAGATCAATAAGGTTATTGTTTGACACTGAACTGTTCTTACTAATTAATTCACAACATTTGTAGAATAGAATTATTATCTGTTGATTATAATTGGCTGTCAAATACAAGTGAGCATTTATCAAACAGGTTTTAAATCTAAGGAGGAATATAGCCGTTACAAGCATTTCCTTTTGTT
This sequence comes from Khaya senegalensis, assembly GCA_032402905.1. Lineage (NCBI taxonomy): Eukaryota > Viridiplantae > Streptophyta > Magnoliopsida > Sapindales > Meliaceae > Khaya > Khaya senegalensis. Next base: position 2,589,562 of record CP135554.1, on the reverse strand, counting down.
ATTTGCACGGTCTATTAGACAAGCATATAAAATTTCCTCAATAATTCAGTGGAAAACAACTTAAAATTCATTCAGAAGAGGAAGTATGCTGTTAGTGCTAGAGTTTGACAGCGGTCGTTTCACTTCAAGAACAAATTATGGAAAGCCTAGTCACATTCAGTGAATGTAATTTAGCAACGCCAAGGACCACAAATTTGCTGGCTAATTAGTTGCAGAAGTTTAGGGTAGACATTGTCTTGTCATCATCACTGGCTTAAATGAGGGATGCTGATCTTTTTTGGCTCTTCAAGGAGAAAGAATCTTCGAGGGGGTCGGTTCAGTTGTGCTTTTGCATTAAGCCTAAAAGTTTAAGCTTACCCGTCGGAACAATAATAATGGAGATATTTCTGACAATATCTTCAATGCAATGGAACTGAGAATGAAACGAGACGATCCACGTGATATTTATGTAAGCTGCTTGGGTACTAATTACAAAGTTTGTTTAGCTAAGTTGTTGTCTAATCATAGCAAAAAATACGAACTAAAGATAACGATAGAAGCTTTAGATTAGATTAAGACAAGATTTCTAATTAATTATGTTCGTGCAATAATGATGATTTCCTTTGCAATATCTTTCAATCTGCATAGTGATAATAATGATTTTCTTTAAACATTGTGTCCAATGTCGTATGCATAATCAAGTAGTTTAAAGTCACTGATCACTTGCGTTAATAATTGTCTTCAGAATAGGGGATTGGAATTTCCGGCACAAAGATGATTTTTATCATCTTATTTCTCAAGTTATCATGTGAAATTAAGGGAATTCTTTAAAATTGAGATTATCGTCATCGGAGAATCTTGATCCATGTATGGGGCAATGCCAACTACTGCAGTGGACCATCAGCTACTTTGTTCAATTTTCAGTCTAAGTTGAAGGAGATTTCAAACGGGATCACCCGAAAAAAGGTGGGAATCGTGGATTCTGATCATCAAGCAAATAAGAATAAATCGAAAGGTATATTTGTTGTTCGAGGGAAAATAAAAATGGAGATTCCATCCTGTTTGACCCCATACAACAAGTAATGGTCAGTGTTTTTTGGAGAAATTGGATTTGAAATGCCAAAGTTTTTGTTGCATGGAAGTAAGGGCAAGTTTTCATCAGCATCACCGGCAAACATAATCAATATACCAAGTCTTGCCATTAAAGCCTCGGTATATAATTTTAGGATGCCTTCTACACTGTGCCAACAGAGATAGAGACCGAAAACAACTAGATTTGGATCTCATTGAATTTCGGACAAACCTTCTGACATGCCTAAAGGCCCACCATTTTCAGATTTGTGATAAGGGTATTCATGATTCATCAACTTGATGTGTCCAATAAGGATGGAGAAATTATTACAATTATTGGAAACGTATGAAGAAGTTGCTACCCTAATGCTCTTCCTCTCACAAAAGTCTTCAAATAAAACAAACACTTGTACTGTACCATTGAAAACTATGAAGGAAAGATTCTATGGCAATGGCAAATTCCCATTTCTGGTTGATACGTATCCGGCAATATTGTTTTTCGAAGAAATTATAAATTCTGGTCCAAGCAATTTGGATACGTATGTGACTTTGCTCTTTACCTCATTGGAGAGGCTAGAATGCCTCCTAGTTGAATCGATAACACATAAATGATAACTTTGCCCTCTGTTCGCCGTAGTACATTGATTGAACTATTAATTATGGATGACAATGAAGCGTCATAGCCACTTGCGAGAATGGCGACACTGTTGAAACCGACATTGACTAGAAATATCAGGTCGATGCTGCCTCTTACAAGAACAGCGAGTATCCTTATCTTCTAGCATGTCACCAAAGTTAGTCATGAAAGAAATATAGTGTTATTATTTTCTTTTCCCACTAGTGTAATTACAGTGAAGCTATGTCCACATTCGAGCCAGATACTGACGAAGAAGAAGGACATAATTTGGAATATCTCGCTACTACCTTTGCGTAGACGAAAATGAAGTCAAATAGGGGGACAATTACAAGCTTAGTGCTGCATTATCACAATAAATTGAATCCAATATGGTATCGGATAATTACTAGCTTCAGAAGTTGTAAACTTTGAAGTTCACATGCTGGGTGGTACTTTCCCTGAAATCATCACTAACCATTGAAGTATGAACAGCACCTGCATACTCCATTATTGCTGATCCAAAGTTTTGGCATAAGACTGGAACAGTGGCAGAGTCACATTGTGGTTAAAATGTTCAAGCTGTAAAATTTAAGAGTCCAAAATAGAAAAAAAAAAAATTTAAAAAAATTACACTTTTAAAGTTAAAAAATTTAAAATAATATATTTTATAAATTTAAATTATATATATTTGATGTAAAATTAAAATTTTTAAAATTTAAAATAATCGAATCTTTTTAAATTTTGTTATAATTTTACGAATATTTAAAAAAATTATAAAATATTATGTTATGTTATTTGTATAATAATTTAATATAATTTTTTATGTACAAATTTATTAAAAATTTATTAATAATATTATTAATTATGATATAAAATTATTATTATTTTATTAAAACATATATATTTTAA
>CP135554.1:2545193-2582193 GCA_032402905.1 Khaya senegalensis | reverse complement strand
ATGTATTATATTTATTGTTGAAAAATAATTTTATTTAAAAATTGAATTTTAATTTTAAATATAAAAATTTGGAATTCAAATTATAATTATAAATGGACTTCGAAATATGATCGTTTTTGTCAAAAATTCAAGTACAATCACATTGATGATGAGGATGACGATAACAACGATAACCAAACAAAACAGTTGTCTGGTTTTCCCACCAAATTCTACGTATATTTCATTTCTTGTTCTTTCTTTGAATTAGTTGCATGCGTCCGCTGAGTTACATGCACCCACATATTCTAAGTACTCCCACTTTGTTAACTATAGCCACCATACGTATTGGGCTGCAACCCTTTGTCACAAAACGTTTAAATGATACTAAATACTCACCTTTTATTTCCAAATGTACCCACTTCATCAAATTTTTTTTTTTTAGTAAAATTAATCAACGTACTCATCCCATATGATTGCGGGTATACAAGAGAAATCGACCGCCTGTTGCGGTTGCCTAGGATTGACTTACTGAGATTGGATACTGGTAAAACCAAATCCTAGAACAGCCTCTCCTCTGGAGTACTCTCAATAACTTGGCAACTATGGCGCCAGAGAAAGTGGTGATTGAAGTGGTAGGCCAACCAATGAATAATATTTCTCTGCCTGCTTCTCGATCGTATATTCTTTGTATTTTGTCACCATCACTGGTACTGTTAATCTTTGTCACAAAACTTTCGGATTCTACTGTCTTGCATGATTCTGTACTCTTTGTTTTTGCACGTTTAGATTTTTTATGATGTGAGTCAATTTCATTGATATGGCGTTTTATGTATTCTTCTGTTTATTGTGAAATTATAATCGAAATCCCAAATTTAGGATTGAAAACATGCATGCTGAAACCTGTTGTTTTTCTTCTTTGTGTTGCTCTGGCAAACGTTCGGAAATGGGTGAAGGGCAGAGGTGCCCTGGGGACAAGATATGTATCATAAAATTTGATTCAAAATTAGCCTAGCATTATTGCTTGATATGGGCACACTTCAAGAACTAGCTGAGAGCCCCAGTCAGGAAAAATTCAGGGAAACTTAGGGAGAAGGGTATGAAAGATTTAGAAGATGATCTTAATAAGAAAATGGCTTTATTCAGTGCATTCAGAGAACAAATTCATACTGATTCATGAATCTTGCCTGTCAACAATGGTCCCCCTGTGCCAGCACACAAAACCATACTGGTAATTACTTCTCTTTAGTAGCTATATATATTGTATTAGTTTTGTACTATATCCTTAATGCTTAAATTGTGCTGTTATGTGTTATATGGTCAGCGAGGTCAGAATATTTAAGGACATGTTAGATTCAAATGGATGCAAGGCTCCGCCCGGTGATACTATTACCCTGCCTGTGTTAAACAACGAAGAGCTTGAATCTCTCCTGGATTTTCTCTACAGGGGATGCTTGCCTCTAGAAAAATTGGAGAAGTATTTGCGTTCATTATTTCTTGCCGCCGACAAGTATACGATCACATACTAGCAGGAATTTGCAAGCGTCATATGCTAGTTCTTTGAACTCATCAAATGCACTGGATGTTCTGGAAATCTCAGATTGTTTTCAAATAGGACATCGGAGGAAACTGTGTTGAATTTCATTGTCAGAAGCATGGAGGAAATAGTTTTCTCTTGTAGATATGAAGTCTTTGCTCCGAAGGATCCACATTTGTGGGTGCAAATTACAAGAGCATTTCTGATGGACGCCAAAAGCAGAAGAAATACTGGAGTTTGATTGAGAACATAAATAATTATTACTTTCTTGTAATTAACAAATACATTCTGTCAAGATGATTAGTGAATGTCTAGTGTGTGATGATCAGAAATGACACCGACAGGAAATTCCCTCGCGACACATTATTAATAAACAATTCAATGTACTAATCTTAGATTAATCACATCAGTCGGTAATTTAATAGTTTAATGGTGGATCTAATGGCATTTTATATTAATGAGCCTAGTAAAGACAGTAAAAACAGCCCCAGATTATTACTATTCAATCCATTTGACACAATTCCATGTTTCTGGAATTGCCCCCCATAATTTAAGTGACGACAAAGGATTAGCTGATAATTTTCGTATTATTTTATCTTCTGATTGATGTAAATCAAGGGAAATCAAAAGTAAATTTTGTCTTACTGTTCATGCGTGACTAGGTTCATACACTTTTTTTTTTTATATAATAATTTTGGGTACTTCATATTCAAGGTAAGGTTAATGATCGAGTTACAACTATATTCACTGCAGCAACAGAAATGCTGTTCATGCCCATGCTTCACTTTCTACATTGGTTCGGTTTTTTTTTTTTTTTTTTTTGTTTCACGTGACTCCTATGACATAGGAACATAAAATTGGCGAGTTCCAAGCCATAATTCACCTCATAATTAAGCACTCTTAAGAAGGGATTAAGAGATCCTAATTATACTAAATCTAAGGACAAAATCAACCAAATATAAAGATATATATCATCTCTAGTTTCATGGAAAGTAAGAAATCTATTTAAAACGAAGAAATGGTTAGAATTATTGTGAAAAGCCAAATTAGTACTTTGGATAGGCCTAAATTGGTTCTCCATCGAAGAAGGATAATGAGATTATATAATGAGCTTGGGTACTTTGAGAAGTTTGCATCGTATATGTACATGCGTGGAAGCGAAGATCGACTGCAAGCTTAAACATTCAAGAGTTCTTAATAGTAATTTGGGATATTTGCAATTAATTTAGATTTGAGATCTTCATCAACTAACTTTTCATTTAAACTGATCGGAAGATCGATTTCTTGGTTAACATTAATTGCCAACCTACAACACCAAACACAACGTGGAAAATATATATAACGGATGGAAGTTGATTGTTTACTCTTGTTCAGTACTCTCGCTCCAGTTCCTAATAGCTTGAAACAAAGCTTGTTTCACCGCATCTTCATCGATGGCTTCCCCTTGTTCGTCATTCTGAAAAACAAAAAGTCAAATATTTGCTATAATGAATGCTATCGAATTTGCATACACTTATATAGAGAACTTTGCTCCCTTACTTCTCCTCCGACTGCCTGTAAACTAAATGCGTCTGTGCAGGAAACCCTAGCTTCCAAGACATTAAGACCCAGTTCTTCGAAGGCTTCAAGGATGGAGACAAGCAGACCTGGGCAACTCTTCTTTGAAAATACATTTATCAGAAAACCCTTCTCTAGGGTTTCTACTGTAACTTGCTGCAGTAAATTAGGCAGACAAAATAACTTTCTTTAATAATTACTAAGCTAAGTAGATATATAGAAACAATATATTTGCAACAAGAAAAGCAACAGTATGATCAACCATCAATGATGCCATGATCAGAAAAGCATTCGAATATTAAAAAAACAATTATAAAAAAAGGGAAAATTAAGAACAGAAGATCGTACAATGGGCAATGTATTTTGGTCGCTTGAAGTTTGTGCGGTTGCTATGTCTTGATTCAGTCTTTCTACCTTCTGTTTAAGCTCTTGTATGTACTTTGATGCATCTATTATGATTGACGTTTTGTTGAGCTGCCACACATTCAATAAACAGAATCAGAATTACATAGTAGAAACTAAAAACCATGTTGTCCGTTTATAAATTCTCTCCCGTTTTTCCTGTTTCCCCAAAATCATAGACACGTTTAGTAAACAAAACATTCAACAAAGACAAGAACAGATAGATTTATTCGCAAGTCAATAGAGAACTAGATTGATAACTCAGAGCAGCTCTACTGATATAATTGCTTGTAAAATTCAATCCTATCTTTCCAATTTGTACATTAATTCGAAAGAAGAAACGAAGTTAATAAACAAATGGTGAGAAATGGGGTAGTAAAAAAAATTATTAGAGTGAAGAACAATTTTTTTTTAAAAATTTTTTGAATATATATGGTATGGATGATAACGAGAAGAAAGGAGCCAATGAAAGAAAAGGCCGCAGAGGATGGGCAGAGAATTACAGCATGAGAGTTAGTAATTGAACGAAGAAGTTGCAGCTTCTCATGCAGCGTCGCTGCTGCTTTCTTGTGCTCCCTAGAATACATGGTCGTAAATTTTTCTCTTTTATTTCTCTCTCAGCAGTTGCTGCGCCTTTCTCCCTCTCTCTCTTTCTTGTTTTCTTTTCTTTCTCCTATCAACTCAGCAAAGCTGTGAGGGCTGTTTAAAAGAAGGGATGAGCTCTCAAATCTATATGATCCTCCTGTTTGGTTTCGCACATGACTGCCTCAGTTTCTCAACAACATAAAAATAATACAGTCCGTTTCTCAACTTACCAAATTGCCCTTCTGGTGGTTTCTCTATCATGAAATGACATGCAATTTCATGGCTAAAATAACAACAATTCCTCTTTTTCTTCTTTTAAAAAAAATAAAATATTCATGATAATTATAGTATTAGTGGCATGGTAGGCATTATATAAATTTATTCACACCAGAAGACAAAAGTAAAATTAGTTCTGCCGCCCAATTATAACTATAAAAATGCCACTTCTTTTCTCAATTTTATTAAATGGGATACGACTCATGACTTTGTATGAAATTGATTGATTAGCCTCCTTAACCTCATCTTATATGTGGTGTTCTAGTCAAGCAATGTCTTGATGTTTAAGCGAAATATCAAATCAATACACAAGATGGGCAAGGACGAAAATTATAGGAAGCTTTCAAAATTGATTTGTTTCATACAATAGAAGTTGTGAAATGGGCAATTTAGGAAAAGGAATATGGGGAGGATGTAAATAGTTAACGAAGGAAGAAGGGATAGGAGGAATCATGAGCTCGTGACAGAGAAGGAGTGAAGAAATGGCCATAGAAAAAAGTGAAAGAGGGAAGAAGAAACAAGTGGATTTTCAGTTGTGATTTTAGAATGCCTCCAAACACTCCTCACGGGGGCTTTTTTAGACTCCTTTGCCTCTACTTTCTCTTCTTCTCTCACCACCCGTCACCTCTTTGTCTTTTCTCTCTCGCGCTCTCTCTCTCCCCACACGTGCCGTAATTTCTACCATTTTTCTCTCAATAACTTTCCATCTAATCATCATAATTTGATATTTTCCTTGGAAATTGGGATAATAAATAGCACTATACCATGCATGCAAGCCACCGCGATCATGCATTAATGACTAATCCAACGAGTAATCGCGTTTCGATATGCTCAAGGTTTAAACATGAAATTTCACCCCTTTAAGAAAACCCATTTGAGGAAAAACAATTTCTAACGTAATTAATTCCGTGCTACAATATAAGCCGTGAAAGAGTGTCTACAATTGCATATCATTGGCCTAAGCATTAGAAGTCACATGCATAACCAGCTACTGGCCATGGGCAAGAGCTCTTGTCTCTCTCACTCTTTGTACAATGCGTTGAAATTGATGAGATTTTATCTAAACGACCCATAAAACTAAATTAATGAATCGATAATTAGAAGATTAAAGCTCGATCAAGAAAAAATTTGGTTGCTAGCAAAGCAAAGCATCGATGTGTGATGAAGTTGGTCACGAGATATATGTAAAATGATCAGAGTTGATATGTAAGTTTGGAGTTGGCTCCTTGCTTCCTGCATTGTCTCCATTCCACAATGACAAATCACGTACCCACCTATTCACGTGTGCCCATTAATCATTACAACACAACAATACTTTCCATACACTAACTCTGCTCCAACCTTGTCTCTTGCCTTCCCATTAATTCTTGTCCTTCCTAGAGTTTAAGATTCTTAGTTGTTTTTCCCTTGCAATTTCTCCTCTCTCATAAAATTTTTTCCCTCAATCACCACCTATTTTAACTCAAGTTGATAATTAATTAAAGTTGTTGTTTCTTTATAATTTACTAAAATGGACCATCATTTTGTCACAAATTAAAATTTTATTATGCTTGTGATTGGAAGTAAAACCAATAAAAATATAATAAAGAGGTCAAATTTTGACCATCTATACATTGAAAAATGCTTCAATTTTAGATTCTTCTTATTGATTTTTCCTTTTAATCTAAGCATCTACTGACATGCTGCATGGCCTGTATTTGAAAATTGAAAATAATGCACGCAGTCTAAATTTAAATAAATTTTCTTTTATACATGCATATATACATACACATATAAGGTTAGCTTACTGGGTTTCTGCAGTTTTATCTCTGGCATATGTCAACAAAGTTGTGATAAAACGTTCAAGGACATGATTCAAAATTTGACAAATAATACTGAAGTTGAACACTTTGTCGAATAAGCGAGCTTGGATGCTTACAGATATGATGATTCAACCAAAAGCTGGGAAAAATACAAATTAAACAGATAAGCAATTCTTTGTCTTCACACTTTTGGAGGCTGGCCTATTCGTTTTTCCTCGCATTGCCCCAGCTACCAGTTTCCTATACGCTCTCTACAATTCCAATCTTCCTTACAAACCAATCATAGAGTAACATTCATCATTCGAATTCTCCCACGGCAATAATTTGCATCAATTAACTCTCACTCAAAAATCCATACTCTTCATATACATTTGGGTTCCAAAATTATGGGTTGATTAACATATAATAAAGAAACAACTATTCTTGAGGAATAGCTGGTTGCAAGAAAGTTGGAGATTGAGAATATTCTTACATTATTATAAGAAAGTTTAAGGTACAAAACACAGGCTCGTTCTTAATAAACCCAAAAATGATAAGAGTCAATAGCTTGGCATAATAAGGCATGGAAACATCATTCATTAATCGTATAATTAAAGGGTAATTATATTCGTATTATTTGGCAAGTAATTAATGAGAGTTACGGCGTTCCATTGGCTGAGCTGTACACGCTTTTGTGTCCACTTTTATATCATTATATATATTGTATACCATATCATGTGACAAAATAAAACAAAATACAAAACAAAATGGCATCAAATAATTAGAAACTTACATACTTTAGAGCCCAATCATGCAACCAAAAAGTATTTCTGAAATCAGAAATGTTGCTCGTGACATTCTATATCACTAGATTATTGAATTTTTTTTGCTAGATGACAACCCAAGACACATACATCACAGGTACACATCTACATTGCTTCAAACAGAAATTAATTTACCCACTATTTTCTTTAAAAAATTTTACTTTCTTTTATAATTTTTATTAATTGTACTAAATAGTGCTCATAACATATAAGACGAAAAGGAATGTCAATTCTGCCATTGAATATTTATGTAGCCTAACTCCTCTTAAAAAGAACGTCTATCTAAATAAATTATCACCCACTTCTTCTATAATATTCAACTTCAATTTGTCATTCCGAATTGCGCACTTCAAGGTTATCAGTTTGCATAAATGTTTAATTTTCTTTTCCCCCTTCTTCCTATAATGCAAATTATCCTTTTACAGGGACATGGTGTTATAGGATTCTTGTGAATTTGCTAGTTATATGAACTCACGTGAGTTTGGCACTTTGGGAAAGTACATTCACATGCAAATGTGACAACAGGAACAAAATTCATAAATCCATAAAGTTAAGTGAGAAGGGCCTTTGTTGTTTCATGCATAGAGAGAGAGAGAGATGGAATTCGTGTTGGCAATATTTGTAAACGAATATACGAGGATAATACAGACAACTACACAAGAAAATTTGTACGAATATTAGACATTTATTTAGATAATACACATTAAAGATTATGGGCCAAAACTAAATTATGCAACTAATATAAAATTGTTAATCATCAAATTTATTATTATACTTATTCAATACTTTTGATGAAGCCGAATACGTGATGAGTATTGCTCTTGAGTAGGAGTAGATATCTATAAGAAAGAAAGAAAGAAAACATATATTAATTGAAAGAAAGAGAACGCATGTTAATTGAAGTAAATGGAAAGAGAAGTCACTTTCATGAAAAAAAAAAATACTGGTCTCTTCCTCTATATTTGTTGTAAGTGGAATGAAATGGTCTTTTTCATTGGAGATGAGGCTTGTGAAATTCGTATATCCGATGCTCTGCGAAGTGCTTTTGCTGTTACAGCCACAAACGCAAGCTATTTCATGCAAACAAAAGAACTAGCTTTACAGCTCTCGATGACAGCTATATCACTTTGTCTTTTCTCTGGCTCCGTATTTCTTTTGCCGAGCAGTGTTAGCATATGTATAATGTTTAGTTTCTTGATTAGTTAATATAATTGATCTCTCATGTATTTTAGTTCAAAATCAGGTAGACTTGGGCAATATTCTTGAACCTTGGTAAGAAATATTCTCTATAATTGTATAGAAATCAATTAATCTGCCTTTTTGACCAAAACCCTTTTCTCACAAATTTAAAAAACCACTAAAATCCTTTTGAATTCTGACCAAGACATGAGAAAACTGGTAGTTTGATAGTAAATCTATCTCTAAGATTATTGATGTGTGATAATTGAGCAATAACCATGCAGGAAGTGTAACAGTTAGCTACAGCCATGAATGTATTAGAGTTAACCCAAAAGACCTGTGGTTCTCCAGACATAACAACATATACAGTGGCATATCATCTATATATATACATATGCTGAAGATGTACCATGCACAATGCTTTAGTCAGGGTTGAGCATATGCATTTCGACCCCACTATAGTAGTTTCAATATTTATGTCACGGGATCGGTTGTAGCTATCCAACGCAACATTCACTCAATCACAAGAATCACAAGAGTAATATTTGAACAAGGTAAAATAATCAACATATTTTACACAATTTATTATTGTACTGTAATCTCAACCATTCGATGTAACCCCTTATTATTTGTGAATCATTGAAAATACATTAATTATATATATATATATATATATATATATATATATATATATATAGTAAAGCAAAGGACACCATGCAGCAAGCACGTCCCTTCTTCTTTACAGGGAAATGAAGAGACCAGCAAAACCCGCCGGTATGGCTACGGAAGCAAGCAGTCCACACAAGACAATGGGGGGGGGATAGGAAAAGATGTGTATGAAACAGGCAATATCCGTAAGAAATTTCTGTAGTGTGTTTTCAAGTGTTGTGTCTCTTTGTTGTTTTTCGGATAGTGTATGGAAGGTAGAGATCGCTGCGTTTGATATGATTTGTTTTGATTTTTCTTGTGGCTGAAGTTACTTTGAAGTTTTTGGAAGCGAGAAAGAAAGAGTTTCTTATCAGTTGAAAAAGGACTTCTCTCCAAGTTGTGAACAAAAAAGGTCTTGGTTAATTTCTTGTTTACGAGGCCACAATAAGACACCATAAAACACAAAATCTTCTGAGATGGTTAATGAAAAAGCTGGCTGAATAGTACCTGCCAAGAGATACATTGGTAAATTGCACAGTATATTTTGAATTCAAGATTCCTTACTTTGTTCTATTTTACCTATGTTAGCGTACCATAATTTTTCAACTGCATACTGTATTTAAGTACATGCATGACATTTGCTCGAAGTAAAAGAAAAAAAGTACACTAATGAGATGTTAACATCAAGAGTTATTGGTTTGAATTATGACAAAATACGAACATATGTGGTTCACATTGTTCGAACAAGAATTTTACATTATTATTGTAAATTAAGTAGGTATAGCTATTGATTATTAACATTTCTAACTTAAAATAGAACTCCATGATAGTAGCTGTGTACCATTTGTTTTCTTTAGGACAAGCCAATTATTGATTATCCGTGGAAACTAAAGAATTGGTAACATAAGTTCCTATCTCATTTGGTAACTCCATACTGCCAAGTAATTTGCATTGAGTTTGATATCTAATGCATTGCTGGCAAATCTAAGTTAATTCAGCAACAGTTGGTGCGAATGTGATCTTAATCCCAGGTTAATTTTTGTTTCTCCTTACTTCTTTTTATGTTAAAGAATTTAGTTGAGTCCGATGAAGAATTAGTTAAGTAAAAGTTCTCAAATGATAACGTGGGTCAGAGCTTTACTTTCCCATGCCAATCACAAAAAACAATTGCAAAGCTTCAAGCAACGTAGCCATATGCTTAATGATTCAATTTTACCTATAAGGCGTTTTGAAGTTTTGCTATTTTCATGCAATAAACTCAGCCTTTCAATGAATCGATACAAAGCCAACATCTTGGCTGACATACTAATAATTTAAATTAAGCATGGACAACCCATTTGGCTTTAGACATTATTATTCATCGTCATGGCTAAATTTTTGGTAGCATTAGTTTGCTACGAGCCGTGAATGGAACTCGTTTTATTTAGTTATCTTGCTCCAAGCTAATTCAACAACACTGTGGTATTTCTCGAGTGCACCTCAACAATTTGATTTTAGCTTCAGAAAGTGGAAGGTTCGTGGGATTCTTATCAACTTCTGCTTCAGATTATCTTCCTCCATGGATGATTCTACTGATTGGCTTGGTCTTTGGATCGGTTGGATATGGTGTACAATACTTCAGCAGCCATGGACGTAAAAACTGCAACTTCATCGTCAGATTTCTTCAGCTCCTCCGATTCAGCACTTGTTCACGAAACTATCATTTCTTCAAACACTCCCATTGGAGCTCTTGTTTTCAGCCATCATAAAATACATACTTCTGTATCTACGAACACGGAGGAAACCACCACAAAAAATAGTTGAATTCTTGTGAACGGTATATCGTTCATTGAATATTTATTTCAACGTCTTGTAGTCTATAGGTTTACATATCAAAAGACATGTAGGTGTTATTTGGATGATATGTCTGTCTTTGAGAAGTGAACAAGCATGTCCATTATTACTATGGTATTCGCATTAGATTAAAAATAATGAGTTTCTTTGTATTGTTCGCCATGTGTAATTTTTTTTTTTTTTATAAAAAAAATTATTTTATTTTAAATCATTAAAATTTAATAAAATAAATAAAAAATTCAACGAATATTATATTATTATTTAAAAAAATTAAAATTTATAATTAAAATATACATCGAACAAGAAACAATAATATAATTATAACAATAATGCTCAAGTTACAAATTTTTATATAATATTTATTTATATAAATTAAATATGATTTTATTATATTATTAATAGATATTATATTTTTGAAAAATAGTAAAGTCCTTTAATGCCTGAAATCAGGTGTATTCAGAAATTAAAGGGGTGAATTTAGTTTCAGTCAGTAGACAACTGTGTGGTGTATTTAGAAGCAATCAGTCGTAGCCCATTCAAGCCTAACAAGACCGTCATCACCCGATCCGGTCCATGGATAACCCGAATCATAAACCAGGTAAAACCTGTCTTCTCCGCTTTCGCTCCGCGGACGACAGAGAGAAGAGGAGAAAATACAGCGCAAACAGAGAGGAACTGAGATAGAAAGAGATGGGAAAAAGAGCTAAAGGCTCGAGGAAGGGAAAGAAAGCGTGGAGGGCTAACATAAGCACGGAAGACATCGAAGATTTCTTTGAGAAATCAACCAAAGACGCTCTCTCTGGCGGCTCACTTTCTCAGCTTCCAAACGACTCTCTTTTCTACGTCGACCAATCCAAAGGTTAGTTTAAATTAGCGTAGATTATCTTGGCTTTAGTCATATGGGTATGTTTATTTGCATTTACTTGTATCTTCTTCAACTTGAATTTGTCGCTTCATCAAACCTTGTCGAGCAACAACAATTTAAGGGAAAATCTTTGCGGGATGCAGCCTACGGTGAATTAATCAATTTGTCGTGATGATATTGAACACTCATCAATATTTGTATTAGGCGTCATAAAGTAGATATTTACTTTTTGATAAAGAGCAAATTCTTAGTTCATCCCAATGCTTACTTTAGGATTTTTGTTTACTTAAGTTCATTTTTCTTACTTGAATTTCTGTTTATTGTGTCATATCAGATCTTTCGGTGAAGCGGAAGATTGAGAAATATAGGGAAAAGGTACTCCGTTGTGACAGTGTGCTGCAAAAGAACCCGTTTGTTCAAGCAGTGCCATCGTCAAAGTCAAAGCCAAAGAAATCCGCTAAAAAGAATAAAGACGTTGTGAAAGAAAAGGATGCAACTGAAGATGGTTCTAAGGTGAGCAGTTATAGGAGGTTTTCCTGTATGTTTCGACATTGAATAAGATTAATTTTGTGTTTTCAATTTATTTTCTCAGGGTGATGGTGCCTCTGTTTCTGGCATGGTTGACATATGGGCAAATGAAGGTATTACGACATCTAAAGTTTTAATAATTCAATTGGTTCTTAGTTAGAGATGATGTGTTTGATAATTGATGGGTTACCCTTGACACTCTTGCAGGAAAAGGTGACAACCCGGAAAAGGTAAACTATCATTTCTGCTAGTTTGAATGCAATTGCAATTGCCTATGTAGACAGATATAATGTTCTGCAGCTGATCACTTATGATTTATGAGCATAAGCATGTATTGTCAGAATGGCAATTTTTTTTTACTTTTCAAAAATTAAAAAAAAAAAGAATTCTTATGTTGCTGCTGCATGTTCAAATCAACTTTTGGAGGCAATGTTCAAATCAATATAACACTGTTTGACTGAACTTTTAAGATCTTGTCTGTTGCTCTTTTAAGTTATGAAATGGGCCTTAGTTGATATTATTCTGGTTGACAGGTCTCAAAACTTTCGGTTATTCCAGCAGTAGAAGTTGAGGCTCCAGGATGCTCGTATAATCCTTCATTTGAAAGTCATCAGGAGTCATTGGCTCAAGCTGTGGCAGAAGAAATGCAGAAAGTCTATCAAACTGAGTTGGGTCCTGCACCGGTTCCACTTACTGTTCCAGGAGAAGTTGTTGATGATGAAGATGTGAGTAGCTTTTGCTCCATGTATTTATCAACTACCTAGAATGCTAACTAATCTTATTGTACAGTGTCCCATAAACTTGTGCAAATATCTGTTTAAATTATAGCCTTAAGCCGAACCTTAAACAAATAATTACTTTTAGAGGTACTTTCTTGAGGTGGATAACGGGAGTAGTGACGATGACCATGTGGAGAATTTGAGCAAAAATGAAGTTAGTGGAAATGACGACAGGTAAGCTTCAGATATTTGAGTTGTTATGGCTGTCATAATTATTGAATCTTTTCTCTCCCCTTTTTTTCTTTTCTTTTTCTGTCATCGGTAATGAAAAATCCTTCTGCTTCAATCCATGATGCAGATCAACAAAAACAAAGAGGGTGACACGAGTTGAGTTGAATAAGAGAGCAAGACGTACAGAACTAGAGAAGAAAGAAAAGGAAGCAAAAAAGATGGAGGAACTTTCCAAACAAATTGATAGGTTCGATAATTTTCTTGCTTCAACTAACATTTACATTTGTGAAGTAATCATTCTTACTATTGCTTTCTTCTTTGTTTTTTCAGCTTGCCAAATATTATCGAAGAAATAGCAAAAGAGGATGAGGAGAAGCAGAAAAGACATATGAGGCGAGTTGTAGCTAAGCAAGATAGACTAAAAGTTCGTCCACCACGCTTGGGAAAGCACAAGTATGTTTTTCTATTTTTTCCTTTTTCCATCTCTCTCTCTTTCTCTCTCTCTCTCTCTCTCTCTCATTTGTGTAAAACACACACACACACACACACACACACACACACACACACACACATATATTCTTTATTCATTGCACTTTCTTTGCGGTTTTCTGCTTATTGATTTGGGGCATAAATAGAAGCAAATGTAAACTATTATTTTTTTACTGTTAAACCTCCAGCTTATATAACTTCTTAAGCAAGAGTTAAACTTTGGTGATATCCAGGGTGTCCAGTTGATTAGAACATCAAGGGTGTTTCACTATTTGAGAAATTTTTTAAATCTGTTTTGAAAAATACCTGTTCAATTGTAATTTTCTTGAACCTTAAACCATGTGATTATATTTTTGAGCAGAGCAAGTACACTAATTGCCAATTGTATTTCAGATTTGAGCCAGCGCCTACACAAGTCCTATTATCTGAAGAAATTACTGGATCACTTCGAAAGCTCAAGGTTCGTTGAATTTTCTTTTCCTTTATTAATGTTTTCCATTTAGTCAACAAATTTCATGTTATGTTTTTCGGTTTAATAATAAATGACATTTTTTCTTCGTTCCTTTTTAATTAGGGTTGTTCCACCCTTGTAAAGGATCGGTTTAAAAGTCTAGAGAAGAGAGGACTGGTTGTCCCAATCAAGAGCAAAAGGTCAGTTGAACATCCTTGTTTTTATTATTCACTTACTTGGAATCAGAGTTATAATGTTGCATATCGGGTGGGTTATCTTTTCTTAAAATAATTTATCATATTATGATACCAAGTTGCTAACTATATATTTTTCATCCGGGATGAAACTTTTGCTGGGTAACCTCATTTTTTGATAGCATTTAAATTACCCATATATGCATTTTAACCCAGATGATATCCTCAGGCCATTGACAATTATTCACTAATGCATCCTTGAACAGGAAATAGAAAGGTTGGTTTCACTTGCAAAGATATTCTCGTTTGGCTTTAGACATGGGACATCGGCACATCATACTGGAATGTTTGAAATGGAACAGCATACCGGGAAATAAGATGATACAGCTATCAGATGCAGACTATTTGCCTGTTTTTCATGTTTTGTTATAGTTCTAAGCATAATTATTTTGTTTTATTTCCCATTAAAGTGGTATGTATTAGAATCAACTTGCCATTTGCTAACCCATTTTTCAGTTTTGTGCTCCTTTAGCTTTCTGATAATGTTTTCTTGTAGTGATTCTGTTACTTCTGCAGTTCAGGAATTGATGCATGTTCTTTAACGAAGAGAAGCCTCTATTCAAGATTTTTGACTAACTTGATAACATACACACTTGGAATTTAACCTCGATTGTGGAATTTTTTAAAACTATTTCAATGATTTAATGAAGATTAATTAATGCATGCAACATTTTTTCAATGTAATAAAAGAAGCACAGTCTAAGTATATTACAAAAATCAATCGGATGCCGGAAATCGGGAGATGAGGGTATTTTTTTTAGCAACTTCATGTTGCCAAAAGATCTAAATTTCTTACAAGTTAAAGAGGGGTCTAGAACTCTTCACAGGAGTTCAAGGGGTCCATTTCATCGAAATTACTCGGAAATCTTTCGAATCTTCGTTGAAAGAACTTCAAATGAGGTTGTTTTCGCATGATGGGCACCTTAACATCCCAGGTTACCGCTGTAATTTACTGGTTTGCCTCAAGCTCAAATATACACGTCATTATTGTAATTATAGCTATTTCTTTTAATTGCTGATTTGATTTTATTTTTTTATTTTTTTTATAATTTGTGGTGCAGTACTTGTGTAGAAGAAGATATAGGAATGTTCAGTCTCGTAATTCCGCATCATACGACGGGAAAGGTGACTTTGTTTGTCTTGTTTTAGGATAGTTTGATTCTATAATGCACTGTTTGGTTGCTGAGAAAAATTCTGCAGAGAAAAAAGAAACTAAGCAAATTATGGATTTTTCTTTTAGACAAATTAGGATCAAAACATATGTAATTTATTAATTTTAGTGGTAATGCCTCATTGTTTTTTGGTTTCAGTTTATGAAAGGCTGATTATTGAATTTATTGGCTTCCAGATGAGCTCTCCATTGAACAGGAAGCTGAAAGGAAAATATGATGGTTATTGAAACTGTTCTTTGCTGGGACTGCAACTTTTGTGGGTTATCAGTTCTTTCCATACATGGGCATGTGGAAAGATATCGTAATCTATTTCTGACTAGTTTGTGTTGTTGAAAGTTGCTGCCTTTTTCAGCTCCTTAATAAAATTTTTATGATCTGCTATTCCGGGGAATAACTTGTTGCAACAATCTGTGTCACTTTTGAAAGTGAAGGATCCTTTGTTTAAAAGAATGGGAGCGTCTAGATTAGCCTGTTTTGCTGTAGATGGTAAAATTTCTTTTCTCTTTCCTTTTGGAGATAGCAATGGATGGTGAATATAGTGTCCATAGCTTGTGATTGTAAATTACACCTTAGCAACAAACTTTTTTTTGTTGGTGGGGGGTAGGGAGTGGGGGTGGTTTGTTGGTGTGCAGGTGGCTATAATCCAAGGCAAAACATTTAGTAGTGCATTGGTTCTCACTCCTGATGTGTTAACTGATGACTGCTGCTACTGAAAGGAACATGTCTTGTTCTTTCTATATGATTTGAGCCATTTTGAATGAGAGAAATAGTACGTTCTGAAGTGTGGAGTTTCTTTCTCTTGTAAGTCAAGATGTTGCTCATAATTCTTTGTCATTTGGCATCATTTCAATGAATTCCCACTTGGTAACCTTGTAAGTGTAGATGATCTTGGCGAGATGCTAATAGATTGAAGTCCAAAGCCTTTATATTAGAAAAATCCAGGATGAGAATGTTTGGTTATTATGGAACTGGAACTAATTACTTTCCTAGTCACTCAACTGCAGAAGGTAAGCTTTGGGCCTTTTTTTTCCATTTATTTATTTATTTCCTTTTTAAATGTTATAAGAAAAAACCAATCCTCTCCCCGACCAAGAGTAAGTGGAGGTTGAACCAACTAGCACCCGCATGGTAATTTTGGCCTTGAAAAATTACAATTTTTTGGAACTTTTGTTTTCAAGAAACTGTTTTATGGTTGAGTCACATAAATTCATTGGCATTTATAATTAAATTGAAAGAGTTTTCACTTTTAATTCTGGTTATTTTCACATTCAAGTTTCAGGTACGTGTGAATAATTGGGGTGTCAGCTTCTCATATATTCATTTTGCTTTGCTTTTTATCACAGATGAAAGAAGGATGAAAATAATGGAGATTGGCAGAGCTCAAGAACTGATAAATATGTTGGCAGCTGCCAGAGATGACCGCACACGAAAAGAAGGCCTGAAGGCTCTCACTGCCATTTCACGCTCAGGTTAGATACGTTTGCATTCACATGCTTTTATGCCTTAATCCCTGAATGCCAGAATTGTAAGGTTTTTTGAACCTTGTTTTACGACTGTGATAGCTGCACAGCTATTATTGTCAAGGTTTGCATTAGAAATTCTCTGCTGTTGGGGGTTTTATAGTTAGAAAAAAAAAATTAAGTGTTATAGTTAGAAAAAAACAAATTTAAGTCTTACTGGAGTGTTGTGCAGAAAGCTCGTGAATATTAATGAGTCATTTATTCTCTTTAACGTTTGTTCTTGTTTTCTGGTTGCTTAACTAATTTGTAATACTGCAGATGAAGCTGTTGAAGCTATACTCCATGCTGAGGCAATATCAGTTATAAAGTCTACCCCAGAATCCTTTGAGCATACAGAGTTGAGATATACAAATCAAGCTTACTGAAGAGGTTCCAAGATCTGAGATATGACATTCGGTCTTGAGATTATATTATGATATAACTCCTAAACTTTTAGCCTGAAACAGAGTTTTGACAGAAAACAATGCTGAATTCTGAAGGGATACTTGCTTTATTTATGACATATCGAGAATCCCTTGTATCTTTCTGTCCGTTGAAATAAAAGAAGTGGCAAATTTATGTCTCGTGCAATGTACTGATCTTCTCCCTGAAGAAATCCAAATTTTATCTGCTGTTTTGGTGGGCTATGATAATCAACAAGAAATTTCCAACGATTGACCAAAGCAAATAAAATACTGTCTGCCGACCGCCATTAGAATTCAGCAAATCTATACGCAAGCAAAATACATGCAACGAAATTCCCATTAACTTTACAGGAAATTGAGTAGATAAGGACTTGGTGAGTATATGTTAATATGTTGTGTTCTATCACCTGATGAAAGGGTTATTTTTGTCTGAGATTTTGCCTGAATTATTAGATTAAGATATATAACATATTCAAAAACTCAAGGTCAATAGTGATTTTTATATCTCTGAAGCTCAAGGGACAATGGAAATTCAAACAATAATGTCAACTAAGATAATTGTAACTTCGCTGACCTTGTTACTGTGTTACCCTTTGAATTAAAGAGCTCTCTTTCCAGGAAATTTTACAATGCCCCTGGAAATGGAGTTAATGAGGAATTTTCTCTTCAGTGCAAACCAATCATTCTCTCTTCAAACAAAAACTCGGATGGAAATCTTCCTTCCTAACAATTTTAATGAGGAATTTTCAGACTTTTGGATTGCTGATAGTAACTCCTCTCGTTACTCTTACAAAGTTTACAGAGGGGAAGCTGTGATTGCAGAGGTACCTAGTCCTCGAAATTTCAGATTCCCTCAGGTCATCCTCCATTCCATTGTCATACGCATCAAGAAAAACAAATATATCTCTTGGAAAGGTAAAGAAAATTTCAGGATTAAGGTTTATCTCGGCCTTGATTACGCTTTTATCGTGGCATTACTCGTAAACCACAGTTAAGTCTTGAATTGGTGTCGTGCATGTTGGAAACTGTTTCTTTCATGTAAAATTTGCAGCAAGGTGTTATCTGTGTGTGATTCAATCGCCACTGTTAATATGCACATAATTGCACTGTAAATTTGTAATATCATTGAAAAATAAAATCCTTTGATGGGTTTGATCAAATTACATGTATCAATCTACTTCTGATCACATGAATATCAGATTCTCAAGACCATAAAAAAATGAGAAGAATACAAAAAATTAAAATTTAAAAATCTGCTACTCAACTACCCAAAAAAAAAAAAAAAAAGATCATGAAACAAACTATGCCTTGTTTCCAGCGAGACTATATATATTGGTGGAAATTGCAATTGTGCTGGTTAATACAGCCAGAACGATCATTACGATCGCGATGATCCTATCCCGTCTTGTTGATATACCATGAACATCCCTGAAAATCAAAGAGAGAAAAACAGAAAGAATCAGATTGAGCAGAGACATCGATAGCTTCAGTTTGAAATGTTCATGCTGATCCGAGAAAAAGAAATACCTGAGGACAATGGCAGCTGGGAAAATGAAAGCAAGACAGACAGCAGAAGTTGATCCCATGAACTGAAAGAAGGACCATATGTCTGGGATGATTATCGCGGCTATATAAGAGAATCCGAGAAGGAAAAGTGTAAGGGACACGAATCGTTTGGTGTCTTTTGCCAGAAGAGGTTTCTTGGGGAAAAATAATTCATCAATGTTAGCTCTTAGAGAAAAGTTCAGAAGAGGGAAAACAAGCATGAGGTGAAACACATAGCTTAACCGAACAATGTCATTGAGAAATGAACCAATTGCTGAACCAGCACTTTGATCAAAATTTACAAGTATGTCACCCATGATTGAATCCCCAAAGAGAAGATATCCAAAAAGTCCTATGGTAAAATATATGGCCGCGCATAGTATTAGTGAAATTCTTGCTGCTGTCATCATGTCTGAAGGTTTCTCAAGCTCGAAACCAATTGGATGTACTGCAAGATGCAAAAGAAGGCACTTGTAATTTTAGAATACAGAACAGGATCGTGATCATGGAATCTGGGTAATTATAATTATACATGTTTGGTCATAAATTTTGTTCTCACCGTTGAAATGAAATGTGAAAGCTGTCACGATAACTGGGACGGCAGTGAAGAGGTCGAAAAATGAGGCATGGTTGTCTAATTCAGGTAGCAGTTTTGGGGTTTTGGTTTTGCCTTCTAGGATTGCAAATACTGCCATCACTGAGCATATTCCAACGAACACCACAGCAAGAAGAACAGAAATTGCAGAACTGAAACTCAAAGATTCTGAAAAAAAAAAAAGCCAATTTTCAGCTATCAATTCATCATGAAAACCTGAAGGAAAAGAGAAGAAAATGGAAAGCTACTACTTACCAACACGCCTTAGCAAGACCAATGGAAGCATGACAAAAACGACAATGAAAAGCAGAGCAACAGCCCGAGAATTCCACCAATGAATACCAAACCATTCCTGTAATACACCCAAATGAACTGATCCTTCAGGCTGATTTCCAGACAGAACATCCCCTGATAAATAACCGAAAATGAAAAATATCAGCTTTTCGAAATCCTCCCTTTCCTGTCTTAACAACACATAATCAGACAAAACCATTACCTACCCATAATAATCAAGTAAATAATCAAGCATCCAAGATTTGTAATCATAACACATATTTGCACAGCAACTGATCCCGCACGTCCGAATGATTCCCCCATGACACCAGCATACGTGGTCGTCTCGCCAGCATGCGTAAATCTCATCAGAATCTCCACAGAGATATCAGCCAGCCAGCCAATAATCACTATCAGCACAAAAGCTGGTATCACACCCAGTACCTTGAGGGTGGCCGGAATTGACATAATTCCAGCTCCAATAATGCTGGTGGCAACATTGAACACGGCACCCCACACCGACGCTGGCTTCACCGGCTTGTGATTCAGCAGCAGCGGTGCATTTACTCCGGCAGCCGGCGACATCCCACCTGTGAATTTTCCTCCTAAAGAGATTTGCTTTTTGGTTTTGTTGTCTCCTTGTACATGAATAAGCATTGAATGTGGACTATATAATCAACCAAATTGGTTAGTAAAATGACCAATATGTCACCAGTATGGGCATAAAATGATCAATTTAAGATAAGATAATCGAAGGGTACACCAGGATTTAGGTTAGAAAGATTGTTTGGATTCTGTTTTTTATAACAATGGGACAGCTTGGTGGGCATTGAAATAATTGACGGATTCACAAATGGCAACGATGCTGAAGTTGAAGAAGAGAATGTAATTGGACGCAAAAGTAGGCAATGTTCTGCTTTCCTTGGAAGCCAATAAGACACATAACTAATAGTCTTGCTGACTTGTATCATCTCTGGCGGCTCAGAGATTTTGCACATTAACTTTCTAACTTAATTTGGAATTGCCTGTCTTACATTGGATGTAAGCATACATTCAATTTTTTAAAATTATTTATTAATTATTTTAAATTTTAAAATTTTTAATTTAAATTATTTTAAATTACTCGTTAAAAATGTACAGTACCGTATCCTTATTAGATTGGGAAGTGAATCAAATCAATTATTTTGAGGTTTGGAATTTTTGGTTGGGCTCAGGCCCAAGAAAAAGCCCACCTAATAAAGCCCAAACTCGAGCCCGGCTCACACAAGGGCAACCTCTACAGTAGTGAAACCTGCGGTTCCGAGTTCTTTCTGTCTAATCTCTACCAGAAACCAGACCCTGACCGAAACTTTTAGTTTTACTTTTCTTTCCTTGCTAAAAAGCCTAATCTTTGACAGTTGACACTGTCAAATTCGCTGTCGACGGTTTTATTCTGTTCAATTTCTTTCTCATTGGTCTCCACCGGCAATAGCTAATCATTCATTTCTCTGCGTGAAGTAAGTGATTAGACGAAAATGGGGGATCAGATGGCTCGAGGCGAGGAGTTCGAGAAAAAGGCGGAGAAGAAGATCAGTAGCTGGGGTTTATTCGGCTCCAAGTATGAAGATGCCGCTGATCTCTTCGATAAAGCC
Organism: Khaya senegalensis; assembly: GCA_032402905.1. Classification (NCBI taxonomy): domain Eukaryota; kingdom Viridiplantae; phylum Streptophyta; class Magnoliopsida; order Sapindales; family Meliaceae; genus Khaya; species Khaya senegalensis. The sequence continues at coordinate 2,560,918 of CP135554.1, read as the reverse complement.
GCCAATTCCTTCAAACTCGCCAAATCATGTAATTTCCTAAAATTTTTGCGTGTTTGATGTATTATATTATTGTTTGATTTCGTTTTTTTCTGTTTGTTTCTGGAGAAAGGATTGGAAGAAGAAAAGAAATGATTTTTTTTTTTTTTTAATCTTGTTGATGATATATTGTTGCGATTATAATGACGCACTTTCTATTTTACTCTTGAAAGGGCTGAAAATTAAGAATTTCTGTTTTATCAAATAGTTGACGATCTGATTGAATACGAGGGTTTATTTGTATTGGATTTTGATAGAAAGTTATGGATTTGTCAGTTTGTAATGGATCAAGGCTGTCTTTAGATATTTTGATTTTTAATGCATAGAATGTGATGAAATTATGTAGTATACAAATCTGCAGTGGAAATAAATGTAATTCATTCGTGCTAGAATCAGAAATGGATTTCTTCTTTGGATTGACAAGCTTCATGACTATGCTAGAATTCTGCTAAGGTTGTTACTTGCCAAATAAGCAAAATTCTCACAAATTTAGTTTTGCCGCAGCCTTATTGTGACCTTTGATCATTCCTGTGCTCGTGGATATAATATGAAATCCGCTTATGAGTTTTAATGACTAGATTCTTTACCTACATTGCATTATGGTTTGCTCGTTTTTTATGGTTTTGCAGGGGATAAAGCTGGATCTACTTATGTCAAGTTGGCAAACTGTTATATAAAGGTAACTGTTTTGGATATTTGGTGAATTGTGTGCTTTTAAAAATAAATAAACTGAAAAAACAACCTTGGTTATTAACATGTTATATGAACTTATGTGATAAAATTGACTTCCACTTGTAGTTGGAAAGCAAGCATGAAGCTGCCCAAGCTTATGTTGATGCTGCTCATTGCTACAAGAAAACTTCTTCTAAGGGTAAGTTTTGAACTTCTTACACTAGTTAATCTTTGGTCTCCTCTCCATTTGGGTGCTTTTACTGCTATGCTAGTTTAGCTGGATTCATTACTGAGTTGCTGAATTTATGTTCCTTGATTAGTCTGTCAGCTTGCCTCTGTTTGTGTTTTCCATTGGTAAGAATGTCTGTCATACAGTTATAATACTACTTTGTGACCTCTCATGTTATGTCTTGTGCTTTATTTTATTTTGACACTTTAATGTACGCCAACTTTTGTAGTTATGTTTTCTAGTTGGATAAAACATTGTTAACCTTTTCGTTTGAGGTTTTGTCTGTGCAGAGGCTATATCTTGCTTAGAACAGGCTGTAAATATGTTTTGTGACATTGGAAGGCTCAGCATGGCTGCAAGATACTACAAGGTACTGCATTCCTGTCAATATTACTTATTTTAGTTTCAAATTCTTTGGTGATCATTTGTATCAACTGTTTACAGTATAATATTGTAGTTATAACTTCTTTTTTAATTTTATTTTGGAATGGGAGTAAAGTGAGAAAATTGCAGTCATCATTTGTCATTGGTTGCTATGTTAAAAATTATAGAAGTTGACTAGAAATGATAATTGCTCTCAGTAATGACCAGGGTACTTCTTTTGTTTGCAGGAAATTGCTGAGTTGTATGAATCTGATCAAAATATTGAGCAGGCTATTGTTTTCTTTGAGAAGGCAGCTGATATGTTCCAAAATGAAGAGGTAACAACCTCTGCAAACCAATGCAAGCAGAAAGTTGCACAATATGCCGCTGAATTGGAACAGTAAGCCTTTTGCTTTTGGAAGATATTGGACTCAAGTTGCTTCCGGTTATCCCTTTAATACCCGAATTTAAATTGAGAAGTTTGTTGACTGGTATTTCAATGTTTTGCTTATGGTATTTCTGCAGATATCAGAAGTCAATTGAGATTTATGAAGAGATTGCTAAACAGTCACTCAACAACAACTTGCTGAAGTATGGAGTGAAAGGACATCTTCTTAATGCTGGCATTTGCCAACTTTGCAAGGCTGATGTTGTTGCAATTAACAATGCATTGGAACGATACCAGGTATAGGTTTGCCTTTGTTTGAATCTTGACAGCCTTGCTGAAGTTGGCTAAACTAACTATTTTTTTTTTTTTTTGGCTTTTTGCAGGATATGGATCCAACCTTTTCAGGAACGCGCGAGTACAAACTATTGGCAGTAAGTTATATATAGGTGGAAATTTTTTTCATTTTTTTGTCGTACAGCTTTAAGTTGGCAAAATGTGTCCAGTTATGTGTAATTATTAATACTGGCTTTTAAATGGGAACCTCTTACTGCTAACTTATAACATGTTTGCTTATTCCGGCAGTATTTTCAGTAATGTTTCTGTTACATTTATGTTCATCTGAGAATGGAATCTCAATGAATCCTGCTTTTCTATTGGTATGCTAGGACATTGCTGCTTCCATTGATGAGGAAGACATTGCAAAGTTTACAGATGTTGTGAAGGAGTTTGATAGCATGACTCCTCTGGTATATTCCTCTCCACCATCACAAATCCTTCTAGAATGCATTGCAAATATAACCTTAAAATTTTCTTTAAACTGCTCAGTGTTGATTTAGTACATTTCAATTCTTGAAAAAGTTGCATCTCTTATTTGCTATTCTCTCTGGTTTTAGAAATGTAAGCACAATTATACCTCTATTCCTGTCTTCCAGCGTGGGATTGGAACCTTGTACATGTGATTAGGAAAAAAAAAAAAAAACACTAAATTTCGCCACAAAGCCTTAGAGAACCTTTTTTCATTTTCTTACAACTAACTTTGTTTTTCATGTAGGTTCCATGTTTTTTTTTTTTTCAAAAAAGAATTGTATGATCTATCACCTATTAATCGATCTGAATATTCACTGCTGTGAAATCATATATCTGTTCTGGTTGAGAAGTTGACTTTTATTGGTCAATATATTTACTTTAGCCCTCATGTAAGACAGATGCTAACTATTTTCATGCTGCTCTTCATATATTTAAATGCTGTTTGGTGTTTGTGGAAACTGAATTATAGGATCCTTGGAAGACAACTCTACTGTTGAGGGTGAAGGAAAAGCTGAAAGCCAAAGAGTTGGAGGAGGACGATCTTACATAAGTTCCATGACATATAGTAAATGTACTGTGGTTTTGATTTTCCTCTGCATGATCATATTGTGTTTTGCTTCAGTTATGATTGATTTACTTTACTCAGAAAGCACTTGGTTTGGGTTTTGATGGAAATGGATACAATTGTCATTATGAAATGTGAACTCTAGCTTGTGATCGGAAATGGTGTTCGGTAATCCTGTTACTGCAAATTTATTGTGAAAATGGAGTATCGAAAGAAAATGCTGTTTTGAATTCGTTTGCGTTATCGTACAACAGATTAGAAATGTCAGACGGCTCGGTTCGACCTAGACAGAAATGAGTCTTATGTGGGCTCACAGACCGGGTTTGCCCGTCTCGTTTGATAAAAAAGAGGTTCCACACAATCTTTGAGTGTGGTCTGTAAGAGCTGACTAGAGGCCCTGACCTTTTTTTTTTAAATAATTAAAAATTAATAAAAATAATTTAATTAATATTATAAATTTAAATTAATTTAAAATAAAAAAATTAAAATTATTTAGAATAAAATAAATAAAATATTTTATATAAATTATTTAATATTTATTTATAAAATATAAATTTATAATATTTATATATTATTAAAATATAAAAAAAAATAATATACAAGCTCGGATCTTTGTGGGGTTATCTATCACGAGCTTGGATTGGATTGGCCTTATTATTTAATTGTCGATCCAATTTCTTTGATATCTCTACAACTGATACAAGTGGCCTTATTATTTAATTGTCGATCCAATTTCTTTGATATCTCTACAACTGATACAAGTGGCCTTATTATTTAATTGTCGATCCAATTTCTTTGATATCTCTACAACTGATACAAGTGGCCTTATTATTTAATTGTCGATCCAATTTCTTTGATATCTCTACAACTGATACAAGCAAGCAAAACTCTTGATAGACATTTATTTAACTTATAATTGTCAACATTAAAAGTTTAAAAAAAAAAGAAGAAAGAAAGAAATTAATTGAAGGAATAACATAAATCCCAATTTCTTACTGTACCCAAATTTAGACTTTATTGCGGATTCTTATGGCTGTCCTCCAATTCTCAAGTGGATGATGACACGTGTCCTGATTATTTTGCCTAATTGGAAGATATCAAATAAAGTGGTCGGTTAGATATTTTTCCTTCTTATCTAAAAGTAATATAATGAAGCACCCCACTTTTCACACGCCGGCTGCGCTCACAATCACAACCGTCAAACAGTGATTCTTATTCCAGAAGTGGTACCCACTGAATGAATGTTTTTTTTTTTTTTTTTAAACATAAAATATATTCGTCCAAATTGGAAAAAAAAAAAATACTGTTAAATTACTTATTATTCGAATTTGCAAAATTTAAGACAAAACGACACAGTTTGGTGCTTCTTCATAAGACACAAGTCATAACCGTTGTTCTTGGTTGTTGGAGCTGGGAGTAAAGCTGAGTTGGCTAAGCTGTCGACACCGGTAAGGATAATATTTTCAATTCTCGACTCTTTATTCTTTAAGAATGCCTCTTACTTTGTCAACCCACTTCCAGCTAATTATGGAATCTCATATTTTTTTCCTATTGATATAAGAAATAAATAAATCCATGCGAAGTAGGATCCCTTCCTTAGTATTTGCTGAGAGTTGTTTAATCATATGCTGATCGACTTTTGTTCAAGTTTGTTTCGCTGTCAATCCATATGGGTATGTATGCTTTAGCTTTATATTCTTTCCTTGTATATTTGTTTTCTTATCTTCTTTTCGTTTTTCATTCACTCTTTTATTTCTTTTTGCTCGATGAACCTCTGCTTTATGTTTACTCTTTCACCTGTTTGTGGATGGATAACTTCCCGTTCAGTTATTTTTCTATTGAATTAAGGATTAAAGGTTTGATTTTTGGGATTGTAAGCACAACTTTTTTCTTGTTGTGTTTTGTAGATTTTTATTTATTATTTGTTCGAACAAGTTAGCGTAGTAACTGTATTATTGTCTTCTTTTATCCATGAATTTTTGTCATAGTTTGTATTTTTCAATTGGGTCAGCTTCTGCATCAAATTTCTTTCATGGGTTTTGTGCTTTTGTTGATCGAACAATTTCTTTGGTTGTAGGATAACTGGTTTCATTTCTTTTTGCTTGATATTTTTCTTTCTTCTGTTTTTTATTTTTTATTTTTCTCTTGTTCAGAACAATTTCAGCTGGAAATGAACGGAAAAATATAGGATCCGTTATCTGGATTTCGGTAGCGTTTAGTGTTCTCTGGCGGGGCACATTTGGATGATGCTGTTTCAGTAATTGGTTGGGAAGTTCAAGTTTGATACGAGAATGGATTTCACTGTTAACGAAAGCCACAAGAGGGGGATTGAGGGATCTAATGATACTCAAACAAAGAGCCAAATGACTTTTGATTTGTCAGCATCGCGGAGGACACTACTAAGCGGTGAAAATGGTGAAAAGCCTGAAAGAAGGTTTAATGGTGCATTTGGTGCTATTCCTAATAGATTAAAGTTGCTCAAGTTCGGCTCTGCATCAGCCAAGTTCAAACAGATAGCTCAGCAGAGAGATGAGATTTCACGATCTGTGGCTGTTTCTAGTGGTCATGGTCTTAGAGATCGCCTGAAAGGGGTTTTTGGACGAAATATTGATTGGGTCTCACTCAGGAAAATGTGCAAAGAATGGATAAAAGACCCATTGAACATGGCTCTATTTGTGTGGATCATATGTGTTGCTGTTTCTGGTGCTATTCTGTTCCTTGTTATGACTGGAATGTTAAACAAAGTGATACCAAGGAAGTCCCAAAGAGATGTTTGGTTTGAAGTTAATAATCAAATTCTCAATGCGCTCTTTACTCTTATGTGTTTGTACCAGCACCCAAAGAGACTCTACCACCTCATACTTCTTTGTAGGTGGGATCCTGAAGACATTCCTAGACTTAGAAAGATTTACTGCAAGAATGGGACTTATAAGCCACACGAGTGGGCACACATGATGGTTGTTGTTGTTCTGCTTAATGTGAACTGCTTTGCTCAATATGCGCTTTGCGGTCTAAACTTGGGGTACAGGAGGTCCGAACGACCAGCTATAGGTGTTGGAATTTGCATATCTGTTGCAATAGGTGCACCTGCATTTTCTGGTCTTTACTCCATGATGAGCCCCCTTGGAAAAGATTATCATTCCCTAGACGACGAGGAAGCCCAGGTTCCATTCACTGCAGGTGAAAGTGTTAGGCAAGACCAAGTGAGATTAAAATCATTAGAGAAGAGATATTCATTTGCATCTGGAGATGAGCAGAGAGTGGTTGAAAATCAACCAAAATGGAGTGGCAGGATACTTGATCTGTGGGACAATATATCTATTGCATACCTATCGCTTTTTTGTACTTTTTGTGTTTTCGGCTGGAATATGGAGAGACTCGGGTTTGGCAACATGTATGTTCATATTGCAACTTTTATCTTGTTTTGTATGGCTCCTTTCTGGATTTTCAATTTGGCAGCTGTTAATATTGATAATGAGGCTGTCAGAGAGGCTTTATCTGTCACAGGAATTGTTCTTTGTGGTTTTGGTTTACTCTATGGTGGCTTCTGGAGGTTTCAAATGAGAAAGAGATTCAATTTGCCGGCTTATAACTTCTGTTTTGGTCATCCGGTGGTCAGCGACTGCACACTGTGGCTTTGCTGCTGTTGGTGTTCTCTTGCTCAAGAAGTGCGGACTGGGAATGCTTATGATATTGTAGAAGATAAGTTTTGCCGAAAACCAATGGACAATGGTGATCAGCTGCCATTGTCACCTTTGCCACGTGAAGATGGAATGACACAATTCAGATCTGGCCCAAGTTCTCCACTTGGGAACAGCTCTAGCACACCCAAGTCCAATATAGCTAATTCTTCGAGTCCCAGTAGATTTTCAAAGGAATATTATAGTCCAGAAAGACAGATTGCTATCACAGAAGAGTCTTTTTCAAGAGAAGGAACCATGACCGCACCTTTTCCATCAATGATACAGAGAGAAGACTCTTAACGAAAAGTCATTTCAAAGTTTTGCTGGTATATGATTTTTTTTGTAATAGCTTATGTAAAATTTTCTTGTTTTTGAAATGAATTAGCAGGCATCAAATACCCCCATGTCCTTTTATACAAATCTGGCACTGTCACAGTAAATTCTTTCTGTGCAATATATTTTCATTACTTTCATTGCTGTTCTCTTTATGGTTTAATTCGTAATTGCAGAAATGCATTAATCTAAACAAAGTTTGGAGGATAACATATTTCTTGTTAGCTTGAATATTGTATCTGTGAATATTCATCTGTCCATTTACAATGGAAGTCTTGTAAATTGACCTTTGTTCCTGGTTGAGTGCTCAGACCTGGAGAAATCAATTGGCCTGCTTAGAAAGTTTTATAGGGTAGAGACGAACTTTTAATATCTTCACTCGAGAATCCGCGATAGTAAAATTTAGTAGAAAATAGATGTTTAGGGCAATAATTTTTTGTCTCCGTTGTAATCTCTCCTGCCCTTACATTCTTGTTAAAACGGGAGATCATTTTTGTTAAAGTTTTTTTTTTTTAAGTCATATTCTAATGCCTCTTTACCTATCTTTGTTACTTCTTGCTGAAGCACTGCAGCAATAGAAAATCAATACCATTACTATTCCAAAGAACTGCTCTATGACTTTGTTTGACACCTTAATGGTGTACTGGATATTATCAGACATTTTACATCAATTTTTCTCTCTGCTCTATCCTCACTAAATTATTCTTTTTACACAATTATTTTTGGTAATGGAGTAGTTATGCTGTCACATTTTAAGAGGGCCATACTGATTGTTGTTGATTCCTCATAATTCCAGTTTCCAACTAGGTATAGATCTTTCTGTTTCATTAGGTAGTGATAGATCTGTCTCGCTAAGAGGTCGTTATCATGCAAAAATTTTCAAGCTGTCAATAGATGTGTGAAATAGGACATGCTCAAGATAAGCTTATATTGCCATTAGCATGCTATTTCAAAACCACTTTTGCAGTGTAATCATGATTCTCATTTTGGTGATTGACTGTTGTCTAGTAGTAGTCAAACTTGAGCTCAAAATTGGCAAAGAAGCACAATAGAGTAATTTCGCAATTCCTTTTTAACAAGGATTTATGCACTAACCCATGTAGTTAGGCTTTACTTAAATACTTGACTTTTAAGTATTCTTTGGAGCCAAATGTCATCGTTATTTCTCGTGAGCGGATTATCACGGGTTGGGCCATTACCTCCTCCCTAAAAGACATATCCATTAGGGTGTGTAGAACCCAACTCTTATAAATTCTAAGAATATCCCATTTTTATCTAATGTGGGATTAATGACATTCTCTCCTACCCAATCCTGTAACGCCCTCATCACAGTGAGACTCCTTGTATACTCGTCTGACTCTACTTCGAGACTTATGAACCTTTCGTGGACGCGATTATTACGCGTGGGTGCTTGACTGAGACATCAGAGTCAGAATGGCTTTTACACTAATACCACTTTGTTACGGGTTGAGTCATTGCTTCCTCCCTAAAAGACATGTCTATTAGGGTGTATAGAACCCAACTCTTATAAATCCTAAGAACACCCTATTCCTATCCAACTTGGAATTAGTGACAGGATGATAGTGAGACCATGGATTGATTATAGCTTGCTCGAGTATATTTGCTATTTGTATATGGTCAGAAGTTAAGATCATGGACTTAGTCTTGCTTGCTTGATCCTTGAAATATGTTTGATAGTTTTATGATTAGCTAGCTATACTGTAGTTTGATTGTACATGTAGGTTCACATATCAAGCAGAACAATTATTGCTTTGATTCTACTTTATGACCGAGGGAGAACTCCTCGTAACCCTCAATGAGGAAGGTCATCGAAGGCAAAATAACTTCTGAAACACTTGCACAAGAACGGAGATTCATAAGGTGCCAAGAATCCACTTTTTGGTATTACTATTTGTAATGTGTGTGTGTTAGTGGGTAGTTATGTGATTAACTGTTTTATATTTGATAGATCAATACTTTAACTGAAAGAAAGGTTTTGTTTGAGTCATTCTTCCTTGCTTTCTGATGCTTGTTTGCTTTTCTTACGAGATAAATGGACATTTGTCTGAAGAACTAATCTATGTCTACACAGGCAGCTAAAAGAGTCACGGAAGTTACCTCTTGCCTTCACCTTTTCTATTCTTTATCCCCATTTTTATAAGCCTTTGTTGCCATTACTAAATATTGCACTCTGTTACCTACCTGCATGTAAACCTGTTGTATTGTGCTGGGTGGATGCCGTAATGGAGTAATTTCTTTGGTGGCACAGATAGACAACAGAGACTGGTAATTCGTGATGTCGGCTTGAGAATTGTCCAGAGAAACCAGTGTTAAAAATCCTGAAAGTCTACTGACCTTTCCAAAAGGCCACACAACCAATCTCAGTTTGGCTGTTGAAACGTAGAGAATTTACCACATGGCCAAATCTGAGTTACCAGAATTCCCTCCGTAGGGTAGGCAGGTAGGAACTCATTTAAGAGAAGTTAGGCTTCTGTCCGTTGTAAATTCCTGTATGGGAAAGTAGGTAAATTGCATGTGTTGGTAGACAATTGGGTTTTTCAAAATCAGAAGCCACAATATCTCATTATTAAAGTAAAAACAGGCAGGAATAGTATAGGGGGCAAGTGCTGTACTACTGCTGCTTCTAATTCAGGTAAATATGAGAGTAATATTTCAGTTTAAATATACTGTTAACTTCTTGTAAAAACAGTTGCCCAGTGGCGATTATTCAAACTCTGAAGTACTACTACCTGGAAACTTCAAAAAGGAGTCCTTGAATTCTAACACAAGCTCCAACGAGTCTTCAAAGCTTTCAACTCCCTGACCCCAACCATTTAAGAAGTTCTTGTCGTCATGAATGGGGCTTTCTGTACTACCAAAACGGGTTCCTCTAATACACGGCGCAAGTGGTGCTCGTCACTGTCAATATTTGGCTTCTCATGCCGGCTAGGATTGGCATGGAGACAGCCAACTTTAGCTCTATTTCTTGGAACTTGTCAGGTGTCAAGATAAAACTGGACCACTTTTTCTGGATTTAACAATCTACAGCAATGGCAACCCTCCTGATCTTGTATTTATCGCTCATCAAATCAAGATTAACGATTTTGTCCGGCTCCATCCCAGTCTAGAACACCACTGTTTTTTTACCAGGACTGTTTTGATCTCTATTGTACAAGACAAAGCACCATACTTGTCTTTGCATCACTTGTAAAATTGGAAATAGACCCCACTCTTATTCGTCGCATGATTCACAAAGTTGACCGCTAAATACAGTTACTGACGATTAATGTTTTCCCCGACTGACAAAATTTTTACTTTCCACGTTGAATATATATATACACTTATCACATCTTAATTTAATATAATTTTTTTTATAAAATAAAATAATATTAATGATGTTAATAAATTTATGGACATTAACTCTTTAACAATTGAGTTAATAATTGAAATTTTATTTTTTTTTATTATATAATTTTATATTATAAATAATTAAAATTATTTTTTAATTTTTAATTATTTAAATTAAAATTTTTACACTTAATTTTTAAATTTAATAAATATTTGATCATATCTTATTTTTACGTGCACATATGTAAGATTCATGAATTCATAATTTTTATAATTAAATATATCTTATTTTTTATTTAAATTCTTGTATATTTAAATATAAAATTTAAATATTTATTAATAATTTTATTTTTTCAAGTATTTATTAGTAATTTTATTTTTAAACTTTAAGTTATTAGTAGTCTTATTTGTTAGTTTTATTTGCCGGAATTAGATCTTGTAATAAATGTTTATGTACAACTGTTATTAATACTTTGTTTTACCCAATTAATGTCAATTTGGAATTGACTCCGTAACAATTTTGAATAGCTTCCTTGGTCTTTGCCGTGCCGCAACCTCTTTATGAAGTCCATAGCGTAAAGCACAAAGCACGCCTTTTGATGTTTCTTTTGTCTTAATTATTTAGACTAACATCTAATTAACTGAAACTATTTTGTAATGACGTAATTGTTTAGATTTGGTCAAGCGTAGTAGGCTTGACTATTCCTTTCCGCACTTGACTGCCCGCCTGCCTGCCTGTCTTCACACGTACCAGCCACGTGTCGCCAAACAGCACGCTCAAACGTTTTACCGCAGGACACGTCAACCGACAGCCGTGTCACCTTGCTTGAGCGACTGCAGCTACATCCCAAAATACCCTTAAGTTATCGGATTCAAATGACCAAAATGCTCATGAAAGGACTTTTCCCCAGTATGAGGCTTGCAAGTTGCAGCACTCTTGACGATGAAAGCGAAATAGAGAGTCTCGTCTCATTTTCCTTCCCGTCCTATATAAACCCCAGATACAACCGGCCTCAGAAACCTCAACCGGCCTCAGAAACCTCACCCGTTCTCTCTGGTTTTCCTTCATTTCCATCTTGTTTGTTTTCATTCTGTCTCTGCAGGTTTTGAGTCAAGAACTGGCTAACTCTCAGGAAAAAACTCTGGAAGGATCCGAAAACAAGAACCAACGAGTGGTTCTTGCCCTGTATGCCGCCTTAAGCTCCCGAGACGTAGGCACGGTTCAGCAGATTCTCGCCCAGGACCTCGAGTGGTGGTTCCATGGCCCGCCGACCTACCAGTTTTTGATGCACCTTCTGACTGGCGCTTCTTCAGCTTCCGACGACTCATTTGAATTCGTTCCTCTCTCTCTCACGTCTTTTGGGCCCATTGTCATCGCCGAGGGCTGCGATCACAGCCGTCAAATCTCCTGGGTCCACGCCTGGACGGTCACTGATGGGATAATCACACAAGTCAGAGAATATTTCAACACTTCACTCACCGTCACCCGACTTGGAAACTTGAGCAGTCAAAGTAAAAGCAAGCGGTCTGCACCCTCTGATTTCCCATCAAAGGTGGAGATTACTCCGGTGCATTGCCAGTCCGTTTGGGAGAGCAGCTTCTCCGACCGGGTCGGAAAGTCTGTTCCGGGTTTGGTTCTTGCAATATAAAAATATAAAATAAATCTTGGTCTAAGTGCAGCTCTGTGTAGGTTGGAATAAATAAAGCGCTGCACAGGTGTTACCTCCTGATTGGACAGTCACTCACAGAGATGTGAGTGATTTAAGGCCCTGTTTGGGAGGGCAGAGTACCTTTTTCCTTGTTTTTCAGCTTGTTTGGTTTGGCTTCTGGGGGTCTGTAATCCGTTTGTGTGTGTTGGTTTTTGATAATCGATCGTTTTATTCGGGTTTTGATGGGTCGGATCATGATGTGTAGACCCGAATCCGGTTGGTCGTATTCTGTTGTTTGTATCTTTGATTCTGTAATAAAAAGGTGTTGTTTCTTTAATAAACTAATGATGAGTTTTCTTATGCTATTTATCTGCCGTCCGATCTTGCTGATATAATCAATCCCCTTTCCCAAATAAATAAATTTTATCAGAAAATCAATAAATAATTAAAACAAAAAAAAAAAGGAAGGAAATAGACAAAAACAGAGGGGCGGTTCATCACAGACAGTTTGGTCGGCTTTTTCTTTTTCTTTTTTTCCTATGAAATAATCAATCAGTCAATCCAAACAACTTTCCCGACACGTGTACGATGATATTCGATTACAGCTAATTCAACATGCACAAAAGCGTAATGAAAACAAGTGATTTGTTGGTCCACAAGGATCCTATCCTATCAGCCTTTTTGATCCAATGGGAAAGGAAAACAACGTGACTGTCTGCTAACAAAAATGGTATACTAATACCATCATCATATCCCCATCACGTTCTTAACCTGCTTTAGTGGGACCAACCTTTCCCATAAAATATATATTAATTCATTTTGCTAATCCTAATCCGTATTAATCTAAAGGCGATTATGCTGATGCCATCCACGAGATTCACCCAAATATTTATACGAAATTTTTTAAATTTAAATAAATAATATTACGTAATATATTTAATAGTAAAAAAATTAATTTTTTAAAGAGACAAATATTATTAATGGAGTCATTAAAATTTAAAAATATTTAAATTTTTTTCAATTTATTGTATATTAAATTATAATTTAATATTTAAAATACATTGAATCTATTTATATGTTGATATTCAATTAATTTCTTTCTTTGTCCAAGAGATTAACCCTGAAAGCTTATTGAGCCACTGACGAGTTTTGTTGGTGGGGTCACTTTCTTTCACACTACAATTTGAAAAGGAATCAAGAATAGTAATATGCCTGAAGAGAGGTATATTATATTCTTTGTCACCATCTTCGGCTGGCAAGATGATGATGATGATCGAAAGCCAAAATGGAGCACTCATGCGTGCCAAGAATCTGGAGACGACTCTTTTTTCATATTCTGATTCAACATAAAATTGCAGAAACTGAAGCAACTGAGTAGTGGCTCAGTTTAAGGATTTAATTCCGCATACGATTCCTATGCATGCCAAAGTTACTTGTCGAAAGTTATTCCCCAAATATGTTGGTCGAATATGCCATGGATTTTGTCCTTACAAAAAAATAAGGACATCATCCCTTTTTTTGTTATTTTAATAAAGTAATTAAGAAAATTAATTTAAAAAAGCGGTAAAAATAATTTAAATTGAAGTAATTTAACGTGTATTAAATAATAAATTAATTATATATTATGATATCACGAGATGTTAAAATACCAAAATTATCTATCTAAAATAGCTAGCATAACCAGGTAAGGGGTGCCCTTTAGATTGAAAAAGTTTTTCCGGGAATCTATCCGGTTTCTAGGAAAAAGTTAGGAATTAATCTGTTTGTGGGGGAAATGAAGTGGACGAAGCATCCAGAAATGCAATATTCAAATTGCTTTCATGTTGTTAGATGAGCTTTTTCTTTTTCTTTGGCTACCCACTAAAGACAATTGATTGAAAATTACATTAAAGCATATAAAATCATCTTTGACTTCTCAACAGAGAATATATATGTAATCAATAGACATAATTAATTATAAGAAAATTTGACATTGGATTCTGAATACGATGGCATCGTTATCGTGGAGATCAAAAGTCTAATGTTGATAAGCTTTAATACTTATAGACGTGGTAAAATACTGGGAAAGAGAGCATACCCATACATCATTATGCTTATCTTGAATTTTCTCAATTGATTAATCAGTCAATAAACCATGGAACCCTAAATTTTGGAGGCTCCTATTTATCAAAGGATTGATGTAGTACAGTAGTGGAAAGGAGAGAGAATTACATGTGGCTGGAAGGAAGGAGATATAAAAGTACATAATCACTTCTGATAGAAGTGATTAATTTGGAAGCACGTATAGTATGGGCTAGTATCAGCATATATAAGATGTTAATTATGCATGGACAAATTTTCAAAGGAAAGTGATTAGAGATTCTCAATTTTCATTCTCTTCAAGAATAACCAGTAATGCCATGATAAATGAATAATCCACCTCTGGATGAACTCTTACTTTGAAACTTTCTCTACCTTTGCAGAAACTTCCCCACGAGTAGCTGTGATTTGCCTGTAATATCAAATGAATAGAACGTTCTGTAATTCCTGGAAACTTGGGTTAAAAGAATTCCAGACTGTGTAAGAATAATCCTGGAGAGTTAATGTCTACAAGAGACTACTACCTGTGAAATGACAGATTTGCCTTTGTAAACCTTGAAAGATAGAGAAGAAAAACTTCCTGTTACATGGAAGTCTGATTTTCTGCCGACGTTTCCAGGCAAGAACACTTCAAGCTTTGTTTTAATCTGAAGAGGATTTGCTTGATCAACTCTGAAGAGAATGTTATTGTCATCTTCTGAATTTTCACCAGCATGAATCGACCACGCTTTCCGCCATTTAATTGACTTGGAAAATTTCACAAAATCATATCAAAATTCTTTAAACATGCGCTTGAAATTGTTGTATTTGAGCTTAACTTTGAAAGCACGTCGATTACCTTTTGGCGCATAGTGAGGATAGGAATACCAGCAGGATCTCGCATGACTCTTTTCTTGTGCAATTTCCATAAATTGCCATCAACTTGGAGCAGCAAATTTCCGCTAGTATCATAAACGTCATAATGTGCGTTGGAGAATCCTTGGATTCTCTTTTTCACAAGCATTTCCATGGTGTAAGGCACACAGAAGTTCTCACCAACAATGTTAATAATGGGAACTCCATATTCCCACCCTGAATCTTCCATCGGAATTGATAATATTATTGTTCTTGAGTTCCTTGCTTCAAACTATAGTGCTCTTGGGGGCTTTCTCCACATTAATTTCCTGGAAAATGAATCAAAGATTTTTGGGTTTCATGGGATTGTTGTCAGGCATGGAGTAGTTGAAAATATGGAAGAAACATGAAAAGTAATGTTAAAATACATCAACTCCAACAAACAATTTCTATGACGAGATCATTTTCGTTCCTTAATTTTCTAATTAAAATCCAATTTGACTCTTCAAGGGTCAAGAGGTTACTGGGTTCAATATTGTTCAACAAACTGTGCCTCAACGTTGCAGTCTGAAGAAAAAAATCATGAAACTTGAAGCTGCCAACAACATATACATGAATCTTTGCATACTTAACCAGGAAATTAATTTCCAAGAAAAAATCATGAAACTTGTTTATCATTATAGCATGAGAAAAATGTGTTATGCAGGCGCATTACCTACCATTTCTTTTTTTTTTTTTT
>CP135554.1:2460528-2544793 GCA_032402905.1 Khaya senegalensis | reverse complement strand
GGCAAACAAAAGAAAAAGTTTTTGAATTTTTTCAATACATATATGGGAAAATCGCTTCCATCGTCAGCAACCAGTCTGCGGGAACTTGCAAGATTACTCTCATCATCGTCTGAAAGACTGCAGAGATCAAGACCAAGACACACAAAGCCGCCGCCAGTTGTAAGAGTTCGACCAGAGACAAAAACAAAACAGGATGGTGGTGGTAACGTCCGCGTAGAGCCAGTGAAGAAGCCAAAAATGGAAAACATTTTGGAGGGACGAGAACGTGTGCCGCTGGCTGAGGTGGTCTCTGATTGTGTGCAGAGATGGTTTCAGGACACGCTTAAAGAAGCCAAAAATGGTGATAGAGCTATGGAAATGCTTGTTGGGCAAATGTATATGAGTGGCTATGGTGTTCCTAGAGATGAAAAAAAGGTCATCTTTTGCTTTTTGTTGGAGTAATGATTCTTTTGTTACTGGGTTTCTGTTGTCCGAATAACATGTTGCTTGAGATGCCAGAATTCATTTTTGTTGCTTTCCTGTTGTTTGGATACAATGTTTGTAGAGATATCAGAATCCAATTTTATTGTTTTTCTGTAGAATTATGTTGTTTTTGGTTCTTGGTTGTTTTTTCTTTGTATAGATAGAGTCTTGTCTCTGCAGTTATGGTGTTTCAGAGATGCAAAAGGTTAAATTTCTTTCATGTGGTTTTGGTTTTAGGTTAGAGCAAATTCTCTTGAATTGGGCTAAATGTTGTATTAGGGACATTCAAAATCAAGGGTTTTGGTATTTGCGTTTTAATTATCTGAAAACCAGAAACTTTCATGCCTAGTACTCATTAGTAACCAAATGGAAGCAGCATTGGCATATTTGTTCTTGATGTTACAGCACTCAGTGCAGTGTCAGTCGATGATAAGATTTTCTGTTTTTGTCAGTTTTGTTGATTGACAAATGTTCTTCATTGTTGCTGGTGGAATACTACTCTCCTCTGTTTTGTTTTGGAATCGTTGAGAATTTATGGTACTGAATGAATCAAGCATTTATTCTTGTATAAGGGGCGTGCTTGGATTAGAAGAGCTTCACAGGGTCGATCTTCTGCCTGGAAAGTAAGCAATAAACCTCCAGGTAGCCCCCTTCATAACTATGCTGTTGCTTGAATTGATCATTAGGACATCAACTGAGGCTTTGTTTTGCTTTAATTGACCTCTATTTGGTTACTCAAGGTTATGCTGCAAGTGACTCGGATTCTGACGAATTGAAGGGTGATACAAAATGAGATCAAATTTTTTGCTCCTCTAAAATTATAAATGCCAATGTGAGTTAAACCTCTCCTTTTACCGGTTACCGAATGAATCTTTCAATATGCATGATATGGAACCAATTCCAGTATGCCTGAAATTCAATGCTCTGGAATTTACTAATGTCCTTCATGTTCATTCTCTGTCAGACGATTTTAGGAATGCCCTGGAAGTTACTTATGTCCATCGTGTTCCTAGGGAGGGTTTACTTATTATTTACATTTAATGTCAATAAAATTTTTGTTGATTGACTATGAACATATATTTGTGATACCCAACCTTTTATTGGTAAGTTGTAGTTCTCTGTGAAATCAAGTTTTGGATAACTAATTTCTCAGTGAGATGTATTCTATCATTTCTATCATGTACTGAACCATGCTTCATCTTTTCCAGGGGATTCTTGGGCCGTGCATCTGCTCTTATTGCATCTCCACTGAAATATAATGGCCATTTACATCTCTCATGCCTTCCAAAGTGTTTGATTTTCTATTATAATTACTTCTCTAGTTATGTCTTTACCCATGACCTGCTGTATGTAAAATTTTGAATTTTTGGTCATAGTAAAATTTCTAATTTCCTTTCTGAAATATATTTAATCACGGGCATATTTATTGATGATGTTTATGGATATCAAAATATTCAATAAAGAGAGTGTTCTTCAGGTACCCTGTTTGGAACTTTTCTTCAATATGAATATTCCGCACTTCCATTGTTTATCAGCAATTTTCATCACTGTTACTCTGAAGACAAATACATTTTGATCATTTGATAGATGCTGCAGTGACAAAGTGTTTACAAATGTTGAATTTACACAAAGATAGCGCCAGTTGCTCGTGCAATGATAAATAACAACCAACCAACCAAACATTTTAGTTGGTTTCTCAACTGAAATACCAACAGCAAAAGCTCTGAATAAGATAGCAAATACACGGTGTTACTGTGTTTTTTCTGTCTTTCTCTGAATAAGATAGCAAATACACGGTGTTACTGTGTTTTTTCCGTCTTGCTCTGAATAAGATAGCGGGTTTCACTTGCTGTGTTGCTGTGTTTTTTCAGTCTGCTAAGTACAGGTTGTGAATGTGAATATGCTCTGGTTTCCTTTTTGCCTATAGCATGTAATTCTGAGTCAGACAAAGAATTTACAGCTATCCAGCTGGTTACTCTTCTCTGGCATTCTTTTTTATCTGCCTTCACGTCTGTCTTTCCTCCATTCCCATGGCTCTTCTGGGTTTGGTGCTGCCCATAACCCGACCCTCCTTTCTCGAGCCTCTTTTTCCCACTGGTAAAAAGTATAGTTTAGAAGATTTAGTAATTAAGAACATCAAATAAAACGCAACGAAATACTAAAATGCATTAGTGATCACTCACTTTTGCAAGTTCTAAGCGTTTGTCATAGGCGGAGTAATGCCATGCACACCCTTTTTTGAGCATCAATTCCTGTTAGAATGGGGAGATTAGAAGACTTATTCCACATAACAGTTGAGCAAGAACCAAGGATTAAGGATGCAATACCTGAACGAATATGCCATTGCAATATAGATCTCCAACGCAGCGACCATAACGATCCTCACCGTAAACCAGAACTGTCAAACACTTTCCTTGAACAATCTTAATCAACTCCTGTTGTGCTTCTTTCCCATATGGCATCGAACTCTCTGGTGCATCTATGCCCCTGCTTTCATTTAAAAACCATTAGCCACAGCTATTACATAAGGTTTAGTAGATGAAATCCGAAAAAGTAGATAATGCTCAGTTGTTACCTTAGTCGAAGCCGATACTTTCGAGCAAGAACCTCCTCATTGTTTGCAAGATTTATTACTCTGAGATTAGATTATAGTCAAAACCATTAGTAGCCAAATTCAAGGATTAAGTTATGAACAGGCTCATTCAAAAGTTTCTGCATAACCAACCGATATCCAGCATCAATGATTTCCTGGTGAAGTGCATCTGCTTCTTCATAGTTTCTCTCTGCTCGTGCTTTTGATCTTCGAACAGCTGCCACTTGTACTTCTCTGGGGACGCACGCCGACTCCCGTGGGTCAGCTGTGCTAACGTACACTGTTATGGTATCCCCATCCGGTATTGCTCTCGCATCAACCTGAATCCATTACATTGTTTCATTAACACGATCCAACTTTCACAATTTATGATATCTGGAATTCAAGAGGAAGATGTTTCTTACCGGTAGTGTTTGCATTTCATATTTCACTCCTTCTGGCAATTCTGTCGGGACACCAGTAGAAACTGGGACAAGGGTATCAGGAAGAGGCAAACCATAGAAATCCAACAGACCCTGTAAAATTAGCATTCAATATAACAATTGTATTCAACTACAGTTTCAAGCATTATGCAATGAATAGAAATGATATTGTGTTCTGTGATCAGTGATGCAGTACCTCAACATCAGCTTTTTTGTGTCTTTTCAAGGTCTGAATTACAAGTCTAGCTGCTTCCTCAGCTGTTTTTGGTGGGGGTCTTGTTTGTCTCCACGCCTCTGATAGTTTTCTATACCTTCATACACAAGAGAAAGAAGTTCAAATATTCAGTTCGCAACATGAAAAATTGATTTCTTCAAGAACGTTTTCTCTGTGTAAATGAACTTTTTTCCCTACCAATTAGCCTGAGCCTTCTTTGACGACACAACATGTCTACTGAGTCCTTCTGGGACCTGATCAAACCATACACATGGATGAAAAACAGCTAACCCAGATATGCAATTTGCTTCAACACCTCTACAGTTACTCAAATTGACGATTAACAATACAATCCAACACAATTCCAAGCAATTAAAAACCCAAACCAGGCTTAAATTCATCAGAATAGCTTCGCATAGAAAGTACCTGTGAGGTGATCTCAAAGTGATAGAGATCCTGGGCTAGAGCTGAGACGCCGACGGTGGCAGCAGAAACGCCGTGAGGACCAAGTGATCCGGGGTCCTCTTCAGTCGACGGCTTGCAACATTTCCCGTAAAGAAACCTAAGTGCATTTCCCATAATGAAAATTTTTCTCAGTACAAGATTTTCTGCAAAAAGAATCGAAAGAAGATTTGGAAGATAGAGCTTTAAACGAAGCAAGGGAAGAACGAATCTACTGGAGGAAGGCAATCAACGAATAGGGAGTCCGGAAATAAAGGAGTGACACGTGTCGCTGTGTGATTGTAAATAATCTTTAACTGCGGTGACTTTTTTGGCGTGTAGATCTAGTTGTCTGATCTGGCGGGCGGTTAAATGTTTTGGTCAACGGTTAACCTTACGGTTTAAGATAAGTTAAGAGTACTTTTACCATGATAGGTAGGCACACGCCCGGTTCAGGCGCGTGGTTGTTTTGTTCATGTTAGTCCTCTTTCTTTGATTAAAAAATTTCAAACAATTTGAAAAAGACATGAAACCCTACCACTTAAATGATGCTTAATGTTAAAATAATAATTAATCACGCTTCCCAAAGACAAAAAAGGACCAATAATTATGCAATTCCCCAATAAATTCTATTATAATAATATAATACATTTATAAATAGAAACTCGCATTTAAAAATTGAATTTCTGTAAAACCCTAATTACATGAAAGAAATTGGAGAGGTAATAGCTCTTTTTAGAATTAATCATCTTTTGATAATTCTTACTTAGGTTACTAGAATCGAAGGATTTTGAGTGATTAAGCATGTTTCCACTTACATGTGTTTTCCTTCTTACAAGAAAAAGATAAGTTTAACCAATGCACCAGCCATTAGTTCAAGATCGATTTTTAAAAGCATTATCCAAAATGCGTTGCGATGCATGCATGCAACTCAGCTAATCTACCGATTTAAATTTATTTACAAACCCTATTTTTAAAAAGTGATGAAAAATCCTATAAGGAATCTCTACAATGCTCAATCTTTCTCTCCCAAAAACGATGGTAAAAGAACTTTAAAAGAATGTATAATAACGAAGTACTTATCTTTTGGTTGGGTGCTGAAGATTGTCACCGGGTAGTTCAAACAAACGATCATTTTTTTTCTGTTGCTCCCTTCAACCTGTTGATCAAATATTCCACGGAAGAAGTATAAGATTTCTCCATAGAAATCGCGAAAATCAAGACATGAAAAATGTTACCGACAGAATTATACGTGTTTAGGGTTCAACTTATCGTATATCTTCATGCATTTTGCTTTAGATATATCTATAAACTGAGAACAATGTATCAAAGCTTCAAGTTTCGACCATTACCTTTTTGTGCTCGTTGCTGATTCTGCTCAATTCCTCTTTTGCGAACTAAAGAGAGAACGTCGATAGTATTTTCACCGCCAAAGATTTTGATGCGAGAATGATTCAGTATTCTAACTGAATTTATAGTTTAAGTAATGAGCTTTTAGGAAATTCCATTAGTAATTTAGTTCTTATTGGATAACATATACCCTTAGAATTACTCTGATTGGTGTTATTTTTTTTTTCTTAGTTTAGTAAAATTTGATCCGATGGATGTATCCATAATGTTTTATGTGTATCCGATTTCTATAAGCTACCATTAAGATATATATATATTAGGATGAGTATGTTTTCTAACTAATACAAGCATTCTACATTAGGAAGCTTTCCTAAAATAGACACTTTCCAAGATTGAACATCAAGGATTAGGCTCCATTAACTGCCCAAAATCCCACAATTAGCTTCATACAATTCAAATTAATTTCAAAACCAGTTTCTTATTTCTCGAGAATCCCTTTATGTTACATCGAATTTAAAAATATAATCACAACGCAAAACGTGAAACCTTTACATAAAAGTAATAAGCTTTAACATTTTAAAAACCCCATTTTTTGGGGGCTTGGGCCTGAATAATAGTTTTTCAATGACAAATCTCCACCATTTGTCACCGCCACCCACCCCAGCAAAGCCGTGATTCCGGGCGACCCAATGGGTGGAGGCTAGCTAATGGACAGGCAATGAGAATGGCTCTTAAAGTCAATATGAACATATATATACGGGAACAAAATAAAGTTAGCCTTTCAAAAAAGCAAACTTAGCAATCAGTCACGTAAAGAATCCAATACCTCACTTCACTTTTTATCACCATTTTTAATGTTATATATTTATATATGAATTGCACTCACTCTCCCAAACATTCGACTCTCTTCTTGTAGTTTCAATTACAAGACAAAGTTTTGGTGATCAATCAGAATACAATGGCAAATGTAAGTATACTCCATTAAAACAATCTTGTTTTTTTACTTCCTGTTGCTGCAAATTTCATGATTATTGTTCATTTCTGCAACAGGTTGTGGAATTGAAAGTGGGTTTGCACTGTGAGGAATGTATCAAGAAAATCCTGAAGGCCATCAAGAAGATAGAGGGTATTAATTGGTTTCTTCATCTTGTGATAACCCCTTTAATGTCTATGAATTTGTAATTGCTTAGTTAGGGTTGTGTGGTGTCAGATATTGAAACATATAACGTGGATACTCAGCTCAACAAAGTGATAGTAACTGGGAATGTCACAACAGAAGAAGTCATCAGGGTTCTGCAGAAGGTCGGGAAGACAGCAAGCACATGGGGAGACCAAGATCAAACAATTTGTTGAAGAATCAACAATCATGCTATGGCGTGGAGCTATAGATCATGAATCTTCAACAGTTTAATAAGATTATATATCCAAAATGGTTACCAGTTTTGAGCAGGAAGCCCTCAAAGCTTCGACTTGCAGCAGGAGCGCCCATGGCCGTAATATAAGAATCCAAGGCAAATTATTGAGCTACTATTAAGATCTTTTTTTTTTTTTTCTGTGTAATGATTCTCATTTTATTGTAATGGACAATATATTTCTTATTGAATCAGACGGTCCATATTGTACCCAAATCAGCCTTCAATCGTCCAGATTAAGAGCCTTACAATCAGTGGCTGAGATGGAATCTGATATCTTTTCTGATGTAACCCCGAAAATGATCTCAATTATTCCACCAAGTGAAAGCTATTACAGAGTTTACGATCACACTCACAAATAAAAATCTACACGAAGTGAAGTTGAAAGTCTCTAACTCTGTACAAAATTAAAGTACATGAAACGGAATCAACGTCTGTTACAAGAAGAACAGCTGAAACCCAACTTAACTCGGCTGCACTCAACCGAATATGTCTGTCTCGGCTGCTGAATCGTCCTTGGACTCACCTTCACCTTCACAATCTTCGGTGCTTCTCTACGTGCCTCGGCCTCTCAAACAAATATCTACCCTTCTTCCATTTCGTCGTCCCAAGCGAAACCAAGTCCCTGCAAAACTCCCTCTCTTCCTTCTCCTCTGCAAACCACACAAACAAAAAGAAAGTGAGTTACTGAGTCCACTCGGAAGGCAAACTTTTCAGGATGTGTGTGTGTATAATGCTTACGTTGAATCTCGTCTTGAATGAAGTCGTCGACGTCAGGGAGAGCTGGATCGTCAAGATCGGTAAACAGTGGGTCATTTTGCGGATCAAAGTAACGTTCTCGGAGCCAGTAATCAAGGAACCAAGGGGAAGACTGGATCAAGGCCTACCATTGGTCCGAGAAATCCTCCACCGTCTGATAGACAAACGGTATAAACATCCAAGCATTGGGATTCAAAGTTGATGACAACGATGACCTCTGAGAAATCACCACCATTGCCTCCTTCTTCGTATAAGTAGATTGAGCCTTATGAAACACTGTTTAAGTACCGATATGTGTGAATGCTTGATTCGTCTACATATAGTGAAGCTGTATACGTAGAGCCCTTCACTTCAACATATTTACAAATATGACACCTTGTTTTTTAAATTAATTTTTAAGCCTCCGATTTTAGTTTTCTGAGGGCAATAAGGGAACAAAAATTTCAACATGGGCCTTTTTCCGGAAAAGGACCAAGTTCCAACTACACATGCAGTGGTTTGAGCTTTTCATTCTAACACTTTGGCCCAATTTTATATGGGCTTTAGGTGGTGGGCTGATTACTTAATGGGCTTCAGTCTGTGAATTTGGTTTTCTGGGCCTTGTTAATTTGGCTAAGGGATATTAACATCCGTTCCCTGATTTATTTGGTAATTTATCAAGTAGAGACAGTTTTTATTTTTGTATCAAATAAGTCTCTCACTTTTTCTTTTTTTTTAATGTTAACATTTTGTGAACGGTCTATTGACAATAGTCTTCATATTATTTTAGTAATAGCGCAACCCAGACTCATGAGTTCAGAATGGACCAATTGTACACCAGATTTGCCTTCGTCAGAAGAACACCAGAAGGGAAATCCGTGGAGAATGGCTGTCATTGTTATCGTGTTTTTAATGATGGTTGTGGCAATAATTGGTGACAATGTAGGGCTACGGTACTTTCATGGACCTTTTATTGTCGGCTTGGCAGTGCCAACAGAGCCTCCTTTAGCTTCCGCGATCGTGGGGAAATTAGATACCATAATATCAGGACTGTTTCTGCCATTAATGGCTACTCTCTGTGGATTCAAAGCAAATATATGGGCATTTACCCAGCTTCCACCTTATTCATTATCTTTTGCAATGACCTTTGGTTTACTTTTCCAAACGGGTGCTGCATATCCAACTGCTATTTGGTATAAAATGCATTCTAGAGATGCTGCTACTTCAAACCTCATCTTGGTGCCAAGGGCATTGTTGAATTAGGTACATTTGTTACCAATTCTCACAAACAGGTAATCACAGAATCTTTCTAAAGCACTTAATTTCTTCTCTGCTCTCTTTGTTCTCAAAACAAACGTAATTTCTTCTCTTCTCTCTTTGTTCTCAAAGCACTTTTGTTATAGTTCCTATTTTCTATGCTAATATGGAACTCTGAATTATTTTGTTTCAGACAATCGATGTGAGCAATTTACCATTGCTTTGATAGTAATATTGATTGTGGCAACAATTCTTCCTTCTACCGTACGAAAGCTCCACGATTCTTCGATAGCATATCCCGGTTACCAGCAAAGGAACATTATGCATTCTGCAAGAAATGATGATCTACGGACACTTGTCTGCGCACATAGACAAGATGATGCATTGGCTGCAATTAGGCTACTTGAAGTTTCCCATCCTACTAATGTCTGTTTTCGGACTCTGCTTAGAACCTCTTAGAAGAGGATCCACTCCACTTCTTATCAATCACCAATTAGGCCAAAAATCTGCTAAGTCAGATGGCACACATTGGCGACCTATAATCCATGTTTTCAATTACTTAAAGGCAGAACACTCAAGATTTGTCCAAGTGCAAGTTTTTTCAGCTATTTTGCCACCCAAAGTGATGCACGAAGACATTTGTTGGGTCGGGATTTGACAAATCAGTATCTCTGATAGTACTTCCCCTTCATAGAAAATGAGTGCTAGAGGAGAATTAATTTCAGATTGCCAAGCTTTGAGGAACTTGAACTCAATGGTGTTGAACAAAGGCCCCTTCTTTTACAAGCATTCTTGTTGATCGTAGCAAAATTTGCGGTCGTCTTCTATTTTGGTATCGCCAGCTGTATATCGTGTGGCAATGCTTAACATGATACGTGAAGACGATATGGGACCATTGGCTTATGCCAAAAGGATGGCTAGATGCTCAAGGGTTCATCTCACAGTTATTCGTTTCATTTTGTCCGATGAATGTGAGCAAACTAGGTGGAAGAATACACTTGACAATGATTTTTTGGAATGGCTTAAAGAAAAAGGATAAAATTTTAGGAAATGGCAATATAATGTATAGAGAAGAGATTGTAAGAGACGCAGTTAACACTTCTATGATAATTCAGATAATGAGAGAAAACTATGAACTTGTTCTTTTGATGGTCGCCGTAGAACTGTTTTAAAATTAAACAAATTGATTGCGGAAGAGTCTCACCGTTACTTTTGTTAACATTAAAATTTCGAGTTTAAGAACCTTAGTAAAGTAAAATACTTTTCAATTTGTAAAATTTTTCTCATTAAAAAATTTTTACACTTAATGAAAGTTTAATGGCCACTCAATACTACAGTTAATAATTTAATTTTTAGAGTTACAAAATCATAATGGAGAGTTAAAGGTTATAATTTGGATGTTACAAATTCATTTTAAATGAATTGTAACCTACAAATGATTCTCCAATGACATTAGGTTTATAAGATTGGTGTGATTTGCCAGAGCTCGGGCTAATTGGCGATTTGTTTGCCTCTTCTGACATTACTACTTCTGTTCCTGTCCTGGTAATATGGCAGCAAATCATCCGGGAAGAGTTGGTTAACCTCTCAGAGATCAGTCATGAAAGCTGAAAATTAGTTCTTCATTCATTCATTCTCAAGGTAAGATAAATTGCATAACACCTTTAAGAAAGGCAATCAAAATGCCTGGAAAAAGAAGAAAAAAACAAAAAACCTTTGACATTTTTCTTGATTGGAAACTCTTTTTTCTTTACTGTCTTAAAACCATTGATCTGGTTACAGGTCTGCATTGATCTTGGTTTGCACAGAATGAGAAAGGATCTAATTTCAAGAGATGAAACAAAATGTTTATAGAAGTTCCTATTAAATACAATTGTCCAGGTCCTTACCTTTAAGCTTAAGTTTTTAGGTCAAGTGGCATTGGTTTTATGGTGATACAAGCCACAAGTGCAAAATCTTGGAGTCATAGATTCATGTCCATACAATTTTTTCAAGATGAAAAAAGGGCCTATTAAACCGAAGGATTAGTTGCCTAAATAAAGAATGGCCTATTAAACCGAAGGATTAGTTGCCTAAATAAAGAATAGAAGAAGATAGGGGAACGTCCTTCTTGCCAGCCTCTTACAATTTCTTCTTCTTCTTCTTCTTTTCTTGGTTTTCTTTTAATCAAGAACAAGTGCATAAAAAAGTAAAATGTCACTGGTGCCAACTGTGATCAAGTTCACCGGTAATGGAACTATTGCTATCTGCCAAGATATGGGCAGGTTGATGACTGGTAATTTCTGGCAAGGCGGTAACCCTCTCAAAGTTCCTTACGATCTTTTCTTGCTTCAAGTCTCTGTCATATCCCTAGTCTCACAACTCTTGGATTTGTTGCTCAAGCACATGGGACAATCAACCATTATATCGCAGATTCTTGTATGGTCTCCCTTCAATTCTACTCATGTTCATTCCGCTAACCATGGCATCATCATAATAGATACTAGAATAGCTTTGCAAATGGATAAGAATTTAAAAGCAGTTTTTGGATGAAAACATTTGCCAAAAGAAGAACAGAACATGTAAAACTTAGAAGCCAGAATATGTATAATCACGCCATAAAATGGTTGAAAACATGATAAATCATCTGCATTTGAAACTAGGACTGAATTCAAGAGAGATCATTAGCTGCAATTTTCTCTTTGTATCTAATAGATTATATATATGCATGCTAATTAACAGGGTGGTGTAATATTTGGCCCATCAATGCTGGGGCATATTAAGATATTTGCAGAGCACTTGTTCCCAATAGGAAGCATTATAAATCTAAAAGTTGCTGCTATAATAGGCGTTATATTCTTCCTCTTCACAGCGGGAGTTAAAATGGATCCTAGCATGGGGTTGCGGCCAGGAAGAAAAGCTATGGCCATAGGCATTTCGATCTTCTTCTTCGGGTCAACACTCACTGTTGGACTAACATTCCTCTTAATCAAGTTCCTCCCAGTGGAATCCAGCCTCGCAGACTCACTTCTACATCTAGCGGTAACACAATCTATGACAACTTTTCCAGCCGTCGCTACCTTATTAACTGAGCTTAAAATCCTAAACACTGACATTGGTCGCGTAGCTCTCTCATCGGCAATGGTCTGTGATTTCATAGCAGTTGCCTTCTTTATAATTGCTTTCTCGGGTTCTAAAGGCAATGGACATGATGATGTACCAATGATATGGCCATTTCTGTCGACAATTGGGCTTGTGGCAACAGTTATATTCATCCTCCGGCCAATAATTTTGTGGATGCTAAACAATTCAGATGAAGAAAAACCTGTGCATGAGAAATATATTTTCTTCATTTTCTTACTTGTTCTGATAACCGGAGTTTTGTCTGAGGTTATTGGGCAACATTATTCATTTGCACCATTAATTTTAGGCTTGGTTGTTCCTGATGGTCCTCCATTAGGAGCTGCTCTAGAATCAAAGCTGGAAACTTTTGTTTCAAGAATGTTATACCCTGTTTACCTTGCAGTCAGCGGTTTCGAAACAAATGTATTTGAGATTCAACTTCAATCTTTGTGGCTTATGGGAGTTATTGTTCTCGTTGCTTGCATTGTCAAGATTGGAGCGGTAATGTTGCCAGCTGTGTACAATAACATCCCCGTGCAGGAAGCATTTGTGATCGGACTGATTATGAATAACAAAGGAATCTTCGAAGTGGTTATATTCAATCTGTTGAAGCACGACCAGGTCTGAATTACAAATCCTTTATCTGCAGTTTCTTAATTTCTATGCTAACTGAGAAGTACTAATCAGTACAACTTGTTTGTTATTTGTAACAGGTTCTAACAGAAGAAGATTTCACTCTGTCTATTCTCTCAGTAATAGTAGTAACGGCAATTATAAGCCCCCTGGTAAAGTTTGTCTATGATCCCTCAATGCATTACATTTCAATCAACAGAAGCACGATTCAACATTCAAATCAGGATAGAGAGCTTCGAATTTTGGTCTGCATTCAAAATTCCGTGAGCCTTCCTACAGTTATGAATCTCCTAGAAGTATCACATGCAGATCGAAACAGCCCCGTTGCAGTCACAGCGCTAATCCTTTCTGAGCTTGTTGGGCGATCTGCCCCAATTCTTGTAGCTAACGAATTAGAAGGAAACTTGGAATCAATCACACCAGTAACTAGTCATGTTGTCAATGCTTTAAGGCTGTATGAACATCACAATCAAGGCCATGCCACGGTCCAATCATTTACTTCAATATGCCTTTTCGAGACAATGCATGAAGACGTTTATCGAGTTGCTCGTGATAACCGTGCCACTATCATCATCTTGCCATTTCATAAGCAAGGAGCTATTGATGGAACTAATAATGGAACTATGAACCCCGCCATTAAGACTCTGAACCTCAATGTTCTCCAGAGGGCGCCGTGTTCAGTTGGAATCCTCGTTGATCGAGGAATGCTAACCGGATCCTTTTGTCTCCTGACAAATCAGTTCTTATTCCACGTTGCTGCTATCTTCATTGGTGGTCAAGATGATGTTGAATCACTTGCTTATGCTTTTCGCATGGCTAGACATGAATGTGTTCGACTAACAGTCATTAGATACCTTCTCTTCGGAGCTGAAAATACCATAGACAGAAAACGAGACAGTGATCGGATTAATGAATGCAAACGCAACAGCATGGGAAACAAGAATTTCCAGTACTTCGAAGAAATGGTTAGCGATGGGGCAGGACTAGCAGCATCACTAATAGGAATTGCAGATGAATTTGATTTGATCTTGGTAGGAAAATCCCATCAAGAATCACAAATTTTTTCGGGACTTGAGGCGTGGAATGAGTGTCCCGAGGTCGGAGTCATCGGGGACATACTTGCTTCCCCGGATTTTGGAAGAAGGGCATCCATTTTGGTGATACAACAACAAAGCGGGTGGGAGGCAAAATGAATCAATTGGTGCATCTCAATATGTAACCAATTGTGACTGATATAGAGAGCCATTTGTACTAGAAAACAATTATTCTGTGTCTATTTCTGTAGATAGGAGCTAGCATTGCTCTTCAACAAGCTAGTTTGTTTTCAATTCTTTTTCCTCTTCCTCCTGTTCCTGTATGCAGATTTTCCTGTACATGAGAAATATTATATGATGTCATGCAATGCAACAGAATAGGCTATACAGCATTTTACAAAATAAATGTCGCAATCCAAGCGGATGATGTGAATTTTACTGCCAAATATGGTAAAAATTCCGAAGCAAGAACATTTGAGGAGAAAGCAATGGGCCCATAAACTAACTCATCAATGTGG
Source organism: Khaya senegalensis (assembly GCA_032402905.1). Lineage (NCBI taxonomy): Eukaryota > Viridiplantae > Streptophyta > Magnoliopsida > Sapindales > Meliaceae > Khaya > Khaya senegalensis. Next base: position 2,530,617 of record CP135554.1, on the reverse strand, counting down.
ACGTCCATAAATGTGGAAGGCTCTGCTAAATCTGTCCGGGCAAAGACAAATCGTCAAGTACCAACACACTATGGAGAGAGAATCACATATGCCCCCAAGTTAAGCACTACTCTTCCATTAAAAGCACCCAAAAAACTTTTTTCTTTTCCTCCCTCCCTCTCTCTGTTTCTCAACCATGGCTTCTTCATCGTCGTCTTCAAGAACTCTTAAAGATTGGAATAATAGGATTGGCCCTTTGGGGGCAGTTCCTGGCGAAGACTATGACGAAACAAGGCCGTGTTTTGAGGGCAACTTCTCGTACTGATTACTCTCAGCTCTGTCATCATTTGGGTATCTCATCTTTCAGGTAAATACTTCATTCCATACCTTCCATAAATTCTATGTTTCTGCAAGCTAAAATATTTACTCATTTCCAGGGTCATGCGTGCATTTCTTGAAGCTGATAACAATGCCATTTTGATATCTACATCAATTCTTTCTCTGCCGGAGGGGATACACGTGCTTTGAACACATCCAATGTTTGGACCATAGAGTGGAAAAGATGGGTGGAAAGATTTGGTACGAGAAAGTTAGGATAAGCATCGAACTATCCTGCCATCAAATACAGATCTCAATGTAAGCCCTTCAGCAATAAAATATACGATAAAGATTCTAGATAATATTACATCAGCAAGCAACAGTTAGTTCTGAACCAATCCGAATGCAAAATTGTCAAATTTGTAATACCTTCTGTCCATTTATTGGTTGAGCCGGTCTTGCAAGTCACAACGGAAAACTTCTAAAGCCAATGAGATCGTTTGCCCGCTCGCAACGCATCTTTTTCTCAAATTCTTCGCAATCTGAAGCTCCAATTCCCTATCATCCTTAACCGGAACCTGCGCAGCCTCGCCTAAGTACACGACTCTCGCGTTCATCAACTTCTCCCAAGCTTTCCTCTTATCCTTCCCGACGGCCATCGGCTCTCCAATCGCCGACGCATCATAAATCCTCGAAACAACCACCTCCTCCGTCGTCACCGCAGCCGGATTCTGTGGCTCAGAGGTCGTCGTCGTCGGTTTGTTCTCATCCGCCGCATGCCGCAGCTAACTGAAGGAGAACAGACGCGCCGACGGCGAGAAGAGGAGAGAGCAACGCGTGGCGGCGGGAGAATTCGGTGCGTTGCGTAGCCTTCTGGTGGTGGTGAGAGGCAACTGAAAGCATAGTGACGTAGCGGTGCTTTTTTGTGTTAAGAACATCAAAACGATGTCGTGGAAAGAGCGCGTACACGTGTTGGCGGCACCGAAGTAATGTAGATCCGTGGGCAGGGGCGTGGTCGTCGATTCGTTACCAGTTAAGCAAAGCCAAGGCATCGTTGCATACAGAAACTTGATTTTGTACTTCTGGCGGGGATTGAATGATTTTTTGCCTCAAGCTTTTGTTCGATTTAGTTGGCTTTACTTACGAAGTCCACTTGATTTTAATAAATTATTCTAGTGGTTGTTGGCGGAGGTGTCTCTGATTTTCCATGGAATATCCTCAAGGCATTTTTGCAGCACAATGTCTCAATAAGCAGCAAACAATCCACACAGCACATCCAGTTTACAACAAATTTTCTTTTTTTAACACGAATGACAGATCTGTTGTCAATCTTTAGTGCTTAAATCAATTATTCCAAGATTTGCAGTTAATTTCAACTGACCAGCAATATGAGGCGCATACACCAACTACGCCCGCGTCTTGGAATTGATATAAAAGCAAATGAGGAAAAGATGGAACGAATAGAAGTACTTGAAATGAACAGCAAACTTTGTGAGTTCGCCGACAATAAAAGCCTGCAAAATTGCCTTAATAGGACAGAAAGCTCAGCTCACTTGATATCGTGAAATGATGGCAAGACGGCGATGAGAGGGTCTCCATAACCAACGGCATCTGTGTCATACAAAGTTAAAAATCAATGACCAGATTGCCTTCACAAACATCAAAGCAAGTTGACAAATTAAGAGGAGGAAAAAAGAAATTATTTAGCATTAATGTTGTCTTCCAATCCATTCAGGCTCCATAAGCAGCAGCTACTTGGTATATGTTTTGAATTGAAGGGCTGTGCATTTGAAGTTACAGCTGTTACGAGATGAAATCAAGTGGTCTGCCCTAAAAGTTGATGATTATCAAATACTTTCACTACTGTGCTTTAAAAGCACAATGGTCCCAAACTAAGGTTTAATATTGTTAAATCAAACGTTATAGAAGAAATTGAGGGGAATGACTCAAGATATTATGATACTATTAGCCAATATATAACAAAAAGATGCTAATGTTATACCTCCATCGTCGAAGAGGAGCTTTAAGATTTCTCCAGCAACATCTGACTGCTCAACAAATAAATAATAAACAATCATGAGCAAATTTATTAAGCAAGAAAAAACAAGAATCAAGAAATTGGAAACTACCCTCACCTTCACAGGAAGCTCAGTACCAAACTGATCCAGGTAACCTATTACTTGCCCTTCTTTAATTACATCACCCTGTATATTTGGAATTGTTAATTTGCAGCACAAGGAAAAGCCAATTTAAGGTATGCCGCTTAATGCAACCTCACTTCGGTATTCCGGTTAGGAGTTAGATATCAGCATAACGTGTAGCCCATGCCAAGTGGCTGCAAAGGCATATCTAAGATGGATGGCAAACATTATCAGCTTAATGCACACAAATACCATACAAACTAGATTTTTGAACTATCATACACATTTTTAACAATTGGATCTTCAAATTTGGGCACAATAAAAAGATGACAATGGCATGTCACTCAATGCACTAATCTTTTCATTAAATTACTGATTTGTCTTTTCAGGTATGCAAAATTTTTCTTGCATTTTTAACTCATAACGTAAAACTTCTTTTTTTCTTCGACTTAGGAAATAATGAAAACAAACTTGCAAATAGAAATGCTAGTATATACACATAATTTAAAAAATTGAAACACATTAAAAATTTACAAACTTCTATCTTTGATTTCACACCAAAATTGTAACTGAAAAAATATAACATACAAACAAAACTAAGGTGTGGTATCGATACCTCTTTACAGATAGGAGGTTGCTTCTTTCCTTTGACTGTTCTGTTCCTTCGGAATGAGCCAACCTGGCAAATAAGAAATTCCATAACTTATATTGAACAACACCGTTTCAAAAAGAAAAGTGTGCTCCCTCCCTTGGGACATCACATACTGTGGGAGAAGATACTAGGACATAAACATTGGATCCAGAGGCCTCCAATGCTGCTAATTTCGATGACTTTCCAAAGGAGACATTGATAAATGGAGTGGCTTTCTCTGAAGATGATTTTGGTGGCGATGGTGGTGGTGGTGCAACAGGAGCTGAAACTTCCATGGGTTTAGTTGGAATAGGTGGTGGGGTAGTAGGTGAAATGTTAGACAAGGGAGCTTTTGTGGCTCCAACATTCCGCTTCAGATGCATTTCAAAGTCTCCAACCTATGATAAAGCAAAAAAGGGCAGTATAGTAATAGACATTATATACATTGGAAGAAAAAAAACCTGCAACTATCAGTGACCTAAAGGCCAAAAATACTTTCAAATTCCACAAAGGGACATAAAATCTTCCACCTTAACTATTAAAAGGTTTTCACTTATGGTGCCAACACAAATTATTATTATTATTATTTTTGGTTTAACTAGAACAATTTCCAAGAGGTGAGCAAGCCAGTAAGTTGATCAGGATTATACCTTCAATTTCAGTTCGGCAATCTCTGTCTCGTCACAAACCTCTAGCATCAATGCCTGATGATACAAAAATAATAAGCAAGTGAGTTAGAAGTGATTATCAGAAAGAAAATTAGCTCCTAAGAGAAAGCACTCACCTCAAATCCACTTGGAAAAGTTGCACTCCACAGAGTATCCTTCTCCAGTGAGCTTTGTGTAGTACTCTCTGACAAAACTACCTCATCATAATAATCAACTTTTAGAAAGCAAACCAAGTTGAGAGCCTGTACACTGATATACTCATTCGGCATATGATTATTTAGTGCATTAACCTCAACAATGTGCAAATGTAAAGGCATTGAAGAAATCTCTTTTTCTACTAAATTCAAGTGAACATTTAAAGAAATTAAGCCAGTAACATAGTCAAATCACTGCCCCTATCATGTATGCATCAAATTAATTCTATTAGGAGAAGAATACAATAAAATTTTAACATGAAATAAAACTTATCACTTTAATAAACTAGAGTTTATGTTTAAAGCATACTGAAGCTAAAACAGACATAATGTGAAAAGCTAATATACGATCAAGAAATCTCTACAAAAAACACAAATGCAAAAATCCTACAATTCTTCCTCAAAAATCCAACACATAATGTGAACTCACCATCATTCCTGGCTGTTGCAGTATTTTCAGAGGCACTTGACATTGCTGTCACATATCGTTTCGCAGGAGAAGAAATAAGTTTAAATGATTTAATCGAGGCCGCCCAGCTGCCATTGCAAATAGGAACTATTCCAGGCCTTTCTAGTATGGATCCTAAATGAGAAATAGTCCCTACAGGATCTAGAGTTCAAAAAATAGCTTACAATCATCAGATTGCACATCAACAGAAGTGGCAATAAAATATATATATATATATATATTTAAAGCATTTTCATAAAAGAGACAACAAATTCCTGAGACAAAGTAATTTCAATCTCTGCCTTATACAAATAAATAAATAAACCAGAAAAAAACAAAAAGAAAGCGAGGTTACTCTAACGCAAAACAATTCATAAATCACAATCCATTTTAAGCTAACAATTGCACTACCCACACGATTGCAAACTTCACATAAACTTTCTTCAAAATTAGTAGTTCAGTCCATTTTCAGCAGTTGTTATCAACATCTACATCACCAGCCCCTAAAATCGAAAGCATTTCAACAATTTGCAACCAAATTTACATCCATAATTTTAAAACTAGAGCGAAAGAGGCAACAATAAGTAAGATCTGATATAGAAATCCAAATTCCAGATCATAAAATAGAATGAGAGGGAGAGAGAGAAGTGTTTACAGTGAAAAGATCGAAGAACAGCAGAGGACTCCATCGAGAGAACTTGAATCCCGAAATACGAGCTTAGAGATTTACGAATTCAAAGAGAAAACGAGCAAGAAAGAGAGGAAGCTGTGGTTATAACGTTAGGTTGTTGTTGGTTTGGTTAGCTTCAGCTGATGAGCTGCCGAGCGTTGGTGTGTTTTTCTTTTTCCAATTTTTCCCTCGAAATCTCCGTCTCCCTGCATTAGTTTCTCCACCCATCCTTCCAACTGCTGGTTACTAACTTGCGCCGCGTGTGACACCCACTAACGTTATTTCGTCATTTACAACATCATTTGTATAAATATCTGTAATTTTAACGTCTCAAGGCTAACTGACCCACAGATGGACAGTAATTTATGTATTCAAATTTACATGAAAACGACATGTCGGTTTACGTATTACCACAAATTATTCGCCATAAGACAAATTTTTAAACTAATTATGTTCATAATTTATTTTATGAAATTATCAATATTAACTAAATAAATTAAAATATATATAATTAAATAAAAATACTCAACTAAAATACAATAAATTTTTTTATTTTTAAACTCTTAATCTTATTTTCAATCACATTCATAGATATTATTGTAAGTATAAAAATTTATTTTTAATGGTAATTATTAAAAATTAAAAATTTTATTTTTGATCACAGCTTCTTCTTAGTCAAAATCATTAAAAATGAAGAATTACCCTTTTCACCACACATCTCCATTTTTAAAGTGAAGAAGTTTAATAAAAAATATTTTAATTATGAATATATTTTTATTTAATTATATATTTTTTAATTTATTTAATTAATAAAATATTATTATAATTAATTTAATAAAATAAATTATTAATATAATTAATTTAAAAAAAATTTATTCTCATATTATTCTTTTTTTTTTACTAAAAAAATATTATAAATAAATAATAAATGTCACGCACGTGTACACAAATAAAATACAATAATTTATTATTTTATTAGTCAATATTAATGTTTCCTTTACAGGGAGTTACAAGAGAAATTACCAGAATGGGGCTAACTAAGCGATATTTAGATGAACGATTTCTCTGAATTCCAACCTCCTGGTTTCATTATAAAATGTTCTGTGTTTATTAGGCCAATAGGTTAACCAAATCCAACCTCTAATTTCCCACTCCATTGTTTTTCCAATGGTAGCTCTGTCAAGTTTCCACCCCACTCTTTCTCCATACTCGTCGCCGGCGAAGATCACTCCTCCTTCCCGGGTGAACGGCCGGTAAGCGCTGGAATATCTGTCTTTGAACCAAGCCTTCGGGTAAAGCAGTGAAATCTTTGAAGGCTTGGAGGAGAAAACTTCTCTTCCGTCCATACTGTCGTGAAGATACCAATTCAGGTTTGCACTGTAGCCATAGACAGATTGTTCAAATTTCCAGGGTTTCAAGCTCATGGTTATGGTTTCTCCAGCAGAAACCTTTAGTCCCAAGAAAGAATTTGGTGGATCAAATGAACCTTCTATAGTTTTTTCCAGCTCAATCTCTCTTGTCGGATTCTCTGAAGATTTGCTCACTGAAACACTTAATATGTTTGTTTGCAGAGTTGGGGTTAGCTGCAATGAAATCCTGGAAGGGAAATGTTTTTCTTTCGTTCCAACTCCTCTTTCATTCATCAGAGTCTCGTTTACAAGTCTGATAACATCACATCTGGAGGAAAAATAACATAAGACAGTCAACAATTGCAGAATTTTAAAATTTTTTGCACTGAAAATGAGCATTTACTAAATTTACCTTATGTTATCTGTGTTCAGCATCAAATTTACCCACTTGTCCTGGATCATGACTCTGTAATTAAACTGAATCACACCTTGAAGTTGGTGATAATTCAGAGAGAAAAGCAGACGTTCATCAGCTGAAGGATTGCTCGAGTTTTCAATGTCCATGGCTATGACAGGACAATATAAATGAATTTTCCATAACCCAAATGTGGAAAATGCATAAGAGAAAAGTGGTGATGGTGTTTTGATTGTGCGGTGTGTGGCTTGTAACTCTACAATCCAATTAGTAATCGCAAGGTTTATGGATCTCATCCACTGCTCTTCCAGGTTAGATCCTAAGTGTTTCATTAGCAATTTTGATGCTGCTCTTGACTGACATCCTGCCAATTGATTCTTAAGAGTATCCAAACATCCCGCGCGGAGATCCGCGGGAGCTTCATAGATGCATATGAGAAGTGATAGAGTGAGGAATGCAAGATTGAAAACATCCTTGAACTTAGAAATGGAATTTAGTTTCGGAAACTTGAGCAAGGAGTTGTATCTGTTTTTGTTTGAACCATACTTCAGTACATCTTCAACGAAGTTGGTTAACAGATTGGAAACGGTATCTTCCTCTAACAGTTTAGAAGATTTTGTGTAGATTTTGAAAGGTTTGGAGGACCAAAGACATATGGGGAGACTATAATCTGCAGTAATAGAGAACGAGATCAGAGTGGAGGATTGAAGGTTTTTGGTCACACAAAGATTAAGAGATGGTTGAAACGAAGTTGCAGAACATATGCAAATGGAAATAGAATTGGCTTTCCATTGAGTAATCGATGGAAGGTTTTGGATCCAATCATAAATATCAGGAAAGCAACAAGCAGAAGCCATGGAAGCAGTCTAAGTTAAATGCAACGAGGAATTCACTGTCATATTTAAAGACTCAACATCTTCAATGAATATGGTTAAGTACATGGATTCTTGGTGGTGAAGGAGAAGCAATGTCAAAAGGTGAAGCAAAGGTTAGATGCTAGAAACTGAAGACTTGCTTTTGCTTTTGTATGAAGGAAGAAACTCTGGAAGATTGAGACATGGCTAAGTGATAATAAAATTATATAGTCAGGGGAAAGTATTCAACGTATGGGAATATTGCATTGGAAAAATGGGATTTTGTTTTAACAAGAAAAGCAGGTCAAAAGCACTTCTGGCTAGAAGCTCTGGAACAAAAGGCTTCCAAGCTAGATGCTGTTTGGTAATGTTCCATTGGAAGAGATGCATTCTTTCACACTACACAACTTTATATTGTGAAAATTGGATAATAAGATTCGAATTTGTAAGTTTTTATAAAAATTAAAAATAAGAATACAATTTGGTAATAATCAATTACAAGAGATGCCTTCCTTCACAACACACAACTTTATTACATATAATAGGATAATAAAATTTGAATTTTTAAATTTTTATAAAATTTCAACTAAAAACATAATTAATTATGCAAATCTTGTTGTTATATATTTTTTAATGGGTGTTAATAAAATTGTCCGTATTTATATATCTGTACTCTAATAAGTCAAGAATTTGTGTAAGATATGCATATAAACTAAATTGATTGACTTGATTTGCAATCAATGCTTCTTTATATTTGATAGAGAAAGCTTGCAAGGCTCAAATTTTCTGAGAATCAAGTACTTATTTCAACTTTGTTTAGTTAGGCAGAAGAATATTAGAATCTATAAAGATTGACTTATTTTATACAATCTCTATTTCTTTAAAGGAAACTTTGATTATGTCTTCGTTATGTGCTCTTAAGGGTCTAAGTTCTTTGTTTAAGCATCCAATGTCTACTTAAAGCACATACTTTAGACTACTAGTACGAAAGAGATTAAAAAATGGCGAAGAAGAGGTCATAATATTCTAAACTTATTTGTAAAAATATAAAAATATAGGGACCTATATGATATTATCTTATTAATCATTTGGTATAATTCTATGTGAACAAGTTTCCCCTGTGCTGCGTCGCATAGAATCGCGGCACTGGATATATAACGAATGTTATTCTCGCCACAACTGTATTCTCTTTCTATATCTCCGGAAAATCTCTCCGATTGTTTCGCTTTATTGCACTAATCTCACGCGTCACCGCTGAGTTCACGCGCCAGCAATGGCCACCCCACCGACACTCCCCGTTTCTAGCTCTCAATCCAACAACCCCTCCCAACCACCCATCGCCACGCCGGCTTTCCGCGCGTTTCTACCACGCCTCTCCTCCTCGATCCGTTATGGATTCTCTCAGCGTCGTCCGTGGTCGGAACTCATCGACCGGACCGCTATGTCCCGACCCGACTCTTTAGCCGAAGCCTACTCTCGGATCCGCAGGAATCTCCCTTACTTCAAGGTCAATTACGTAACCCTGCTCGCGCTCGTACTCGCTTTCTCTCTCCTTTCGCATCCTTTTTCTCTCCTCGTCCTGCTTTGCCTCTTGGCTGGGTGGATGTTCCTCTACCTTTTCCGACCGTCGGATCAACCTCTGGTCATCATGGGCCGTACATTTTCCGAACGCGAGACTCTGGGTGCTTTGGTTGTTTTGACTATTGTGGTCGTGTTCTTGACCAGCGTTGGATCGTTGTTGATCTCGGCGTTGATGGTCGGAGCTGCAATCGTGTGTGCACACGGCGCGTTTAGGGTTCCCGAGGATCTGTTCTTGGACGACCAAGAGCCCGTTAATACCGGTTTACTATCTTTCCTCGGTGGAGCCGCTTCCTCCGCTGGTCCCGCCGTTGCCGCACGTGTCTGAAACTCTCACTAGTCGGATCATCAATGATCACGTGTATGATTAATTAATGATATTTTTTAGGGAGAAAAACTAGTTAGGGTTTTTGTTTCTCAGTTTTCATGTAACTTTTGGATATTTTTGTTTGATTTTTATGGATTCATTTATGTTGTATGCAACATGTTCATTATTTTAGTATAATGGCGCAATCAATCTGGATCTTTCATTTTGTGCATCTTATTCTTTAGATGGCTGTGAAGGATTATGTATTGGTTCATTCTTTATGATTCATTATTTTCTTAAACAGTTGATTTGCTGGAATGTATGTAATCTTTTGTCTTTTAAGATTTACAGATGCTTGATTCCATTAGTCTAGAGTTTGTTGCCTCTCTTTTTAGATTTGAGGAAGTAGTGAGACTGTGTTTATGATTATGTTTACTATCCAATTGGGAATTTAAGGTACACAGTAATCTCTGTGAACAATAAGGACTTAGTTTTGGCTTGTAACTGTTCATTCTACATTTACTAGTTATAATAAGAATGATGCTGAGTTAGAGTTGCTTGTATTTGTGTTATGTACTCTGTGTATTGATGGTTTATTTACCTTTATTTGGAATGCTATCTTTTAGACTGGGCTGATCTATGTTTTATTGAGTTAGCTGGTGAGGTTCTATCTTACAAGTTTATAGTCTGATTTATTTTTTGATTTGTAAGTCCGACCTTCACGAGAAAATTGAAATTGAAGTCCAATAGTGCTCACATTTTGAAGTGGATATTATTTTTGTGTTGCCAATTTGTTTCTCTTCGTTCGCTTTTTCTTTATGTCTATGGTCTTTTGTAAATGGAGGAACTATGTTCACCATTTTTGAGTTGGAGATGGTAGAGAATCTAGTTGGGAATTGAGGGAGAAGATAGAGAGACAGAAGACAGGTATGCTGCAACATTATTGAACTAATTTGGTGTAGTTTTTGGCCTTACTATTTGCAATTACTGCTTGATTTTAGAGGGTATCATCTATCATTGTGTAAACTTGATTTTTTTTCAGCTGATCTGTACAACATGTTACTGCTTATGTATGTTGGGCAGGAGATGTGGTATTATCAGTTAGACCGTATGTGTGGGCTTGTCTCAAATTATAGGTGCTGGAGAATTACATTAGGGCCATTAGGAGAATGCTTTCATTTTTAATTTACTTACCCTGTTGCATGGTTCTGCCAAAGAGCACAGTATTACTTCGAGACCTGCTTTTGCCCAAAAAAACTTATAACGCCATATACTGATACACACTTCTGTTTTGCTGTTATGTGGCCGTTTGATTAGAAAGATTTGCAAAAGTCTTAATTGATAGGTGAGTTGTAACAAGATCATGCTTACTTAAAAAGAACCTTCATGTTGGTTGTTGAGCATTTGATAGATACAATGGTTAAGCAGAGATAAGCATTGTTAAGTATTGATCCTGTGGGTTTTGGGAAAGTCAGATACAAAATAGACGTAAGTCTCTTTTCATGAATATTTTACGTGCTTGTTTGAAGCGGGGTGGGCATTGTTTATTAGGCTGAGCATATATAAGCTGTTATGACCTTTGTTCTGCTTTAGAGTTCCCCTCCTGCATTTTTGATCGTTGCATCTAAATGAGCCTTTTGGGGATTGTCGGAAAATTCACTCCTGGATGGTTCATGGTGGATTAGGCGTGTTAGTTTGGAATCTTTTCCTGTGCTTGTCTGCGAATATCATTATGTGTGTTCTAGCCTAGAGTTTGGTTTGGCTTGGTTCACCTAATTTTGCAAAGTTATGAAGGTTTTACAGTTACTGGCTTTTGCTCCACATAAGCTTGGTGTAACACCTGTAGAATTTAGGTGCTAGAACTGTTTCTTTTATTTACTTGCTTTTGGAGTTCCATTGATTTTTTGCCTTCGGGTTTAACGTTAATCTTGTAGAACTTTTCAATGTCTGATTACTGATTGCAAGCATGTAGTGCAGCACCAGTAGGTCCAGGATTATTTACCTTAAGATAACTTTTAATGTCTAGGTTTATTCAAAATTTTCACTTATTACCTACTGAAAAGTGACAATGCTTCAATTCTAAACAGAACTTGGAGGAGGAAGTATTTGTATCATAATCCCCAATCACTCAAAAGGAGGGGTCTTCTACTGCAAATTATGGTTTTAAACTCTTACTAGAGGCAACAAGAAGAAGCCATGCCTGGAATGGAATGGAAGCAAAGCAGTAGCAATTTGAATAGGCTATGTTTAGAAAGATCCGTTGAAGATGGTGGATCCGATCTGGACCACCCAGATGCCAACACCAAAATAACATGAAAATTATGACAACCTTGTCAGAAAAAGCTGAAACTCAGCTCAGCGCCACCATTAAATAACAAGCTCGTCTCTCCTCTTCTCCCGTGTGAAGGACCCACTTGTCAATATAACTTCAAAACACACCACCCTAACACCACCACCCCTTGTTTTGTCAGGAATTTTTAGATTCACAGATGAAGACAACATTTCATCATTCGAAATAATAGCACTCAGGTCGCTCAACTCAAATGTTATATTTTAACAAATAAGATTATAAATTATCCATTTGTGTTAAATAGGTCCTTGACTTTTACTGAATGACCATATACCCATAGTTGAATCTAACATTTCAAGGATAATAAGGTCATAGATATTAAATATGGGGACCTATATGTTATTATCCAGTCATGATTTAATTAAACCTCGTAATCTAGAACTAAACCACTTTAAATCTCTTGTTCTTTGTTTGTTTTAATTATTACAACCTCAAAAGGAAGGCCAATTTTGTAATCTTCTTGTTACAAAATGTGGTTTACTTTTGTTTAACATGTAATAACAAACCCCCCAAAACCAAGAAAGATAGCCGTTAGGGCCTGGAAGAGCGGTTGGCAATAAAAACATAGATATCCAAACCCATGAAAATATGTATTCTTGGGTTGGGAAGAGAATAAATGCCCGCTAGGAAAAAAAACTAGCCGTTGGAATAAGAGCAACTGTTTCCCCTTGTTTCTCCCACCTGACAATTTTCCCTCTCTAATTTCAATTTCTCAAAGATTCCTCTCTCACGGGAGCTTCACGTGCTCTGCCACAGTTTCTGTAGCCCCACCTCTCCATTTTTAACCTACAAAATCCTCCAAGGCCTACTAGTTTTCCTGTTTCATTCTTATGTAGCCTTGGCGGAAACACTAGCTTCACTTCAAACTAGGATAGAGAGGGAAGAAAAAAGAACTCTTGTTCTTTGGCATTGTTTGGTCGGTATGGGAAATAAAAATCAGATTTTCAGTGGTTTTAACGGATGCCGATTTGAGGTTTTTCAGTTTTTTCTCACTGGCCGATGCATTTCAAACAAGGAGAAGTGGAAGGCTTCTCGGGTTCCTAGTTTCTTGTTTCTTCAGTTTCTAATTTGTTTCTTTCAGTTTCAGCTTGTTTCAAGCCAGAGTTGGGATGGTGTTATTGTAACTCAAGCTGATTTTCAATCGCTTCAAGCTTTCAAGCAAGGATTGACTGATCCAAAAGGCTTCTTGAGAAGCTGGAACGATAGCGGTTATGGAGCTTGTTCTGGTGGTTGGATTGGTATCAAATGTGCTAAAGGACAAGTAATTGTTATCCAGCTTCCTTGGAAGGGATTAGGGGGCCAAATTACTGAAAAGATCGGTCAACTTCAAGCTCTTCGAAAGCTTAGTCTCCATGATAATCGCATTGGTGGCTCAATTCCTCAAGCATTGGGGTTTCTCCCTAATCTTAGAGGCCTTCAACTTTTTAATAATCGCTTCTCTGGTTCAATTCCACCATCATTAGGTTCGTGTCCTCTGCTTCAAGCTCTTGACCTTAGTAATAATTTACTTACAGGGACAATTCCAGAGAGTCTTGCTAACTCGACTAGGCTTAACTCGCTTAATCTTAGTTACAATTCTTTGTCTGGCTCAATTCCTGTTAGTTTTACTCGCTCTCGTTCTCTTATTTTTCTTGCTCTTCAACACAACAACCTCTCTGGCTCTATCCCAGATTCTTGGGGTAATGCACAAATAAATGACTTCTTCCAACTTCAGTATTTGAGCCTTGATCATAATTTTCTCTCTGGAAGCATTCCTGCTTCTTTTGGAAAGTTAAGTGAACTTCAAGAAATTTCACTTAGTCATAACCAGATTAGTGGAGTCATAACAAATGATATAGGAAAACTTTCTAGGCTTAGGACTCTGGATTTTTCTTATAATGCCATTAATGGAAGCTTGCCTGTTAGTTTCTCCAATCTATCGTCACTTGTTTCATTGACTCTGGAAAGTAATAACCTAGATGACCAAATCCCAGACTCCCTTGACAGATTACATAATCTCTCTGTTCTTAACTTGAAAAGAAATCAATTTAGCGGTCACATTCCTTCAACTATAGGGAACATTTCCACGCTTAAACAACTTGATTTATCTCAGAATATTCTGAGCGGAGAAATCCCAGGTTCATTTTCCAATTTAAGAAGTCTTAATTCCTTCAATGTCTCCAACAATAACCTTTCTGGTCCTGTTCCCCCTTCTCTAGCACAAAAGTTCAATGCAAGCTCCTTTGTGGGAAATATTCAGCTATGTGGATACAGTGGTTCAGCTCCATGTCCTTCTCCAGCACCTTCTGAAAGTGTTCCGAGTCCTCCATCGAAGAAACCGAGGTCTCGTCGCAGAAAACTAAGTACAAAAGATATAATTCTCATTGCTGCCGGAGCTCTTCTGGTAGTTTTACTTATCCTTGTTTCCATTTTGCTATACTGCTTGATAAGGAAAAGGGCTGCATCAAAAACAAAGAATGGTCAAGCCTCTGCAGCAGCAAGAGGCGAAAAGGGGGTTCCGCCAGCAGCAGGTGAAGTGGAGGCCGGTGAAGAGGCTGCAGGAAAATTAGTTCATTTTGATGGCCCAATGGTATTCACAGCCGATGATCTTTTGTGTGCAACTGCAGAAATTATGGGGAAAAGTACTTATGGGACTGTGTATAAGGCGACATTGGAGGACGGTAGTCAAGTTGCAGTGAAGAGATTGAGAGAAAAGATAACAAAAAGCCAGAGGGAATTTGAAACTGAAATCAGTTTGATAGGGAAAATTAGACATCCAAATCTTTTGGCTCTGAGGGCTTATTACTTGGGCCCCAAAGGAGAGAAACTTCTTGTTTTCGATTACATGCCCAAAGGGAGTCTTGTAACTTTTCTCCATGGTAAGTAAAATGTAATGTTTAAGCTTCATATACTGGAGATTACTGTCATTTAATCAGCTAACAACAAACAATGTGTTATCTTCTGTTGCAGCTCGTGGGCCTGACACATCAATCGATTGGCCAACAAGGATGGGAATCATAAAGGGCACGACGCGAGGTCTGCTGTACCTTCACAACAATGAGAATATTATCCATGGGAACCTTACGTCGAGTAATGTTCTTCTTGATGACAACGCAAATGCTAAAATTTCAGATTTTGGCCTCTCTCGGCTAATGACTGCTGCTGCAAATGTAAATGTGATTGCAGCTGCAGGGGCACTAGGCTACCGAGCACCGGAGCTTTCTAAGCTCAAGAAAGCTAGCACAAAAACTGATGTATACAGCCTCGGAGTTATCATATTAGAACTCCTAACTGGTAAGTCTCCTGGCGAGGCAATGAATGGCGTGGACCTGCCTCAGTGGGTTGCCTCCATAGTAAAGGAAGAATGGACAAATGAAGTCTTTGATTTAGAGTTAATGAGGGATGCATCAACAATTGGTGATGAATTGCTAAACACATTAAAATTGGCTTTGCATTGTCTTGATCCTTCGCCCTCAACAAGACCAGAAGTTCAACAAGTTATGCAGCAACTTGAAGAGATAAGACCAGAGACAGCTGCTACCAGTTCTGGAGATGATGGAGCGGCGGGGCCTTCAACTAGCGAGTAAACAAGGGAAAATGTAGTTGTTGGAGAGGCAGTAGGGAAATTAACTTAGTAGAGTACTATATTCTTTGATTCTTGAATTTTGGTTTTGTGTTATTAGTCTATTGTGTCTGTAAATACAAGTTTGTTTGAATTTATTTGAGGATGCCTCTTGTCTTGCATTTTTGGGGTTGACACAGTTTTTCCAGGCAACTTAGGAAGAACAGAAACAATTTTGACAATGATTCACACGATGGGAAAAAAAAGTTCAAGTTCCAGCCTTTGTTACAAGTAATATATCTGCTAGTTTATGATCACCATTGCTCAACATTCAGCATAAAGTTTTATCTAAACTTGTAGTAAACTGGGTTGTATAGCTATTCTGAATATTGACACGGCCTAAATTCAGGTGAGCGATTGAATCTTGCTTCAATGAAACCATTTTGAAACTATATCCTTCTCAATTTACATTATTCAATCGAAACAATCAATGGACCCTAGTGATTAATCATGGACAAGCTTGTCTAGCTCGGCAAGGAACTTGAAAACTTATTGCTGTAAGAAACAAAATGGGCTTTGTCGGCTATATGTTTTAATTTTTATCTCTTTTACAGTGAAATCTTTGCTTCCCTTCGATTCTATCAAACCCAAAACTGAATTCCATACAAGTTTGTTGCTAGGAAACTGTATGAGAAGTTATTCTTTTACAAGCCAACATCAAGAGGTTGTTATTTAGGAGTCTCAGACGAGGATTCGTTGTGTCTTCATGATATGTTTGGTTGGATTTTGTTCTGTCCCAATGCTACAAAACATCTTCGATCCATCGACATTGCAATCACAAGTGGTTAGAGAGAAATCATGTATTAGATACAACACCCACATGATGGAATGAACTTTGTATAATTCACGCTGTGGAATAGAACTGAAATGATGGAAAAATTGAATGAACACAAGACTGTTATTGTCCAAGTTTGCACCCACCTATAACTACCCACGAAAATGAAAGGCAAAGACCAAACACTTTAAACCACTACTTAACCGCTTGATGAAGGACAAAAGCATTGCGCCAGGGACTCATCCATCGATTCTTCATATTCATATAACGACCTCTAGCGTGCTTCAGCTCTTTAAAGTCAATAACAAACTACCAACTATTGTCAATTCTTCCTTCATATGTTGCTGTTCACCTATCTAATCCTACCTCTTTTTCTTTAATAATTCATGTCCCTTCATAAGACAATACCAGTCGAGGCATGAATGTTGTTAGCCAATGTCAAATCAAATGCTTCCTTTTCAAGAGACTCAATGGTTGTAGCTGAGCCTCTGCTGGTTTCCTTTGCGGACTTGTATTTTAATGGCGGTTGCCTGTTGCTGTCATTACTGGTGTAGATATGTACAAATCAGTTATTGAACACACCACATGATTAAAGTGAATGCCTAGCTGCCTCAAGCTTTGATCATTTTTCCTTTTGCCTTAAGAAATTATGTACAGTCTATTTGTGCAACCATCATCCCATTAGAGGTTCACATTTAACCTTAACTTTTAATATTTAAAAACAACAAAATATAATACAACTTAGAAATTATTTACAATATATTTTATGTAATTTACGGTTAAATTTTTAACTATTACATTAACAATGTTGAATTGTTTTGCAACGTGTTAAATCTAATGTCCCGGTGTTCAAATCGACTTGATTTAAAATACTATATGTTGTTATAATCATGTGATGGTTAATTAACAGTCAAGTGACAAGCTACCTAATTGAATTAATAAATAAATAAACAATTAGTTAATGCTAACCACTTACCCGTTTAAGTATTAACTCACTGACTTGTTGTTACAACTTGTCTTAGTCGTTAGACTTAATCAAATGTCTTCACCATCAAACAGAAAGATGACTTACTCACTCAATCTTCCTCCGACCGAGACTTAATTTCATCATCCATTGCCTAATTGGTCCACACTTAACCTAAACTGTTAGACTTCCTTCTGTTGCTTTCCGCCACTGACCACATTCCTAACCAACTTGCCCTTTTCAAACTCGGGTCGGATCGGGTCGGGTTGTTCTTTAACGAATACGGGTAAAAGAAAATTGATATTTAACGTGTTAAGACTTAACTGATAATTATTATAGATTAGTTGGGCATTAATGCCGCGTGAAGACTAATTAAACTGCTAACTAATTTGATAATGGTGTAGGTTTTCTACGTGTGGTTGGGGCATTGACTAATTTATATGATTACATTTACAACACCTGGATAATGATAAATTTCCTAATACGAATTATTTTTCCTTTAAACATTAATAAAATTAAGTCATCCCCTTTGGGACTTTGTCCTATCAATTTGCCACACGTCCCTTGATGATTTAGAAATAAGAAAACGATGTGCTTAATTAAGAATTAGGTCCTCCAATAATGTAACAAATAAAAAATTTAAAAATTATTACTATTAATTAATTTATTAATAAAATTTTTGACAAGAATATAAGAAATTTAAGATTTAAAATGAAATTTGTGGGTAGTTTCTACTAAAAAAATGGATTCTAAATTTAGATTTTCTGTATGTGTTTGGTATATACAAGACAAGAAAATGGTTAATTTAATTGATATGGGCCATTAATCTATTGATAGTTGCATATATGTTTGACATTTATTCAATTTTTTGTTGAGAAAGAGGGCTTTTGATGAGTATGAAGACCAGTGATGCATGGAATGCAGCCTTGGCTAATGGCTACGCGTATTGAGTTTAATAGGGGGCAACTTTTGGCTTCCGGAAAAAGTGCTTTTGACTAGTATTCTTGTGTTTCTTTTGGTCTTGGACTATTATGATTGTCTAAACTAAATTAGCTGGACTTAAATATTTGTGTATAATATTTAAGATAGATATATATATATATATATACATATATGCGATGTATATATGATTCAAATGTCATCAATTAAAAATTAGAAACAATTAAATACCCGATTTAATTTCCAAAAATAGGCTCATAATTATGATTATGCTTTGTTGAAATTCAACAGCAGAGAAAAGACTTGTGAGTGAAGCATTCAAGAAATGATTCAACCTTTGAAAGCTAGTGGGTGCAACAACTTCTGCAGGGTTGAACAAAGTTTTGCCCCGGAATCTGACAATTTTGATGAATCAAGACCTAATCTGCCTACCTCAGGTAACTCTCTCTCCTCTAATCTGCCTATATAAACAACCCTTCAATCTCTTTCTCATCAATTCAATTGCATTAACCCAAAAAATTTAATCAAACCTCTGATTAGCTAAGCTAAGCTAAACTAGAGAGATTAATGGAGGTTTTCAACACCATTTTTGCCAACTCTCGAAGCTCTTGCTTGTTCTTAGCAGTTGTCCTTCTCTGCTTTGCGTCCTTCGCAAATGCCAAAGTTCACCAACATGATTTTGTTGTATGTTTCTAGTGAAATTTCTTTCTTTCTTTCTTCTTCTTGTTCTTTCGACATATTTATTTGCGGGTACTTAGCGTTTTGTTTTATGAAACAGATTCAAGCAACACCAGTGAAGAGGCTGTGCAAAACCCACAACACCATCACTGTGAATGGAATGTACCCTGGGCCAACCCTGGAAGTTAACAATGGAGACACTCTCGTTGTCAAAGTTACCAATAAAGCCATATATAATGTTACCATTCACTGGTAAATATTGTAAAGGCCTTCACCTTCTCCACTTCACGTTTGAACTTCATTTGCATGGGCCTCCCATGCAGCTTCAAATCACATACCAATAGAAGACGTGAAAAAATATGCTTCCAAATATTTTTACCAGAAACATTTACCGTCAAATACTCCTTCTCGTTAGATAATTTTGTCTTCTGTTTGGACAGGCATGGTGTTCGGCAAATGAGAACTGCTTGGGCAGATGGTCCGGAGTTTGTGACACAGTGTCCGATTAGACCTGGAATGAGTTACACTTACAGGTTTACAATTCAAGGACAAGAAGGAACATTGTGGTGGCATGCACATAGCTCATGGCTTAGAGCTACTGTTTACGGGGCTCTAATCATTCATCCGAAAGAAGGATCTTCCTACCCTTTCCCCAAGCCAAACCGCGAAACTCCAATTCTTCTTGGTAATGACTCAACTAATCATCTCTTGTTTTACAAAATTTAATTACCCAAAAACGAAAAACAAAAATTGATGGTGATTAATTCTGTTGTTGATTTACAGGAGAATGGTGGGATGCAAATCCAATTGATGTTGTGAGACAAGCAACTCAAACAGGAGCAGCCCCAAATGTTTCTGATGCGTACACCATTAATGGTCAACCTGGAGACCTTTATAATTGCTCCAGCAAAGGTTTAATTGCTTAATCTTATACTTAAATCCTTAATTATCTTTGTTAATTAACCTTTAATCAATACAGTCCGGTTTTTGCTCGTAACATTTTAAAAAACTTCGCCTATATTTATAATAAAAATCTGGGTTTCGATGGGACAGTTTAGACGTCTAGCGAGGAACATAATTATTGGTCTGCTTCTTTTTACTAAAACCAAAAGTTTGGGAAAAAGAATGATGTCTATGCACCCCCTACCTATGAATATGGCACATGGTACATTCAAATAATTAATCGACATAATCATTAAAACGTGTCATTCAAAGCCCTAATCTGCTTATGTTCATATTAATTTTCATTATTAAAGTAAAAATTATAATTGACTTTGCTTGATCTGATTGCTATGCAGATACCGTAATTGTTCCGATTGACTCCGGCGAGACTAGCCTTCTCCGGGTCATCAACGCCGCCTTGAACCAGGCACTTTTCTTCAAAGTTGCCAACCACATGTTCACGGTGGTTGCAGCCGATGCCTCTTATCTCAAACCCTTCACAACTTCAGTCATCATGCTTGGACCTGGACAAACCACCGACGTTTTAATCAAAGGTGACCAGCCGCCTTCGCGTTATTACATGGCGGGTAGCGCCTACGCCAGCGCCCCGAATGCCCCGTTCGACAACACCACAACCACCGCCATTCTTGAATACAAGTCTGCTCCTTGCCCTGCGAAAAATTGTCCGTCACCTCGCCCGGTTATGCCGTCTTTGCCAGTATTTAACGACACAGCTACCGTCACTGCTTTCACTAAGAAATTCAGAAGTCCGCAGAAGGTTGAAGTTCCAACTGACATTGATGAAAGCTTGTTCTTCACTGTTGGTCTTGGACTCAACAACTGCCCTAAAAATTTCAATTCCAGCCGGTGTCAAGGACCAAATGGAACACGTTTCACTGCTAGTATAAATAACGTATCATTCGTGCTTCCATCAAACTTCTCCCTCTTGCAAGCACATCATCAAGGAATACCAAGAGTTTTCACCACTGATTTTCCGGCAAATCCTCCGTTGAAATTCGATTACACTGGAAATGTTAGCAGATCACTCCGGCAACCTGTTCCAGGGACAAAAGTGTACAAGTTGATGTATGGATCAAGAGTTCAGATCGTGTTGCAGGACACAAGTATTTTCACACCAGAGAATCACCCAATTCATATCCATGGATACGATTTCTACATCATTGCAGAAGGTTTCGGAAACTTCAATCCCAAGACTGATACATCTAAATTCAACCTTGTTGATCCACCTCTCAGGAACACAGTTGGCGTGCCTGTCGGAGGATGGGCAGTCATCAGATTCGTCGCAGACAATCCAGGTAAAAGAAAAATAATCCAAATTTCTCAAAGATTTCGTTCCATTTTTCTTTTCAATATGACTTCAAAAATTTGATTGTTGAATTCATTGTTTGACATGAACAGGAGTGTGGCTGATGCACTGTCACTTGGATGTTCATATCACCTGGGGTTTAGCAATGGCTTTCCTGGTAGAAAACGGAGTAGGTGAATTGCAGTCCCTAGAAGCACCGCCGCCGGATTTTCCTGTGTGCTAAGATCATTCAACAATAGCATTAAGAACAGAGAATAATTCAGATTCTATTCATATATAAGTCCAAATAAGAACATGGGCAACTTTGTTTTCAAGCATTTTGTTCTGTATTCTTAGCATACGAGTTTAAGTGTTGTTTAATTTCGCTGCATTTGGGGACAATAGTTCTTGGTTTGTTTCATTATTTCTTTTCCGATAGATAAAGCGGGATTACAAGAGAATGTTGCAACACTGAGCACATCTCATGTTTTAGCCACTGATCCGCCCTGTTTCTGTTTCTTGATTATATATGTAATTTTTTTTCTTCTATAGTGAAAGATCAGTTTAAGTTTTTTAATGATCTTTTTTTGTCCCTTGCTATTATTATTAATAGTGTTTTGAAATAAATAACTCGTAGCTTTAAACTTGAATATGTTGTCACTTTCTGAGGCCCCACTCCCTCAATTTATTTTTTTTAGCTTTAAACTTGAATATGTTGTCACTTTCTGAGGCCCCACTCCCTCAATTTATTTTTTTTTCTAGAAAGAGTGATTCTAAACGCACCTTTATTCCTAATAACAGCCTTTCCTTTGCATCGAAATGATTGTAGTATGTACATGAATCATGATGAAAAAGTTATCAAGGTGTACTCCGTTAGATCTCTTATGGAAATCAGTACAGGAGGCCTCTTATTCTGGGCTCCAAATGGGCCTTTAAAGAAACGCAAGTTGGCCTATAATATAATCAAAAGGGTCATCTCTCATGAAATAGCCTACGGATTAATCGTTATTGTTATACAATGTACACATTCTTACTGCCATCTTCTGTTGCTGTTGGCCTGCCATCATCGGTTGTAGCCAATTTGATGGATATTCTTTTCTTTTTTTGTTTCCTTTCCTTTCCCCTTTTCTTGTACGTTTATAGCTAGAATTTTAAAACAGAAAACAAGAGAAGAACAACACTCGCATTACCCGACCATTCCAACTGCAATTCCTAGAACCTCATGGTTTAGAAAAAAATTTCTTTAATTGAGTTGGCGTTAGTTCCTGTAATTGGTCTTTGCATCCGGCTCTAGAACAAAACAGAAATGTTGGCAAAGGATGAGTAATGGAATGGTGGCAGTCAAGACAAGGTTGCATATTTTCAGTAAATAGACGTGGAGAATTAATGCATTAGAGACAGTGCATTACAGTGACGATTTGCAGCACCCTGGTTAATAAGCCGCAAATGTCATTGCATCTTCAGAAGTAATTTCATGTAAAGCAGACTAAGACTTGCAGATAAGATCATAAAAATTTAGACTAAATTTTGATAATACTTCTGATTTTCTACTTTTTGTGCACGAAGTTAGCACAATACCCGCGCTTATAAAATGGAAAACACGAACAAGAATTACACGACATAATCAGGAAAACTGAGATTTCCTGTCTTGCGGGTGCGGTGAATTATGGAATTGATATAGGAAGATATCTACTTCTTATTAAAATTTAAACTACCAACTCTTTGTGTAGATGATGGATAAAGAATAGAAATATTCTAAAATCCATTTAAAAAACTAAAATTTGTTTTAACCCAACACTAATGAATTACATATGTTCATACTTTTGTACAAATTGTTGGATCATCGACCTGATCTGTACCTACAACATTATCATGATCTTCCCTATCACATAATTTCGATGAGGAAGAGAATCGACTAGTTTTCTCATGTGCAATGCTAACAGCATCTGCGTCAACACTTCCAACACATTGCATTACCAACACAGAAGTTATTCCCCCACAATCTGAAGATGCAAACATGTCTCCGATGATTCCAAGCTCCTCGTACTCAACCCAAGGCTTCAGTTCTAGGTCGAATCGGGGGCCGAGTTCTTGCCTTTTTCCTGCCATCACAAGGTCATAATTGTTTTCTATCGAACGAATTGCATCCACTAATTCCGTAGGCTCATTTACCGCCAACTCTCGACACACCACCCATGAATTACATATATTTTTTGCCTCAAATTCCTTGACAACAATATCGTCGAGGAGCTTCTCGACTTCATTATCCGCTGCTGCTTCACTCGTTATGTGAATTCGAAACAAAGTAATAGTCACACCAGGATGTCCAGACATGCGTGTACCCAATGCCAACACCTCGCGGTCGTCAGGTCCACCTAAGAAGAAGATTGCAACGTTGTAATAGAATTGGGTTGAGCTGAAAAAGCGAGGGAAGCCTTTATCGACAAGAATCCCAACTGTGCATGGCGCATGTTTTTGGATTTTCAGGTTAAATTGCTGCAAGCTTGCTGTTCTTTCATGAATTGCTTTGGTTTTATGGAAGGGAAGTAGAATGAAAGGTACAGAATTATCCCAAGCTAACCTGCAAATGGTTTCGTGCATGGTGTTGTAGGGTGCAATCATTCTTAAGGGCTGAATTGCGATAGAAACACCAGAGTTTTCCATGTGTTTTGTAACTGCACGCATAATCCGATCGGTGAAATTTTCTTTTATTTTTCTTCTTTGGTTATTGTAAGGTGCTAAAACCGGTGTTGCACTACCTACGAGGTCGACAAGGTGGATTACATGAGCACAAATTTGGCTCATTTCATCGGAGCTAGATGCTTGAAGCAAGGCATTGATTCCGGGAACATTTTCTTCGAAATGAATACAGCAAATGATTCGTAATTCACTATCGATTGGAGTAGTTTGCAGTGCTCTCATGAATTGTTCAGTCGGTGCAGAAGCTTCAAGCCTTTCCTGAGACTTGTGATAGATACTTATTAATGGCGTCACAATTGCTGTCACTGCCGTATGAGACAAAACTATTATTGTAAAAGTCTGATCATCTACATACTGCACCATAAGAGACAAAATTAGTTCTTGGTTTTGACCATTCAATTAGCCACACATTCACCAAAATTTAAATTTTTTGAATGTCAAGTTGACAGAAATATATAAAACTGAACAGACCAATACCAAACGGGTAGATCAAACCGAACAAAGACCAAAGACAGAATAATCATGTTGGGCGATTCAAATACAAAACCTCCTGATCAGAATTGGTTCCAGTAAGATGTTTAATTATTATTTGACCCAAATATTTAATCCTGCAGCTAAGAGTCTCTAACAAGCTACATATAGGCAAAATCATCCGATTGCTTTCTTTTGTTTTCAATCATTTCAATTTGCTAGGAAATTAAGAAGGTGAGGTAGAATCATAAACTCACATTACCCAATCTCCATAGCAAGGCTACCAGCAGCTCAACTATTCCCTTGATGTTGAAAATGAAGCTGAATAAGATAGCAGTTCGGAGAGTCATTTTGAAGAACAACATGGACAACAAACTTGCAGCCACCTTCGCTACATATCCTGCGATTAGGATCATCTCAAGGACAAAAAATTCCGTCCAATCCGTAATTGAGTACAAATTTGTGAGCTGACCAATGCGAATATAGAAGAAAGGCAGAAAAATGTTTGATATCACGATTTCAGATTTCTCTACTAATGCTGCACCTAGAGGTGGTCCGGCTGGTATGAATAAGCCAGTCACTAATGCCCCAAATATGAAAGTTGAACCAAGCATTTCACTTAAAACTCCGATAATTAAAGGAAGAAGTAATATTGCTATAATGTAAATTTGTTCCACTGGCTCCCCTTCTGGTGTTTTCCTTATAATCCATCGTACTGCTGGCCGGACAATGAATATTAAGAATAATAACACTACACACAAGCTAAGCTGGTTTTTGATTAACTCCCCGAGGCCCTTGTGAACAAATGCTGCAACCGTTAAGTTATACCACGAAAAAAACTCGGCAAATATTGCAGAAGATAAGGCAAGTTGGCCTAACTCAGAATTTGAAAGTTTGAGTTCAGTAACGGCGTGGGCGACAACGGAGAAAAATGATTGTGAGAACATAAAAGATATAAAGTAATGGAATGATCCCTTCTTGACTCCTGGGATGTAGCTGTGAAGCAAACGAACAAGGAACATTGTGATTGTGAAAGGAACAAGGAGGGATAGCAGACTAATTTTCCAGGTTTTCATAGCCCTCTTCAGGATCCTAGCCCTGTCCATTTGAATTGAAACTAAGAAGACAAAGTATATTCCTCCAACTACGGCTACTGTATTAACCACCACCATCTCTTCCGGTGGAAAAAGTTTCTCCCACAGTTTTCTATTACGACCTAGAACAGAAGGTCCTAAGATAATTCCACTCTGCATGGAAAATAAAAGTCATTTCAATTCCCATACATGCATGCATGTATCACGAATGTGCATTATAAGTTATAATTCAACCTAGAGAAACTCTTAGACGAGTTTTCCCAATAACATCATATGTTGAAATTAACAACCATGACAGTAATAATTAAATGAGAAAAAAATTTTGCAATTGATTAAGAGAAAATCGAATGAACAAGGCAAAATCAGCATGCGTACCAACACAGTGCAGACGACTTTCGACTGTTTCAAAGGCCTGAGAACAAAGTAAAGTGTTTGAGAGATGCAAAAGGCCAAGGCAACTTGAAGCATGAAGACAGGAAGAACCCGAGAGCCGACAAAATCTTCTCCACTGAAAACACCACCATGGTCATGGCGAAATATGTCCTTGTATGCTACACAAGTCCTGTAATGTTTATCAATCACGCTGTTCGGAAAGAATTTGTCGGAGTTTGAGACATTCAGGGCGGCCATAATTGTACCTGGGTGTTTCAATTCTGTGCTCTCTCCATCAATTTCATTGAAGCTAAATAAAGGATGGAAATAGAACAAAAATACCGGTTTACAACAACAAATGTTTGAGATAAAGGTTAAGATTGTTAATCTGTTTGTTTGTTTGTTTTTTCACCTTCATAACAGGAACTGTAATTAATTAAAATAAAATAAAATAGCATACCACGATCTTAACAGCGACATCAACTAAGAGACAGGGTGATGCTGTCCAACTGGTTAAACTGTTCAGCTTTTTTTTTTCCCCTTCTTGTCTGAAATTAAACGCAATAACTTCCTAGGTTAAAGTTTGTTCTGTGCTCGTTGGACAGATTACAAGATGGCATAAGTCAAACTTTAAAAATACTTTTTACTAAAAAAATTGACAGATTCGTACTCTCATTTATGTATTAAAGAAAATATTAGGTGGAACTTATGTATTACAAGATGGAAATACCTTGTCTTTTATATGGAAATACTCAAATATAGGAATGAGGAGGAAGAATATCCAATAATTTAGAATATTAAATAATAAATAGGAATTAAAATATTAAATAATAAAATTATTTTTTTATTACAGATAAAAAATAAAATATTAATAGGATAAAAATATAAATATTAATTTAATTAATGATAATAAAAACATGGGTCATATCATGTAGCATTTGAATAAACTAAAACTAACACCCATAAACAAAATTAAAAATGGAGGAAATTAATTCTCCTTCCTATCATGGAGCTTGAGTCCCCTTATATGTATGTCCCTCAGGCTATTTTATGAATTTTATAATGCTGTTGTTTGTGTAGTATATATTCAATATTGCAAATAATAAAATAATAAAATATTAAGTCGAAATATATTTTTATATGGTATATTTTATAAGTTTTCTCCATAAAATCCCTCAATTATCTTCAACACTAAATTAGATTAGTGTGAGCCACAATCTAAAGAAGCAAAGATTTAAAATTAGAATCATTTTTAATCTTTTTATTAATTTAAATACATATTAATATATGTTACAGTTAATAATAAATAATTTAAATTATATTTTTAATTTATATTATAAAATATAAAATTAATTTACAAACTTTGTTAAAAGAAAATCTTTATTATTTATTATTAATCTAAAATTTTAATTTATCAGCAAAGTGGAGAATTTTAATACAGGTTTTTAAATCCAAGAAATGACTTTAAATCTACAGTTCTTTAACGCTGCATGATGTTCATATAATACAAAATCAAAATTGGGAACAATAGCTTAAACGAAAAGGCAAAGCATTGACAAACTTTCAGATCATTTTTTCTGGCTACCTCATTATTACCTAATTTCTTATCATCTCTTCACACTTTCACGAGGGAAAAAAAGAAAAAGAGGTATTTACCTCATCTATTCTCTATCGCGGCAACCCCACCCCTTCTTAAATGTCCCAGAACCATTTTATCACCACAACAGACATCATTCCTCTACAAAAATCAAAAGAAGTAATCATATCATCAAGAATTCCACGTTCCTAGTACTCATCCCATGGCTTCATTTCTTGCTTTAAGTTCGCGCTGAAGGGTTTGCCGTTTACCTACAATTACAATGTCATAATTGTTCTCGATTGAGCAAACTGCTTTCATTAGTAGCATAGAATCATTTGCCACTAGTTCATGACAATTTACACATGCGTTGCTAATATTTCTTTCCTTGAATCCATTGATCACACAGCTAATCTAGCTTCCTTTCACACTCAGTTTCCACTAGATTTTCTTTCATGTCAATCCTGAAAACTGTAATGCTCACACCCGGATGGCCAGATATGCGTGAAATCAATGCCTCTGCCTCTCGGTCGTCAGATCCACGCAAGAATAATACAGCAACATCGTGTGAGAATTTGGTTGACTTCGAATAGTAAGTCAAGCCTCTATTAAAGATAATCCCAACCGGGCATGGCGCATACGGGTTTCCACTCTGGTGTATTTCTTATAATCCACTTGATCCCAGGGCGTAAAAGAAGATGGAGAAAATTATTAATGCAAAAAAAAAACTAAGCTCGCTATTGAGTACATACTGTATTTGTCCTCCGCTGGCCAATGGTGCCACTGCCATTTTAAACCATCCAATAATCTCGCGGAGTATTGCAGAAGACATGGTAAGTTGACCGAACTCAGAATTTTAACAGATTCAGCTCACTAATGGCGTCGGCAACAACAGGAAAAGATGTTTGCGGCAAATCAGCAGTCACATACAAAAGGAAGGCCCATGCATGATTGGTCTTCAACAAGAACTACAGACAGAAATTTATCTTCATCAAGTCTTTAAATGCTTTCATGAACGATTTTGTACGGGAAACCATTTGGAATAGCACAATTGTAACCGGATCGCTAGAATTTTTCAAGTATTTTAGGCATAATGCGATGGGCGGGATTTTCCTTGAATCTCCGTTCGTAGATGGTTGCAAAACTGGTGTTGCTCGACCAACAAGCTCTATAAAGTGGACAACATAGGCGCAAATTGGACTCAATTCATTAGGGTTTGACGTTTTAAGCCGAGTGATTATGCTGTAGATGTTTCTTCATAGTGAATGCCGCAAAGGATTCGCAATTCACTAATTCATCGGCTTCGTTTGAAGTGCTATTACAACTGTGATTCGCTTTCAGTAATGCACACACAGAGTTACTGTACAGAGTTACTGAGTACCGCCAACTCCTTCATAATGTCACAATTCCAAAAACGAACCCAAATCCAATTTCGAAACCAGAACCCATTTAGTCTTCCAAAAAAAGTAAAAATAAAGCGAAAATGAAACCTGAAAAAGCAAGACTTTACGCCTTTAACGCCGCAGTGTCCGCATCGAGAGGTCATTGATGACATCATACTATCTCAAGCTTCTGCCACGTCATCGACGACGTGTTCGCGTGGTCTGATAACACGTGCAACTCATGCAATGGTAGAATGAGGATGAGGAGTTGGAGTGTTCAAAGCTTACGTTGCCTTTCGTCTTAATCCACACATGTTCCTTTTCTTTTTGTCCTTAAATTCGATAATAATAATAATAATAATAACTCTAAATATATTATTAATGCATATACTAAAATTTAAATATCATTCTATAAATATCATGTACTAATTTTGTTAGATTTCTTTTTAATATTGTAATTAAGAGGTTAATAAATTAATTTAATTTGATTTTCTGATAATTTGTTATTAATAAAATATATAAATTATGTATTACTATATTAGCCACGTTTCTAAATTTGGTGCTTTACGGGCGACGACCAAGTTTGACCCAATTCTCTAACCAACCTAGGGTAGAGACCGCAGGGTAAGCAGTTGGTGGTAGAATCGAAATTTATTGCAAAAGTGGTGGCAAAATATCAACAATGAGGACTAAAGTGGGGAAATTACTTCAGTACCAAGTAAAAGATAATGGTCTCGTGAACCTTCGAGGAACAGGTGTCAAAATTTACGGATATCGAAGAGCCACGACCCGACTACAGTACCGCCCCGTCATCACATACGAAGTTTTGAAAAATATCTAGAGAAGGCTATAAATATGCCTGGACTCTATTACATTTGGGGATTTACGCACTGTACTCTTTTAAAGACGACTGACTGAAAGCTCCAAAACAGTGGAAACACAAAGAAAAGCGAAAACAAGAACACAGGAAACACTTTCTAGTCTGCGATTTATCAGAAAACAACGGTTGTGGCTATTCAAAGGAAAGAATCTTCTCCGCCTCTTATGACGCCACTGAGTTGTGACAGGTTTGTCAATTTCTGTGTTTTTCCTTACTTTTTTTTTTTTTTTTTTTCTAGGGGTTTTCTTTAATCTGATTAGGATTTTTTGAAGTGGGTGTATGATTTTTCGGGTGTTTGTCTCAAGTCTATTGTGGGTTACAGTTTTTATTTTCTTAATTTGTGAGACCTCAAGTTTAGGGTTTCCAATTTTTTTTTTTATTATTTATATTTCTGTCTCTTGGTTACCCTTTAGATTACTAATTTGATCTTGAATAAGTTAACGTCTCTATGAAAATTAATTTTTTTTCCCCAATTACTTGGAGCTGAAGTAATTCATTTAATGTTAGGAAATAAGAAATTACTTGGTGGCTAAGGAATTCCGAGTCTCAGATATAATAGTACTACATAGAGTCAAAAACTTCATTTTGGTTTTTCTATGGTTAGCTAGACAACAGAATTTTTCTTCATATATTACTGCAGGTTGTGGAAGTCTAGTATTGATTATTGCTTGAAAGTTGGTTGATTTGCAATATAATTGAGGTTTAGGAAGATGGGTATTGTGATAATAAAGGTTCTAACACGACTACTGCTGATTCTTCCAGGAAGAGAAAGCGGAGAGATGGCGTTAATGTCACTGATACTCTTGCAAAGTGGAAGCAATACAATGAGTTTCTTGAGTCCTGCAAGGACGAGGAGAAACCAGCGAGAAAAGTTCCAGCCAAAGGTTCAAAAAAGGGTTGTATGAAAGGTAAAGGAGGACCGGAGAATGCAGGGTGTAGCTATAGAGGTGTGAGACAGAGGACTTGGGGCAAGTGGGTTGCGGAGATAAGGGAGCCGAACAGAGGAAATAGGCTGTGGCTTGGTACTTTTCCAACTGCTATTGAGGCTGCTCTTGCTTATGATGAAGCAGCCAAGGCAATGTACGGTCCTTGTGCACGACTCAATTTGCCTAATGTTCCGAGTTTGAAGGAGTTTTCTAAGGATTCTGAGTCAACTACGACATCGATTTTGTCAGAGATTGAGGATTCAAAGGTGCAGAATGAAAGCAGGGAAGCTGAATCTAGAATCACTGCTCAACCTGAAGCTAAATTGTCTAGTAGTCCAGTGAAGCCAAAAGCTGAAGAGGAGGCGGCCAATGGTGATTGGGGTGAAAGGTTAGCTGGCAAGGCAGAAGCAACAGATGAGACTAATCTGGGCAATATCTATGACCTCCAAGTGGAGGCAAAGAATGAGCATAACGATGTTGCTAATGCCAGCCTGTCAGATGAATATGACTGGCAGAATATGTCTATGGATGAAATGTTTGATGTCAATGATCTGCTAAATTTTATGGATAATAATCCCCTTGGCGGCTCAGAATTGGGTTTTGAGTTGAATTACAATACTCGGCCGCCAGGAATAATTGACAATGGCCAATTTCAGTTTGAGAAACCATTAGAAATGACTGACCAGCTGCGGAATCCTGATATGGAGCATCCTGGTTGGGCAAACTCAATGGAGCAGCAGGGGGTTTCGGATTATGGCCTTCAATTTCTGAAAGAGGAGGAGCTAGATTTTGGGTTCTAGGTCCCAGCTTGGATGTCATTGTGGCAGATTTAGATTAAGTTGGTGATGTGTGTAACCCTTCATAAGAGTTTCTCAGATCTTCATGATCTCTTGGTCATATACTATTTAAAAAGAAAAGATGTTGACATCTTTCTTGATGATCTTCGACTTGGTTCTTGTCAGCGTACGGCCTATTCTCTATAAGTTTTAGATTGGAGAATGCAGCTATGATTTTTGTTCTTTTACTGGCCTCCACAGAAACGGGGTTGGAAAGTTGCTCCTTTGCACTTACAACGGTTCAAGAGGGATTCTTTATTGTTGATACAAGCAAAAACTTTGAAGTTTATGGTTTAAATTTTACATCAAGTTCAGAGCTGTATGTATAAATTAGATGTCCCAAAAGGAATGAGTTTTTGGTGTTACATGTTATGAGTTTCTTGTTTGTTGTTTGGTTCGTTACACAATAAAATGATCTAACTTTCCTCGTCTCTAATTACGTGTGCTGTTGCTTCCCATCTTCTTTCTCTTGTTTCTGTTGTGGAATGCGGCATTTTGGATGTGTTTCTTTACTGTGTTGCGAGTTCTTTTCCAGTTTCTACTGCGGGTTTGAGTGCCTCTGGTTTCCTCAAAATCTAGTCCCGGGTGGCTGGTACCAGCTTTATGGGATTTTGTATGAGAAAGGGGAAAGCAGACTTTGCCGGCCAACTCGCGGCGATCCTGTCTTGCTATGATTGACCCCTTCATTACAGATATTAAAATTGTGTTAGAGAGAGATTGCTACTGAAAAAGGGCAGTCAGAGATGAAAACACAGTGACATTCTGGGTATGTGGGCAGTTTTATTTCCAGGGACTTCGTTATTGTTAACATAAAATCGAATAATAGAACGTCAAACCGAACCGACCGGATTTTAAACTACCTCAGTTTTCTGTTCTATCATTTTAACATCTTAAAATCAGGATTCTCAACTCATATTTTAATGAATGCAACCGAGGATATGAAAATCGAATCCATCTGTTTAGTGTATTAATTTTTGTTCATCTCTTTTGAATTCAACGCCTCTCAATTTTCGGTTTTATTCCATAAATGGCAAAAAAGTGAAGACTGTGAATGTGCCTTAGCTGTCAAATTTGACGATTATGGGCCGATTTGGAAAGTAAATGTACTATTCAGTAGACACAACTAATGTTCTTCGTTGTTTAATTGGATAATAACATTTGGGTCCCCAAATTAGCTATATCCGTAAATTCTTAACTAAAATATCCTTTAATGTTACAGTTAAATTCAATAATGAAAGGGTAATTTTGTTATTTTCTTAAGTATTTGTTATTTTTAGATATAAATAGAAACATTATTCCCTTATTTATAAAAATGAAATAGGGTAGGGACTAAGTGTTATTATCTCTGAAATGTACATCGACGGCGCAAAGTACGAAGAGCAAACAGAGCAAGTGATGATTCTCAAGAGTAATTGACCTCACCACACGTGCTGCAGACCAGTCCCTATACAAACCCATCAACTTTTGTACCTAGAAAAACTAAATCTCGCTCAATCATCATTAATCGGAGCCGTTCATCATCAATGATCATGTATAGGAGGTGCCTGATCTGCTCCTCCCATCATCACCTATTTACATTGCACTTGCCACTCTACATAACAACACATTATATGCTAACGACTGCGAACTGCAAAACAGAAGTGTCCGGCACTTCTGCTATCAGTTTAAACGGCCGCTTTCTCTCTTTTAATTCATGCAAAGCAAAAAAGCACAGAGCCCAAGATTCTCAGACAGACAAATCTATTGACTTCTTCACCAGTCACTCATGTATAACTCTCTTCATCTCCTGCTCCCTTCAACTGTTTTTACGATCGTAAATTTCAATCTTCATCATTGCCTGAATCTCCGTTTTCAGGCCAGAATCTCATGGGAGTCTGAGTTTTCTTTCGTACCCAGATGCTGTTTTCAGGTAAAATCGCCAAACTTCTTTGTTTCCTGCTATGCATTTTTCCTAGATGACATTGATTCTTACCATGTTTCTGATTCTGATCAGTCTTGATTGCTCTGTCTTGGCTTACTTGGTGTAAATCTGAATTGATATGTACTTGTTTTGTGTGTGTTTGGTGGCTGATCATTCTACTTTTACTCGCATTTGTGTGGCGTTGTGCCTCGCATACATTATTTCTATTTGAAGTAATTTTTTTTTCTCTTTTGTGATGTTCTGTTGTTTGGATGTCATGATATGTATTGCTAACTAACGCCTTTTTCTGCCGAATACTGTGCCTTTCTCTCCGTAGTTTTTTTTTTTTTTGGGGTGGGGGTGGTGTGTGGTGTGGAGGTGTGGGGAGGGGAAAGGAAATAATTAAGTTGAAAAGAAAAGAAAAAGTGGGCGGTAAACGTAATTTTTTCCCCTGGGAAATAGTTGTTTGGCCATGGTTTCTGGGTTATATGATTATCTCTCAGTGGGGTAAGTATTTAGGCTGGTTTTTTCATGCTTCTTGCTACCTGATAAGATCTAAAAACTGAGAATAAAAAAGTTAGACTATGTAATGTTTGCATCCAAGGTTATATTTCCTGTTGTGCAATGTCAAAATGGCTTAAATGGTAAGGCTATGGAAGGAGAATGCTAATGCAAGTTGGTTTTTTGTCACTTGTAAATTTGTAATTAGCCCTCCATTCTTGCTTGCTGTTGTATTCAGTATGTGGAGAAGGAATTTGATCACGGTATGTGAAGAAGGAATTTGATCAGGCTGTGCGCACATGTGGATCAATAACGCAGCAGGTGCCACAACTGACTTCATTGTTTCCCTGCACAAGGACAGTAAAAAATTTGGAATGTTTATAATAGGTAGTAGGATAATTTTATGCAGATAATCATTTTATCTAAACACTTAAATGATGGGGTCTTTCTGTGCCCTACTTTCAGAATGTGTCAGGTGATCTAGATTTTAAGTTACAGAATGTGTTTAATTGTCTATTTATTGCAGAGATGTATTTGTTATAACTATAGCCGCTGCTGTTGAGGGATATTAATCCAGGTGGCTTGATCAACGATGAGGAAGAGAAAGCATTTATATCAATTCAACCATCCATTTGAGGAGGACCGTAAGCATTTTCTCCACCTTTTCTCTTATTGCAATTAGTCGTTCTTGTACCTTTGAAAGTGCCTTTATTCACCACAGCAATCTGTATATAACTTTTAGTGCTAAAATTAAAAAGAATAAATTAAAATAAGTTGGTTTTGAAATTGCAAAAGGATTTTATTTTCGTTTGGTCCTAAATTGGCTGAAGTCTTTCCTTACTACCATACATGTCTAACAAATTTTTATCTGTCAGCTTTTGAGGCATTTTTGTGTGACTCATGGCAAACTGTGAAGTTCATAAGAGTTAAGGATGGGACTATGACCATGCATCTCAAGGACAATCAACACTGGACTGAGGAGAAGCGCCCATTCTCAAATCTTCGTATAAGACCAAGGAAAGCAACTTTATCAGACTGCATCTGCTTTTTGAGGCCCAGGATTGATATATGCGTGCTTTCGGACTCTCAAAATACAGAATGTTCAGAGGACGAAAATCAAGACCCTGTTAGTTACACATTTTGCTAAGACTGATCTCTTTTCCACTTTCTATTTATAAGAGGAACGTGAACTCCTTAGACTCTCCATTTCAGTTCATTGTGGCCTCAGTGGCATGTGGCACAGGACATGTTTCTTCCATTCCCTGAATATATTTTGAAGATATACCTATTCGATTGTTTCTTGAAACTCCTTGTCAGTAAAGTTGGTCTGTGTGTTTGCTTTGAGTTGTATTCATGCATTACTTTATTGTATGGTCCTCAACAACATCTAAACTTGTCAACTTTGGCATTTTAAATTTAATTTGTTTTAATTACTTTGATGTCAAAACTTTTCACTTGGCAGCTGTTCAAAGACAAATAGAAAGGGAGAAAGCAAAGACAAGTCTTTGGCACTGCTATGAAGAGTTATACTTCTTTCAGTATTTGAGATGATTCTTTTGACTTAAGGGGAATGTTGACGTGTTGTACCTATCTAACTTTTCAGACCATTAAAAGTTCTCTCCTATATTTGGAAAAATAACATATATGTTTAACTGGCTTGTAATGTTGCTGTAGATTTACCTTGCTTAGATTTCAATGCTTAAATTACTTCTTATTTGTGCATGTTTAATTTGACACCATTTGTGTACTTTGAGAGTTGTATTACCCTATTTAAGTTTGATCTCTATTTGTCTTTTTCTAATGTAGGTGTGGGTCGATGCCAAGATATGTTCTATCGAGAGAAAGCCCCATGACTCCCAATGCTTGTGCCAGTTTTATGTCAAGATCTACATCAACCAAAGTCCTCTTGGTTCGGAGAAAGGAACACTTAGTAAAGATACTAAAACAGTAGGAATTAACCAGATAGCTATTCTCCAAAAGCTTGAAAAAGTTGCTTGTGAAGATCAACACTACCGTTGGAATTTCTCTGTGGATTGTTCTTCATTGCAAAAGACTAAACTATTATTGGGAAAATTTTCATCTGATCTTTCATGGTTACTTGTTGCAACAGTTTTGAAGCGGACTGCATTTGATGTAAAATCTGTGCAAAACAGAATTGTCTATCAAATAATGGGTGGTGATGATGACGACAGCCCTCTACCGAACTCTGATAATCATAGAAATGCTATAAATTTCAAAGTTGAAAATGGTGTTTCAACATCATACGTGTTTCAATTTATTCCAGCCAATACAAAAGAGGCCAGTCTTGCTTGTTGCACGCAAGAAGTTGGCTCATCAGCAGTTTATGATGTTATGAACTTGCGGCGCTCCAAACGTAGAAATGTACAACCTGACCGCTTTCTTGGTTGTGATATTCCTCCAGAATCAGATGGTAGCTGGGTGCGAATGTTTCCATGTAAGACAGACAAAGGGGAAGAAGAAGATTTGCACTTACCGTTATCACAGCTGTTAGATGGGCAATTGTGTTCTAATTGTTCGGAAGAGAATACAGCAGCTGAAATAAGTAATCAGCTCACGAGAAAAAGCTACGGTAAACCGAGGGAGACTAAGTCAGGTGTGCCAAAACAACTAGATCATCTAATAGAACTTGCTATTGTTCCTGTACCTGCTGAAAGTGATCCACTAGCCTTTTATCAGTATCCTCTCCCTCCCAAGATCTCCGAAACTTTTTCAAAAATGATTGATGTAATTTCTCCTAAGTATCACTTGACAGGTTCCCATTCAGTGCCCAGGAGAAATACTTCTGAGCTGGAAGAAGTGGAATTTGACAGTTGGTGGGAAGAAAATACTCCAAACAAGAAAGTCCAGAGTAAGAATATTTCCAAGATAGAAGATATTGGGTATGATAGTATGCCATGGGGAAGGCCCTCAGTCAAGAAAGTCCAAAGTAACAGATATCGCCCTATAAGATTAAAAAGTGAGGAATTTGATGAAAAAATGACTCGCAAAAGGACAAGCTTAAATGCAGGAGCTTTCAATAGACTGATAAATTCATACATGAAGAATATAGATTCTACAATCACAAATGAAGAACCAAATATTGTTGACCAGTGGAATGATTTTAAGGCAGCGAAAACTTTAGAGCAGAGTATGGAAATGGAACATTCCTCAAGTGAAAATGAAAGCGAAATTTCAGAAAATGACATGTTATGGAGAGAGATGGAATTATCCATGGCATCAGCTTATATTCTTGAGGAAGAGGTATATGAATTATCTTTTATTGGGACCTGATTTTTGGATTATGTGATGTTCAGTCCCTGACATTCTATTTACATGTTGAATTCTTCTTCCTTATGGCTCAATCTATTTGATAATTGTTGTTAGGTTTCAAATGCTGGAATGTCTACCGAGGCTCTGCAAAAATCAACTGAAGGTTGCAAACATGAATACAGACTGGATGAAGAAATTGGAATCTTGTGTCCTTTGTGTGGTTTTGTGAGCACCGAAATAAAATATGTTACACCATCCTTTGTAAGTAAAATGCAACTCAAGAATGGAATTTTTTTGGTTTGTGCGGTTCATGTGTTGGGTGTTTTATATGTGAAATCATCTTGGACGCCAAGGCTGTCAAGTTTGGTTGACCCTTGGGGCAGTATCTAGCTGTGTACCTCCAAACAGATTTCTGATTACTTTTTTGCTTCTCTAGGTGCAACACAAAAGCTGGATTACTGGCAAGATGGACAATGAAGAAGATCCAGAGATAGGACATGATGAAAAGGAGGGCTTGAATCTTGTCTGCAATCAGCCTACCTTGGAACTGATATCACTAGAAGAGAATGAAAATGTGTGGGCCTTAATTCCTGAATTTAAAATGAAATTACACTTACACCAGAAAAAGGCTTTTGAATTTCTATGGAGAAATGTTGCTGGGTCTATAGTTCCAGCACTCATGGAACCAGAATCTAAGAATACAGGTGGTTGTGTTATTTCTCATTCTCCTGGAGCAGGAAAGACTTTTCTCATTATTGCATTCCTCGTTAGCTACTTGAAGTTATTCCCAGGGAAACGACCTTTGGTTCTTGCCCCAAAGACAACTCTCTACACTTGGCACAAGGAATTTATTAAGTGGAAAACTCCTTTACCAGTTCATCTAATCCATGGTCGTAGAACTTATAGAGTCTTCAGACAGAAAAAAGTAAGGTCCTTCCAAGGAGTTTTAAGGCCCACTCTAGATGTTATGCATGTTCTAGATTGCCTAGAGAAGATACAGATGTGGCATGCACAGCCAAGTGTTCTTGTGATGGGTTACACTTCATTTCTAACACTAATGCGAGAAGATGCAAAGTTTGCACACAGAAAATATATGGCTAAAGTGCTACGAGAAAGTCCGGGGATCGTTGTTCTCGATGAAGGGCACAACCCCAGAAGTACTAAGTCAAGGTTGAGGAAAGCTCTAATGAAAGTTGAAACGGACCTGAGAATATTGCTTTCAGGTACATTGTTCCAGAACAACTTCTGTGAATATTTCAACACCCTCTGCTTGGCACGACCAAAATTTATCGATGAAGTTTTAAGGGCATTAGACCCAAAATTGAAGAGGAAGAGGAAGAGGGTGAAGAAGACCCGCCAGTTAGAATCGCGAGCAAGAAAATTTTTCATTGATACAATTGCAAAGAAGATTGATTCAGACGTAGGAGAAGAAAGAATACATGGTTTAAACATGTTGAGAAATATTACAAATGGATTTATTGATGCGTACGAAGGTGGAGGCTCTGACAATCTCCCTGGTTTGCAAATATACACATTATTGATGAATTCTACCGAAGAACAACATGAGGTTTTGATGAAACTACACCAAATTATGGCTTCGTACCATGGCTATCCTCTTGAATTGGAGCTTCTGATAACCCTTGCATCAATACATCCTTGGTTGGTGAAAACTTCGAATTGTGTTAATAAATTTTTTAATCACAAAGAATTGGCGGAACTCGAGAAGTACAAGTATAAGATCAGAAAAGGGTCCAAAGTGATGTTTGTTTTGAATCTTGTGCACCGGGTTGTCAAGCAAGAGAAGGTTCTGATTTTTTGCCACAACATTGCTCCAATAACATTGTTTTCAGAATTGTTTGAGAAAATCTTTCGATGGCAGAAGGGTAAAGAAATTCTGGTCCTCACAGGTGACATAGAGCTGTTTGAACGCGGAAGAATAATGGACAAGTTTGAGGAACCTGGTGGCGCTTCAAAAGTACTTATTGCTTCAATTACAGCATGTGCTGAAGGCATTAGCTTGACCGCAGCTTCGCGGGTGATTATGATGGACTCAGAGTGGAATCCTTCCAAGACAAAGCAGGCCATTGCACGTGCTTTTCGACCTGGTCAGCAAAAGATGGTTTATGTGTATCAACTCTTGGCATCAGGCTCACTTGAAGAAGATAAATATAGGAGGACAACATGGAAGGAATGGGTGTCACGAATGATCTTCAGCGAGGAGCTTGTGGAAGATCCTTCTCAGTGGCAAGCACAAAAGATTGAAGACGATGTATTAAGGGAGATCGTGGAGGCAGACCGGATTAAGTCTTTCCATATGATAATGAAAAATGAGAGGGCTTCAAGAAGTTGATCATAAAAAAAGCTTAGTTCCATGCAATAATGGAAACTGTACCAAACTTCCCGTGTTGCAGGTTAATTGTCCCTCACAATCTCTTTATTTTATTCATGCCCGTTTAATGTTTACTGAATAGATGTAAATAAAGAGAGAGCAGCGTGCATAATGTCATAATTCATTGCCAATCACCATAATATTACTGCATTAGAAGATCTTGGCATGACTATATGTGTTATGCATGTACTGCTATAGTCCTTGCACGCAGCTTTTATATGCAAGTTTTTCCTGAACTATCTGAGCTATCAAACTAGAGAGTCCCAAATCAACAGAATTCTGCCATACAGTGTTCAAACAAGAGAGTTCACTGGCTCTAGTTTTATTTCTCACAGCTTTTCATCAATGGATTCAGGGTTTCCCACTCGATCTGCCATGCATTTAATAATTCCAGACAGGCCCAACCCCATCCTCTTCAAGTGTCGGAATTTGATACAGAACTACCAGAACCAAAAATCTAACCATAAAATCTGCCATGAAAATTCCTTCAACTGGCATTCATGAAGCAATTTGAGTACTCCCATTTAAATATGTTCGAATACGAATGGTAGTTTGTGCATGTTATGAAGTTGGCCAGAAGGATCAAGTTTAGATTTTCATATGTATCGCATATTTCGTGTGACTACCGTCGGGATAATAACATTTTTGTTTTTAACAAATATAGACATTGTTTGTTCATTCATATCAAACAGGTCCTTAATTCCTGCTGAAATTATTGAAACACCATAGCCAATATTTTATTTTACAGACAAAATAAAAAATTTGAAATTAATATAGGAGTGTATTTTGTATCTAATGCATTATAGCAAAACTTTTCGTTAATAATACGAGTTTAACATTACATACATAACATTATATGTTACAAAAAAGGGGAAAAAAAAAAAAATCTTTTCCATATCGTTAGCCCACCTGTGTTGCAACCAGACCAGATCCTTGAAACTTAAGTGACATGTCCGAACAGTAGTTTACACATTACTTTATCTGATATCGATAAAACTGCATAGCTTCGAAGAGTATCTGATTACCAAAACCATGGGTGATAAACACCAAAACCGTGGGTCGAATGAGCTGACTTTAAAATGTTGCTATGAGCTGACTTTATAAAACATCTTGTTATGCCTTTCTTGTTTCCTGCTCAAAAGAATCAAACTGTCTATACAATCTTGGTCTTCCAGCCATGGAGATAACGATTTAATTTTGTTTAATATGCAGGCCAAAACCATGGGCAAGAACTAAGAACAAGAATATCTATATCAACTTGGACATATCTTGGACTGCTAATCAATGATCCGATCACGCTATTGTACATCAACCATGCATAAATTATAACTTAACACAATGTTTGTTCTTGACAGAAGCTTCTATGAACCAAACACCTTAACCAAGTTGGCAAAAACTGAAAAAAAAAATTCCAACTTGAACATAGAAAATATTTTCTCCTCTTTACAAATTGTCCGAACCTGCAGAAGATTCATGTCCTTGCCAATGCATTTGGATATTATCCATGTTCATCATTAACGCAGCACATATATTTATGGGGTGAAATGAGTCAACTTGACAACTATTTTAATGTCATGATAGTTGGGTATTTTGGCAACAATATGACTAATAGTTTGTGCCTTTTTCTTCCTATTTGGTATAATTTTTAGCATGCTGAGTTAGGAATGAGTGGATGTCTTTTGTTACTACATACATTGTATGATATGCTTTATATTTTAAACAATATTTTTGATCAATACAGTTAATTTTATACATCAAATAAAATTTCTATCAAAAACAAAAATTATTTTCAAATATTTCTTCGATTAATATCGAGGTAAAAAAAATTAAATTTAAATCTTCATAATTTTGTATTAACATAATCTTTTCAAATATAAAATGAGTTTGCACGGTAAAAATATTTCATAAATTTCAAAAAATATAATTTTTTTTTTATAAAATGGTTATGAATTTGGACGAATAATTTAAAGATGTTATATAATTTCTTAGTATATCAACTATGAAAATACCATTAAAACGAATAAATAAGCCAGGAAACGACCCAATTAAGCCATCTCTTTCGACCAACAGTTTGATTGAGACTAATAAAATGATTTGTTTGCCATATAATAATACTCTACTGTGTATGTTTTAACTGATGATCGTCGGAAAAGCAATGAAACCGAGAGAATTTCTCGGAAGAGCACTAAAGGACAAGTGACTTCCAACTTTTTAACTAAGAAAACAACCAAGTTGATGGAAGTTGGTGGGGAAAAAAAATAAAGGACAAGAGAGAAGGATTAATTTACAGGATTTGTAATCATGTCACAAGAAACCTGTGAGATTAATTCGAATTGGGGTAAACCCTAAACCTAGTGGATGGTTGAATTTACTAAACAAGCCCCAACCCAAACAATAAGTATCACCTTGTTTCTTTTTAATGATATACATATTAACTTTGTAAATAGCTTGGGAGATCAAGTGTGATCAGAAGAACAAATAATACTTATAAATAATTGTGGCAACTAGGAAGCTGGGAAGCAGTCAATAACTAAAAGAAAATCTAGTTTTCAATGTGATATGATTTTATTTTATTTTATTTTATTTTATTTTCAATTTTGGGAGGTATTTTTCATTAGATATTGGTTTGCAATACATATTAATTATAGAAAATTGGTGGAAATTAATTGTTAAATGCAACATTTTGTATATAATTATCTGCTTGCAGAAGGCTGAATATTTTTCCAGGCAAAATATATCATGCACCAATGAGGGAGAGCAAGCAAGAAGATATAATATTTGTTTTAAAATCGATCAATTTTGACCATTTGAAATGGTCAAGAGCCATTATTTGAATTTTCAGTAAATATTTTGTTGAATTTCAGATCAACAAGTCTCAGATGTCATCAAATTTTTAAAATTTTTAGACTATAATAACTCAAATCTTCATGTTTAACAGTTCATGGTCCAAAGTTCTCTCAAAAAAATTTGAATATCCCCACAGTCAAGTATAATAAAGAATTGAGAAAAATAGGATGCCCAAAACGACCAATTAAAACCTTGCTTTCATAGGTGAAACTCCGTTAAATATGGACCAAAATTGGTGAAAGCTTCATTATAACCTTCCCCACAAGTAATTAAAAACTAATTATAGCACCATATTTGCCTTATAATCAATCAACCCATCCAATTATCAAATATTGAAAACCAAATTGTATTAATCAAATATCTACATGAAATACAAAGTTGGCAATTAAAATATATATATCTGTCATTAGACAACATGCCCTATTAAAATTAAAAAAAAATAAAATAAAAATTCAAAGTGGCAGTGTTGTAGATTTAATTAAATCATGGGATAATCTTACCAAAACTTAGTCCAAAGGGGCTGCAACTTGCATATCCACTTGCATTTTCCAGCGTAAGCTCTTTGATAAGACCCCCCTCCAAATTTTCTCGGAAAATAATCTCTTCTCAATCTCAACCTTCTTTCTCGGAGAAAATTATTCCAACTTGCATCAAAAATATTGAGCTCCCTGCGACCAAATCTGTGTTTCTCCTCTTTACATATATGCATTTCATGAGCCTCAAACCCTAGCGAAAACCCGAAACGAAAAAAAGCTAAGAAAGCAATGCCCGCTTCTTCCTTACAAGTTCAGAGGCAACCCGACACCACAACCTCAACCACGCCGAAACCGTCACATCCTACAGCACGGCGATTCCCGACTGTGACAAGCGATTTTCCTTTACCCGACGCGCCACCGCGTTACCACAAGCACGCTGTCGGGCCAAACCAGTGCTGTTCCTACGCGGTTCAAACCATCAACGCGCCTGTGTCCACCGTTTGGTCTGTTGTGCGGCGATTCGATAAACCTCAGGTGTACAAACAATTTCTCAAGAGCTGCCACGTCATCGTCGGAGATGGTCACGTGGGAACTCTCCGTGAGGTCCACGTCGTCTCCGGGCTGCCTGCGGCCAACAGCACGGAGAGGCTTGAGATTCTTGACGATGAACATCACGTATTGAGCTTCAGTGTAATCGGTGGTGATCACCGGCTTTCAAATTACCGGTCTGTCACCACGCTACATCCATCACCTTCTGGTACCGGAACAGTCGTCGTCGAATCATACGTCGTAGATGTGCCGGCGGGTAATACTAGGGAGGAGACGTGTACTTTTGTCGATATTATAGTGCGGTGCAACTTACAATCTTTGGCTCAGATTTCCGAGAACTTGGCTAGAAATCAGGAAACATGACTCATTTTCCTCTTGATAATCAGATTTTTTTCTTTCTGTTTCCAATAAGGGCCGGGTCGATCATCAACCATGGTGGATCGTTGATCATGCTGGCTCTACCGGAAATTACAGACTGTTTGCTCCATTTACATGTATGGATCACTGCCACATTAGATTTATACTCGTAGTAAATTTATGTTCTATATATATATCAATGTATGGTTAATCAAACATATGGGTTTGTTTTGTTGTTTGAGTTTATGGGGGAGTGGGAAATTAATCTTTGTTAAGGAAATTAATAGTCTGTGTGGATTATCTATTAGTTTAATCAGTTTCATGTTAATTTCCTTTTCCTCTTTGTTCTCCTCTTTTTTTTTTTTTATGTTGTGTGTATACTTTGAGCAATTTTATGGGTTATGTACTTTTTGAAGTCAACTACAGCCTACTTGTGCTACTTGATATTATATATGTATATACATGTGGAGTTAATAATCAATGCATTTCTATCATCTTCATAGAATTAAGATGTGGCTCTTGTTTTGAGAATCATTAATGTCAAATGTCTGCTTAATTTTTTATGTATGAGCTGAACTTGTAGTTAATTTAGAATGTCTCTTCTTTAGATTAATTATACTGCAAGATTATTATTGCGCTGG
Source organism: Khaya senegalensis (assembly GCA_032402905.1). NCBI lineage: Eukaryota > Viridiplantae > Streptophyta > Magnoliopsida > Sapindales > Meliaceae > Khaya > Khaya senegalensis. The sequence continues at coordinate 2,486,343 of CP135554.1, read as the reverse complement.
ATTAATATTCTCTTTTACTCCTTTTTTGTTTCTTGATTTAAATATATATTAATATATAATATAATTAATAATAAATAATTTAAATTATATTTTAAACTTTTTAATTTATATTATAAAATATAAAATTAACTTATAACTTTTATTAAAATATAATTTAAACTATTTATTATTAATTATATTACGTATCATTATTTTATTAAAAATTAAGAAAAAAAAAAGATTAAGAGAAGATCATAATTCAATTACGTTAGGAGTATATTTGTTTATTTTAATTATTAATTTATCTAAATGTTTTATAATAAGTACATACATAAAATAATTCTATTAATTTATTATACAATTAAAATATTATAAATTTTTTAATTTTAGAAGAAATATAAATTAAAAGATAATATTAAAATTCCAATAATGATACGGTGTTCTAAATTTTTTATTCTAAATAATGTGACATTTATTTAAAGGATAGGATTTTATTGTTTGTATTAAATTATTATGTAATTATTAATATTATATATATATATTTTATATTAAAATTTGTTACATGTAATATATATTTGGAAAGACTCAATCTTTTTAAATACATATACTTAAAAAATTAAAAGTGTTTGTGTGAAACAAACTACCATGAAGTTAAAAAAAAGATTGGTAATTGGCAAACATTTACAGATAAACACATGCATTGAAAGAAGTTCCAACAAGATAAAAAAGGCAAATTGCAAATATTATTAAGAGTGTTGACAAGGGACATGATTCTCTTCTGTTGGTTTGGTGTGTTGGCTTGTAAAGAATAGGAAAGGATCCTAATCCGTTAACAGGAAGAATATTGTCATATCATCTCAATACGCTATCTATCAGTATTACTACTGTTAGTCGAGGATGCAGGAGGAGGGAGAGTTTGAATACTGACGATTTTTTTAAATTACTTTTGGGAGGAATCAAACAGCTGCAAGCAAGGCAAGTTGGAGTTTAACAACTCAACGTCTTGCAGAAAAAAATGAGAAGGACAACTTTTTATATCGTTGCCTCTTGCTTTACCTTTTTTAAAAATATTCTGTGGCCGTGTGGTGTGATTTTGTGTTCTTATGTTTTGTATTGTGGAAAAGGACGGTATGGCAACTTGTTTTGCAAGTGGGAAGAGAGAGCTTTTAATGATCGATCCATCCATCCTCCGGCTCCATGTTTGATTATTCTGGGCTGTTTGATCTGATTTGACTGCAAGTGCATTCAACTTCATTGATGATCGCACATATTTTCTTGTGTGAAACGCACCATCAACTAACAGTTGTCTGTTTGATGCATGAATGTGCTCACATTTCAAGAAAAATTTTTGTTTGGATAATGGGAAAAGTCGTCGAACACAGGCACTACTTTTCAGCATTCCTGCCAGCTTGTACAAAAAGTACAGAGTAGAACATGATTTATGTGGGATGAAAATGTAGACAGGGATAAATATAGGGAAACCAAAGAGATCACATGATATATTGACATTCTATACTTTCTGAAAATGCACATTCAGTCGCCGGAATAATTTTGCTGTGGGGCTCTATATGAACCCTAAATTTTGATGAGGCTCACATTGGTGAACATCAAGTCAAAACTGGTTTGAGTTTGGGTTTGCTTACTGATGGGCCATAACATGGCCCAACTACTTTAGTTCTGTGTAACTCCAAAAATTTTGACGGGGCTGGAACGCTTTTCCGGGTCCCGACCGCGTGGGGGAGGAATTGAGGATTTACTCCCGTCCAAATTTATCTAATCCAGGGAGTATAGTCTTGAATTTCTTGAAGCTTTGATATCACCTGAGCCGTTTAATGCTGCACATACTGTCTGCTGGCAGGAAGATCCCTAATGGAAGTCTGCGTTAGTTAATATTTGGGGATGCATGAGCGACATCCCCTTGCTTCAACGCCTAGAATATATAGAAGAGCCCTATAATATTGGCAAAAATGCTGGGTTCGAAGATCATTTAAGCGATCTTGTGCTGCAACAGGATGTTTCAGATTGGAGTTTTACCACTATGTACAGCAGGAATGTACAGTCATGAAAGTGCGAAGGTCATCACTGTCGGATGATCATTTCTCTGTAAACCATCAGAATCTGAATTGTATTGTATGCTCGGTGACACTGAAGTTCTTATTCAGAAAATCCAGGGTCGTGTAATCCCTTGCCAAACTCCTCCTCATCGTCCCCCTGGAAAAATTCCAATTTACATCACTTCTGGAAATCGAAAGGCTTGCAGTGAATTCAGGGTGTTTGATTATCGAGATGAGATCAGTAGTCATACTAAGAACATTATCAGAATCCTGATGACTTTGAAGAGTTCTATGTTGTCAATCACTTCTATATGATTAGTTTAAAGGTAGCTTCGGTTAATATATAGGTATGTAGAAAGGTTGAAACTTCAGTAGCTAAATCTTCATTTTAGTGTACAAGTTCCCAAATTGAGCAAAAATGAATAAATCAACTCAATCTTTTCCTGAAATTTCCTTTGCAGCACTCACTATATATTGCTTTACAGATCTCCCCCTTACATTTTTCCTCTCATTCTCCGCCCCCATTTGCCTGCTCTTTTCACACATACCCATCTTCAAAGAAACAGAATTCGTCATCATTTGCAAGTATATTCAGGGATAAAATAGCTTGGCGAAAAGTAGCTCATTCCACGTATCTTGAAGGCCAGGCAAACACCAGTGAACACAATCGGCATAGCTGTAAGGGTTAGCTAGCTGCTGTGGAGTCAATCGATTCCATTGCTTCTTGTATATTGCCGTGTGTGCATCCTTGCGATAACTCGAGAGCTGAGTGATATTGAGAAATGTTATTGGAAACTTTGAGTGACTGAACACTTCTCCAATCACCTGCATTATGCTTTTACGACAATCTGAACCCCAGTAGTTATGATCTTCGATCAGAGTTGTCTCATTGTAGCAGTTCAATCCCGGTTCACCTCCCCATTCTATGCTCCTACCAAACTTCAAAGCATCAGTCTCAATTTATGCTCCTAAGAAACCAGAATGTATAAGAGATTGTTTGCAAAATCAGAGTTTTACTCACTTTCCATGAGAAGGTGACATGCTGGTGAAGAATATTCGGGTCTTTTTCCTATCCAAGTTTAATTTCACCCATCTCAACATACTCTTCATTGCCATCCGATATGCATCTTCAGTCGAAATCTCCACAATTTCTTTCTCTTCATTATCAAATGATCCTTTCCTGTAAATTATGGAAACACAAGCCATGAGACATTTGCTAGATTGAGAAGACAAAATAAACGACAAGCAAAGGACTTACAAGATCTTCATCTTCAAGCCGGTCATCCACCATAGATAAGTATTGAACACCAAAATATCAACTCCTTTCCAATGTCGTCCATGTTTATTGATCGAACCTTTCCTCACAATCCTATCAGATATTCTATGAACGACAGCATTGTCCGAATTTGATTCAAGAAGAAACGGCGCCCAGTAGAACTCAATTGTTGCATTGTAGTCCTAAAAACACATAGAATGGTCAAGAAACTATATGAAAACAAGCAATGTAAAGCAATACAGAAAAGTAAAGGTAATTCATATATATATGTTACCTTCATTGTGAAGACTGTTAATGAATCAAAGGTTTCCATGGATTTGCCATCTTCGGGGATGAGTCTATGAAGAAGGCAGACCATGGAAACATATTGACCACGATTCAGTGAATCACCAACAAACATCATCCTCTTTCCTCGAAGTGTTTCCAGCATCAATGTAGCATTAAAACTGTATAATTTATGAATGAACACCGTCATGTTCGGTAAAATCTTCGTACAACTGAATATTCAGTATCATGAAGTTGACCTTATTTAGATCATGCTCTAGAAAAACTAATAAACTAAAAGATAATTAGAAAGTTTGAGAGACTATCTTGCATAATAGCAGTACAGAGCAAATCAGAGAGGTATCATGGTAAACAATTCTACTCTAACAAAGATATCCTAATTCTTGTAAAATGAAGATGATATACTAAGAGTCATTGGATTGACCAAATGGTTTATCAGTTCTTTAACAAATTAACTAATGAGGTTAATCGACAAGAAAATGTCTACCCAAAAGACAGACAATTGAGAGCCATTTGATCAATCCAACGGCTCTTTATCTTACATACATTAAGATATGCTTACTGGAGAAAGACTCTAACTGTAAAAGACCAAAACTGTGTAAATCAGTAAAATTTATACCAAGAGAGTTAGATGGCAGTTGGAGTAGCAATTCAGATTACTGTGTCATATTGGTGTCAAGTTATAGTCATGTGATGTTAAACAGAGATCAATTCGAATTCGATCCATATTAAAAGTTCTAACCAGACAATATTAATAAATAATTAAACGGATTACAATTATATCACTTATTTAATATATTTTTTTATATATTATAATTTTTTTATAATATTTATAGTACTATATACATAAATATTAATTAATTTATTTTAAATATTATTAAATATTTTTAAAATATAATAAATATAATTAAATTATTTAATAATATAAAAATATATATATATATATATAATAAAATTATTAAATTACAAATAAATTAATATATTATAATTATTTAAATAATTAATTATGTTATAAATAAATTCAAATATTAAAAATTCTAAATATCATATTTGACTCAATAAAGGAATTTGACTCAATCAATGGACCTATTTATTACTTTTACAAACTACAGGGGCCAATTTGAGAATTCCCTAGATTGTAAATGAAGATGGGATCGCCATCCAGGTGTTCCGGTTACAAAAACGCGATGCTATCACTCGCATAAACGAGTGGGTCCCAGTCTACTCGACTTTTCTTCATACACCTAATGACATGGTGGCAGAACTCTCTAACTAATGACATGCGTTGACTGATACTACCAAATATCTTCCAGTACTCCGCCACGTATATCATCCCATGCATGGCAGCCCGGCACGCCGGTTCAACAAGTCAACATACCAACTCGGAAGAATATTTTTAATCTATCTAAACAAATTTGATTCTAAGAACAAAAATATAAAATTATTGAGTTCATTTTCGCACGTACCTGGGAAGATCACAGCCGTAAGGCTGCCATTTCCAATACTGATATTCTTTCTCTGGCCGGCCGTGTTCTTGACACGTCAGCTGCGGCTGAATGTATGGACAGTCGGATTCTTCGTAAAGAGGCCGGCTCGACTCATCTCTGACCCACCTCCCGTCGAACACGTTACACCATTCCGGCGTCTTCCCGATAGCGAATGGAAGCTTTTCCCTGTTCTTCTCTAACCCAAAAACAAAACCAAACTCAACAGTTTGAACCACAAGTTTGAATTATCGAAAAGAATTCGGATGAGTAACAAGTTGACTCACTGGTTGTCGAGATAGGTCGGGTGGGATTGGTCTCGAGTTGGCCGGGAATGCACATGAAATCTTCGCTGTAGAGGATGGCGACGAAGGCGACGAAAGCCAAGAGAGTGAAGAGATACGGAGAAAGACGAGCTTTTCGTAGAACATAAGAGGAAGAAGACAAAGGTGGCTTCATTGTCGTTCTGATTTTGTTGTGTACAAGTGAAATATTGCTATGTGGGTTGGGTGATGAATAAATATAGGAAGAGTGTAGGTTGGATTAAGCAATGAAATGATGACATAATATTTTGAAATTTTGATTTCAACTAATAAACATGGGTTCTCCACTGATTCAAGATACGTTTGCTATTCAGTAGCTTTGTAAGAAGGACGTGCGTGAAGAAGAAAATGAAGAAGGGGATGTGGGAGTTTCAATGATAGTTAATGAAGCTATACCCACGATTTCATTTCATCACTTAACTTGTAAGGCAAGTGTTGTTCGACAGGTTTGCATACCATTGTCTAGCCTCTTTATCTATTTATGCTTTCCTACACAACTCATGGTCATAATTACGACACCCTTAAAGTGAAGAAACATATATTTATATTTATTTTTATTTCATTTTTAGGGTTTTAGGTGAGTATTTGGTGGCATATCAGCTTCAAGTTGTTGGCTATTACATGTCTGTCGTTTGCCCTAATCCACCAGATACCAAGGAGCAGTTGTTGCACATCTGAAGGTTCTACTTGCCCTCGGAGTACACTGTAGTTGCTTAATTAACTTAATGAATTAGTTGGTTAGCTTTCGTTTTCTTGGTGTAATTTCCATACGGCTAGCTGTCAAAATTGCAACTGCAATGGTGAAACATTGATGCAAGTATTGTTCATCTTATGGCTTGTTTACTTTGTTTACAAGCCATAGATAAATTTTCGATAGGTTTTCTCAAAGTGATTTTGAATGTTCAACAACAAATGAGGGTTGTTTACTTGGCAAATGAGAATTATTATTATCTGTTTGACCTTTTACTCGAGGAAATGAATACATGCAATTGGAATTTTAATTATTGAATGGCCGGCTATAATAAATTGTTTGTGTCAAGGAGTATGTGACAGGAAACTTAACGCTAAAAAGTAGAGACATTATTGCTACCAAACTTGTATGGATCGTTTTCATTGATGCATAATGTAAATAATCCTTCAGATTTCTTCAGCTAAGGCTATCTGTAACAATTCTTATTGCCTTAAGGGTTGCTTTTTGGCAATGATTAGATTTTAAGGAACCAACAATCTATTCAGGACTAATTTCTTGCTTTCAAAGTTTCCAGGCAATTAATAGTTGTCTTAACTCTCTCTTTTTTCCTACAAATGAAATATAAACCTCTCCTGGAAAGTGGAAAACCAGCTTTGTGGGGACAGGAAGCCTTTATAGAGAAATAAAAGTGCACGGCATCTTGAATTCTTGATGATATCAACTCATGAGTTGGAACAAGGTAAGTCTCTCCTTGTCTATATCTATCAATTTGCAGTTTTCTTATGTAACTTGTGTTGCATTGCAAGCACTATAATTTTTAAAATCTGAAACATGAAACTTAGAAATCTTGCACACAGACAAGTAACTTTCATGTGCATAATCCCTTCAAAAACAATGTTTCCTTTGTTGTCCAATATATGTATTAAACCAAGGCTCAAACTCCTTGGATAAGGGAAAGGGAAGGGAACTTGCAACTACTCTGCTAATCTCTAGCCTTTCTGCCTTCAGATGTTGGTTATGAATGTATTAGTAATGCCATTTCTCAGAAGATGTTGAAATGCTAGACAATAAATGTTGTGTTTTTAATCAACTCCCTTCTCTTTCAACCTCAATGCACAAGAAACAACATTAATGGTAGATTTTATCATCTTTCGCTCATCAAGCATGAGATTTTTTATCTCACCGCATGCTTTTTGAGAGACTTCTACTACTTACCAAGAGTATGTTTAGGACTTTTGCAGTTCTACCTAGTTTTGAAAACACAACCGTTAAAAGTATTTGATAAATACTAATGTTTAGAGAGGACTACTTACTTTTCTACTAATATTTGACATTTCAAATTACAGCAATTGTAGCTTCAACATTGCAACACCTCAATCTTGGGTACACTTGAAATTAAAATACTTCGATTTTCAAATCACAACTATTAAGCGATGAAATTGCTAAATGTCAAATATAAGTGAAAAAGTAAACGTTATAAAAGATTTCGGTTGAAATGCCAATGAATAGCCTGTGATTACAACCTTATCAGAAGAGGGTAAACAGTAATCTTTGAGATATCAACCGTGACAGAATAGCTCGTAATATTCAGACATGCTGAACAAATGTCTACAAGAAAGTCAATTGCCAAAGATATAAAAGAAATCAATCAGTTATGCTTGTTGTAACCATAACAGAGATTACAATCAATTGTATATAATTAATGATTCAGCCTTTTTACCTAAAAAACTCACGTCATAATTGACGGATAGGATAAGAAAACTGGGGAAGTATGTACCTTTTTTATATGCAGTGTACAAAATGCCTCCGCAATAAACTTTAAGAATGTGCTTCAATGATTCAATCAAGCTAGAATATAAGCCACCGCCCAGGTACAAAACTATATGCACTCATTTGCAGATATTTCACGGCAAAACTGAGATATCACAAAAATGATGCACCCTAGATCAAGCTTGTAAATTGTTCAAAAGTTGACACGAGAATAGGTGCTTCGATGGCCTTCAGAAGGTCCTTTAAATTTCCGCACCAAAGACGCAAAAAAAGTCTGCAAGGGAACAAGATAAATGATTGCTAAGTTAAAAAGTGCTATCGCAGAATCTATCAAAACATTGAGAACATGTATGATTATAAGAATATAACTAGCAGTTGGATTAGTTTGTTGTCCTGGCCATCATTTTGACCTACATTACCCTGCCCCCTCTTCTCCCATTCTAACATTGATTCCCGTAAAAGCAATCCCAACATGTATAGCACAATATCACAATTTTCTTTTGAATTTCTCAAATTCAGCTTCAAATAAAAGGCGTTGTTTGTTTACAATACAAGGCAGACATTGCTTAAATATGTAAAGAAGCAAAAGTGAGAGTACATCTAATCACGAACTACTTGAAATAGTGTGTTCCACATACAACCACTGAAGGATAACTAGAAGATATTGAAGCAAAAGAAAAGGAAAAAGTACCTGCGTTCTGTGTGGTATGCTGCTCCAAAAATCCAGGTTCGGAAGTGCCTAAAGCAAGAAGACAGAGAGCATAGTCAGACTAGAAGATTGGTTAAAGTATCAAAGGTGCCTGAAAATCTAACCACTCACTTATTTTATATATAACATCTACAATTTACATGTGGTATTCACATTGCTAACTCAGTTGCTAATCACTCATCTCTAAACCAAAGACTATTAATGTCTACCTAACATATGAACATAACAAAGTGCTCCCTTCTTTCAAATTGCACAGAATAGCTTCAACAGACTCCCATAATAGTTCAAGATGAGGAATCACAGAGCAAGAAAATTGAAAGTAAAATAGACATTATTCCATTTAATTAGAATGAAAAAGGTAAATGAACAAGATCATGTGTTATATGCAGGTAAAAGAAGAGATAAACTACAAACAAACGTAAGAGGAAAACATACATGTATACCATGAACTCCCAGGAAAAAATATCGATAAACTGTACCAGCGAGCAGATAGCTGCCAAATAGGCATAAGATTCTGAAAACCAGAGAAATCAATCAGTTCATATTCTTCCTTTGAACTATAACATAACCTAGATTGCTTCCATTTCAAAGTAACTAAAGGGGTAAAAATGCCATGGAAAGATTAAACCTCTTACATGGTTATGAAAGTTCCAAACCAGCCCCATCCTCCTCCATGAACAGCTACAATTGAGCCACAACCAGAAGGATGCCAGAGAACTGTAGCCTGTTAAACTAAGATAATCAATCCAAATACTAATCACACATGAAAAAACTACCAATCTACTGACTTTTTCATAAGTCAAAGGAAAATTGACCAGAAAAAGGATATTGCGGTAGGCAATTCAAAGCCTTTCCCAAATAAAATTCTAAAATCCACATGCACTGTATGTAGTAAAATTAAGCAAGTGCTGGCTTTCCCACTTTTTCTGGAAGACCACTGTCCTTCTTGTTTCCAACCACCACAAATGACAGTCATACTATTAGTACACCTCTAATTTCCCTAATTCTAATACCCAAAGTACCGGCAACGACTCCACCTAACTGTCATATAATCAGAAAAGGCCAGACCTATTGTTTGTGTACAAACAAGCAATGCAGATATGACATAACATAGAAAACTAAACTGCTTTCCATGAACTCTGTTAATGCAACAACTGCAAGTATAAGAACAGTTTTTGAGGAAAAAAAATGACTAAGTACAACATTTGAAGGCTACAAAATGTGCACCGGCATATTTAAGCAGACAGAACATCACCACACACCTACATATTTCTTGTACTACAAATGACAGGATCATCAAATGTTAGAAGCCTATACTATAAACCACTATTGAAAGAGGGAATAGATGAGTCTCCCAGAAACTCACATAATTACAAGTCCCTGATTTTTCCATAGACTGTGGCCCCTGTGAAACAGCATAGTAATTGAAGCAATAGATCATAAATCATGTATAAGAGAAATTGAACAATAGTTCATAAATTATGTATAACCAACTCTAGGAGAGATATTCCATAATACTTTAGAATGATTTTGAGAAACAAGCTCTTACTTGAAGTCCTTTTGAATCACAAATGATAGAGACGGATAATGAACAATCATGCTTTGGGCCACTACTTGACATCTTAACAGTTACTCCTTTTTGGGGATTCTGTGTATCTGTCATGCTCATGATAACAGAGAAATCATCAGCATTCTCAAATTGAATTCACATATGGAATGAGAAATAATCATCTACTTAAGCCACAGCATCAAGAAAGATGAAAAATACACACAAATGTACAACATCTACACTTGATGTCACAACCTAGCTACATTGGTGAATAATAAACAACATTTCATCCATGCTAGAATGCAGCACAGGAAATAATTTAGAGATAATAATAAAGAAATGGTGCCACAAGATACAAGGGAAAAAAATAAACTTCACCCATGATAGTTATAGCAGTGCTGTTGACATGTCCAAGACTAGTGCATACTGGATAACCTGCATATTCCAAAATGATCTGATTAGACGCCTAAGCATAACTATATCCTACTGAAGTATATCATCAATCAATTTCCAAAACATATGAGAAAGATCCTAATTGAACTCTGGTTTTGCCTTCAAGGAGGAGCAGCAAATAAGTTATCTTTTATTTGATTTAGAGCCCTCCATTCAACTTCTCCTTTTTCCAATCTGTTTCTACTGAGTTGACCTCAATTTCCAAGATCATTTACCTCCAAAATTGGTTTCCATAAGTGCACTACATTCCGATCCACAATGTGATGGACCACCACATTCCTACAATATCATGAGAAAATCAAATGCGGACATGAAATCATTAAATTGCAATCAATAACATATTTTATTAAATTCATCAATGTTAATATTATAACTTCAACAAGATTCCAAAGGAAATTACCAAGCAATCAGCACATGTAGGGCGGTCATGATTGAAAATCATCCCAGCGCAAAGCTGCTCCAAAGAATGAAAGAAAATGAAACTCGATAACAAATCAACAAGAAATGACACCATGTCAAATGAATAACAGCTTCTATACAGCCACCATCTAGGTGGATCCAACCATTGTGTCTGAACTTAATTCAGAAAAATCTCGTCTCTCGATTGAACAAAGTAGTAATAGAGCTCCATGCAGCATCCAAATACATATATTGGCAAACTACAAACTTACCATAGGCAACTCAGTAGCCAATACATAACAAACAACCGAGTTGTGTTTGATAATCACGTAGAAATCAAGCAAGAAATGGTAGTGTACACAACCCAGAAGGTATGAAAGCAGCTAGGAGTAACAAGAAAGAAATCTCGAATGTAAAGAAATCAAATGTAACCTGATGGAGCCAACCTGAAACCACAGCACAGTCTGATTCATTTCCACTTTATAGAACCTGCAGCAGTTAAATAAATAGATTTCATTTAATTCCAAATGGACATATGCTAGCAAACCAAACCCTGATGACCCAGGATGTCAAGAAAGCTTCAGCTACAGAAAATCTATTGTTTTCACATGAGTGATCTCTTTTTCATAAACACCAAATCTAAAATATAAAAGTTAATAGTTCCAATTGCTTTAAATTAATATTTCAAACCAGCATACTCCACTGACTCTTACAAACCATTACAGCATATTCAAGCTTAAATGTTATAGCTGGGTCTTTACTAATCATTAACAATATTTATTTGTTTACACCAACATTCGTTCATGAAACAAAGCTAACATTTTCCTATAAGCACGAAAACTATTATCACCCAATCAAAAAATTAATACCAAAATCAATAAAAATTCACAGTGGTCCAGTTTCTTCGGCCCAAATCACATTCCATGCAAAACAAGAACGCCCAGACCAGGAAACAAACTTATAACGCTGAAGAGAGAGAAAGAGAAAGTACCCATCTTCGCTGAGGACGCCATGAGGGAATTTAGCGACAGGAGAAGCCAAGCTATAGTTATAGAGGTTGTTGCTGTCCTTGAACGTGAGCTCGCAAACGGCAGAGACTGAGTTTACTCGGAGAAGAATCACTAGGATGAATAGCCATTTTAACAAATCGCCCCCCACCATGACTCTCACCATCCAAAGAGATGCGAAGTCTTTTTATATTTTTTTGGGGTTTGAATTTTAGTTTGTATTTCCAAGTTTTCTGATTTTGCTTACTGTTGCAAGGCAAACGACTTGGAGCAGGACTCTCTGACGTAGGAGAAAAGCAGCATCGCTTCTTCAGATGAATCTAAGCTCTAGTTCAATTAATTAAGTTATAACACCCCAAAAAGTTTAGATTAATTGCTTTTAGGCCCCTAAAACTCATAGGAAATTCGGATCGTATTGTAACAAGGAATGCGANTTTCCAGCAGGAGAACCTAAAATGAGGCTACAAAGAGAATCCCTTGCAATTTTAATATTGGCAAAAGATCCTAGTATGTGAATTTTCGTATCCGCAATCACAATCCTTGTCTTTGTGGCATTTTCGATAGCAAACTTTGTTTTGCCACCTTTACCAGAAAGTCTTCCAATAGCACGCGACAAATGCTCCCCTCGAAGGGTCTTAACATCCTTAATCTCAAAAGATTCCACGTAAAGCTCATCCAGACGCAAAAGCGCTATAGCATCTATAACATCAAAACCTAGCATGAAAGCATGAACAAAATCTGCACACTTCTGTAGATTACTTACGTCTGGTGTGTCTGATCTAGTCTTCAATTCAACCCTGCGAGCCTTGAGATTCATACGGATGTCAATCTTCATCTGCTCATATATTGGAGTGTAGATATCCATCCAAGCTTTCTTGAGAGGTGAATACCGATGAGGTGGAACAGAAACCTTCCGAAACTGTACTCTACCATCAGACATCTCATGAGCCATCAATGGCTCAAACTTTGGCTTTGGTGGCAAAGACCCAGATTCATTTTGTATTTGGGATGGAGCAGTTTCAATTTCCATGGTAGACTGCATTGTGCTAAATCAAAATTTCCACCCTGCAAAGAATTTATCAGTTAGGAAGCAGATACAAATGTCATGATGTAATCAGCAACAAAATCCTCCATACAAACATTCTAAACCCTCTAATACCAATGAAAAAATAAAACAATCTTAGGAGTGGAAATAACACAGATAGATTTAGTTTAAGCAGTTTTGATCACAAGAATATTAAACCTCACAAGAAAAAGAGAATGATGAATGAAAACCACCCAATCTACCAGCCTTTTAAGGTCTACTGTTAATCAAATTCAACCTATCGCCAAACAAGATAGTTGGGCAACGCATGAACATTATTCATATTCAACCCTATCACCAAACAAATACAATTTCATTCTACGGTAGAATAACCAGTGCGTTCTCCCTCAACATTTACTTAAGTTCAATATACAAGCCATCCAAACCGTTTCAATCACCAACATATTGAGTTCAAAAGCACAACTAAATAGCTTTATCAATAATAAGAGGTGTTAAGAAGTTTCAGTATCAAAACTGTTAAGCACAAGGTTTCTAATTTTATTCCATCATACGAACTACTTATTCCAGCCCGTTCAATTAATACTATGAAAATCACATACCGGACACAAATCAATCAAGCGACGACAGCATAACTTAAAAAAAAAAGTAACTAAATAAATAGAAACAATCAATTTTAATCTACCAAGTGACAAGAAAAGTCCCTTTTTCATGCAGAAACAACCAGATATAACTCTTCAATCAAACCATAACGACAGCATCATCTGAAAAAAGTAACTAAATAAATAGAAACAATCAATTTTAATCGACTAAGTGTCAAGAAAAGTCCCTTTTCATGCAGGAACAACCAGAGATAACTCTCCAATCAAACCATAATAGTAAAATTAAACCCGGATAGTAATTTATCGTTTATTTTCTTAAACAGAAAATAACAAAAAAAAAAAACTTTGGTCTAGGGTTTATAGATTTTCCATTTGAAGGAAACGGAAGCGAATAAAGAAGAAGCGATTTACCAGAAACGAGCTTTCTTCTCTCCTCGATGTCGGCTACGCCGCGGCGCCTGATTCAAGAGAAGTAAAGCTCAAAGGTACCACAGCTTTCTTCTTCGTAGTATTTATATGAGCGCCAATCGTTGCTAAAACGACGTTGTTTTGCAAAAACCGAAAGGATCTTATCATCTACGCCCTAATTCTTTTATAATTTATTAAAAAAAACATACTTATTTTTGTTAAATAAATCCTGACCTTTATTTGAATCAACAAATTTCGATATTTTTTAGTGAAAGATGAGACTACGGAACAAATTGTGTCCTTATTTGATCAAATTTTATTTCTTTAACATATTTAATAAAAAAATGAAAACTCAGAAACCTAAATGATAAATTTCCAAATTGGAATAGAAACACGTCCGTACCGCTGGATAAAAGATTTTGGAGACGCGCAACAGAGCCGCGCTTTTCCTGAACCGTTACGATGGGCTCCAACCCCAACAGAGCGTTAACAGAAACTCGCTTCTCTGATCTCAAGCCGCCGTTCTCCGTGTCGGTCCTCGAAGCCTTAGTTGAAGCCAGCTTTGAGTTCTGCACGCCGGTTCAAGCCGCCACAACCCACAATCCCTCTGTTAGGCAGTTACAAGGATGTAGCATTTGACGCCGCCACCGGCTCGGGAAAAATCCTCGCTTTTGTGGTTCCTCTGGTAGAGATACTCCGCCGTGCCTCTTCTCCTACGAAACCTCACCAAATTCAAAAAGTTTTTCTCACTCGTGTTTGACCGCCGAGAAACTTTTCGCGAATATCAAAGAAACATATAGAAAGTTTCAATTGAAATATGAATTTAGCTGAATGATCTCAAAGAGCTGAAATTTCGCCTTTTTCTCGGTAAAATTTTAGTTTAAAAGCTCTTTTTGCTTTTTTTATATGAAGTGATTTTCTAGTTGAAAATTCTGCAAAACACCTGTGAAGTGATTCTCCGAAAAGTACTTCAAGCGAGCACTTTTATTTATTTTACCAAGAGGATAAAATAGTTAAAAAGTGTTCTTTAAATAGTTGAAAAGGCTTTAAGCAGTGCTAGTTATTACTTGTAATTGTGTTTGACTCTGAAAAAATTTACTGCATTTCTCAGAGCAATTTTGTCTTTATTTTCTTTATTATTAAGTGATTTTATGGGCTTTTACTGGCTACTATGTTGAAAAAATATTTTTTTGGATTGAGTACAGTTAATGGGTATGATTATCTCGCCAACAAGGGAGCTATCACCGCAAATATACCATGTTGAACAACCATTCATTTCAACGTTATGTTAAGTCTATGCTTCTTGTTGGGGAAGTAGAGGTTGAAAGCAGACGTGAAGAAAATAGAGGATGAAGGAGCAAATTTGTTGATTGACACACCTGGGAGGTTATGCAACATTGTGGAATGTATGGACATTTTGGATTTCCGGAACCTTGAGGCAGTTACTTCAACAACTGGTTTTCTTGAATGGGCTTGAAGCTTTTCTTGTGTAGTCTCTGTAAATTTCTAATCTGATTCTGGACAGAGATTGACAACTGTAGTTGGTCTTTGTTAGTTTATGGAAATCTTGGCTTCAATTCATTCTGTTGTTAATTACAGCTGGGGAACTTATAATTCACATTGCTGAAGTTATAGTTTGGTGACCTTTCATCTTCATTTTGTTGGTTGGTTGGTGCAGATTTTGATTCTAGACGTGGCTGACAGGCCCTTGGATATGGGATTTCAGAAACAGATTAATTACATCATATCTCGCTTACCAAAACTTTGCAGAACTGGTCTTTTTTCAGCTACTCAAACTGAGGCAGTTGAAGAGCTATCCAAAGCAGGGCTGAGGAATCCTGTGAGGGTTAAAGTTCAAGCAGAGGCAAATTCACAGTAGCTAGCCTCTTCAAAAACACCTTCAGGCCTTCATCTTGAGGTGGGCTGCATGTGGATATATTTGAGATGCATTGGAACTGAATTCTAATTTTAATTGTGTAAGTGACATTACAATTGATCTATTAGAATCCTGTAAGACTCGAATCCCACAGTTTTTCCTTGATCTCTTCTTTTTTCTTCTTTAGAACCATGAAACTTCATTCTGTTTGTATTGGTGAATATTCATGTTTTAACCTCATTTCATAGTTATAGATCCAATGAAATTGGGTTGGTTTGTTTTTGTCATTTGACTAAACAAGCAACCCTTTATCATATTTTGAACTCATAATTTAGTCTTCGTAAAATACTTTGTTCACATACTCGGATAAATTTCTCCTTTGATTCTGCAGTATTTGGAATGTGAAGCAGATAAGAAACCATCTCAACTTGTTGATCTGTTTATTAAGAACAGATCTAAAAAAATTATAATGTAAGTTCTCATGGAAACTTCTTTAATGAGATATCATAATTTGCTGAAAGTAATTTACGTATTTCTACAGATATTTCATGACTTGTGCTTGTGTTGACCATTTGGGAGTCGTGCTTCTTTGTCTGGCTGTTTTGAAGGATCTCTCTTTGATTCCTCTTCATGGGAAGATGAAGCAGATAAAATTTTGGTTGTTGGCAAATTTTTTTAGTGGCTTAGATTGAATGTCAGAATTCATCCATTGTGTATTCTGACTGGTTTTGTTTCTATTTTGTTGCCCCTATAGACTGCTAGGGAGAAAGCATTAGCTTCATTCACATCTCTTTCAAGTGGCATTCTTCTATGTACTGATGTTACAGCATGTGGACTTGATATTCCCGGGGTTGATTGTGTAGTGCAGGTTGGTATGATCCATGTAGTTTATTTGTCTGTTACTTTTGCAGTATGATCCCACCCAAGATCCAAATGTTTTCATTCACAGAATTGGTCAAGTAGCTAGTTTGGGTAGACAAGGGAGTGCAATTGTTTTTCTCTCCCCAAAGGTGTTCTTCTTTCAAATGTTTGCTGATTTCCACTTTTGCATAGACTACTCTTCATTTTAAAGAAAATTTCCAAGGAATTTAATTATTTTGCATTTGTGCAGGAGGAAGCTTAGGTAGAATTCCTGCACATACGAAGGGTACCTCTTCAATAGAGGAAACGCACCAATGATGCTTCTGATGTAATTCCTCAGATGAGCACAATTTCTATTAAATTGACTATTACTTACTTTACTCATAATTCAAATTTTGTTTTGCATATTTCAGCCTATTATTAGCAAGAAGAAAAAAGATTAAAGGGATGGAATTGAGGTTAGAAGCTAGCCCCATCTGATTTGAAATTTTGTATTCGTTGTTTTTTCCCTTTTATTTCATGGCAATTGCCACAACTTGTATCAGATATGATATGCTGTGAAAGAGATTGTGATGTCATGAAGAAAGTACTAAGAGCATTTGTTTCTTATATCCGAGCATATAAAGAGCATCTGTTCATACATTTTCAGGTTACCACTGCTTTTTATCCTTTACGTTATTACCATTTGCATTTTTCTAATTCTTTTCATTAAAATATTTTCTCCTGGTCATAACTTACAGGTGGAAAGAACTTGAGATTGGGAACTTGGCTATGGGATATGGCTTACTGCAGATGCCTTCAATGCCGGATGTAAAGAGCTAGTCTCTTTCGATGGCAGCTTTCATTCTGGTTGAAGATGTCAATTTGGAGGAGATCAAGTATATAAGTAAGAACTTACAATTATATATAGTTTGAATCGAATCATATGGCTGCCTAGTTTGCATTGACACTCGACATGGAAGCCATCATAGAAGAAGAAACCCCATACATAGTCATCATGAATTTCTTAAATGCTTTCACTTCACAAGCAGTCTTTTATTTTCCTTTTTGTTTGCCTTCATTTTATAATTTTAAAGATCTATTTTTCAACCAAATTTTCAAAAGTATGGTGTTTGAAACCTGTCTCCTTTTCATGGAGAACCCACGGAAAAATTTACCTAAATTTTCTTCCGCCACTTTTAAGTATTGAAAGGGAAACCATGGGGAGAGTATGATTTCTGTATTAGAATCTTCCGGCATTTAGTGTCTTATACAGATGCTTATTTAGATGTATTGCAATGGTATTATGTAAGTCTGATCATAGCTGATAATTATACTATCAGTAGGGATAAACCTCGTGAGAAACAGAGGAAGAAGAATTTGCAAGCAAATAAAGAAGCACAACAGAGAACCAGAACCATGAAGACCCAACAAGATCCATAATGATGCAACAACTGTTAGGAGGAAGAAAACAGCGAAACAGAGCCGTGCCTCCCAGGCGATTGAAGATGAACAGGCACGGGATTACCATCTGCTCAAAAAGCTGAAAACGGGTAGTATGGATGAAAGTGAATTTGCAAAAATGACAGGAACAGATGAGTTACTTTAAATTGAAGAGCATGATGCAGGTTATGATTCTACAAATTTAGATGTTGATTGGATGAGAGATACATCCTAACCTGCGGCCAGTGTGGACCTAACGCAATCTAAAGCTTGTTCTGAAAACTAGATGCCATCAAATGCAACAAAAATCACCACTGACGGACAACTTTGGTAGTGATGGAAAGAGATATTCTTCCCGAGTTAAGATTTAGTTGCTGATTTGTTCTTTCATTCCCCTTAATTTTACGCATTGTGCTGTGTCCATATTGTCAGATCTCCGAGAAATTTCTCCACAAAGGGAGTTCTAAGCACAGAATTGAACGGTGGCCTTAGTGATCGACCTCATTGACAATTCTATTCCAGAGCCAAATTCATGCTCCTCTTAAGCTATTTACATTAATTCCCGAATTGTATTCTGTAGTTCAAAGATCAATCAGTTTGAGTTCTGTATTAAACTTAAGCCCTGGCTAAACTGGGAACTGAAAGTGCATATGCATCTTTCATCATTACTTTCTATCTTGAAACACACGTTAAAAGACATTGCATGAATTATTTACGCAGAATGTGGTTTATTCATTGGTTCCTTCTAAGACATTTTAAACGTTTTAGTTTCTATAATATTTGTTCCAAGTATTGGTTCAGTTTACAAAAGATTTTTGGGATAATTTGAGATTAAACTCAACTGAAGTCAACATGGGTCGGTGGAAAAAATACATAAATAAATAAATTTAAAAAAAGCCCTTTTTAAAAGTTTTGCGACCCATTATCTAAATCATGCCCTATTAATTAAATCAAACGGTAGCTAAGATTCCCCGATTATCAAATGGTAGAAATAAAACTGATTTTGCAGAAATCGTATCTCTCTTTAAATAAGAACCGTATCTGATCCCTCCACGTGATACGGAATATCAAGCATCGTCTGTAAGCGCCTGGGAGATATTAGCTACGTGTATTCTTTGCTTGCCATTCCAAATCGAAGGTGCGTAGACTTGCAGCAATATGGATGTGAAAGGAAACAGCTAAATTTCTTCGCTTTAAAATTCCCACCAATTAATAACAACAGACAATGACAAGGACAACGACTAAGACCAAGAAAACAAGAGCACTTCAGTCATCCGTTAGCTTCGTCGCATGTTCCAAACTCATTGTCGCACTTCGCTACTATCCCATGTTAAAATATCTTCTTCTTAGCACTCATGTCAATCGTCAGACCCTCATAACTCTCCGCAACTTTCTCTTCTCAATCCGCCAAAAACTCTACTCTGTCTTTCTCTTCATAACCATGTCTGAATCCGACGACAAACACCAATCCTCTGCCGGCACAGCCTCAGACCTGCCACCGTTCGACCCGTCAGAGCCGTCGGTTCCCATCTCCTACCCTATCAAGACCCTCAAAGACCTGGGCTCCCGGACTTATTTTGACTCCTTTCACTACCCTTTTAACAAGTCAACGGTTCCTCTTCAAAACAGTGCTTTGCCAGACAGGTCGAGGATTTTGGTTTGCCATGACATGCAAGGTGGTTATGTGGATGATAAGTGGGTCCAGGGTGGAACCAATGCTGACGCGTACGCTATTTGGCATTGGTATTTGATGGATGTTTTTGTTTATTTTTCACATGATTTGGTCACGTTGCCTCCTCCTTGCTGGACTAACACTGCTCACAGACATGGTGTTAAGGTATCGTTTCTGGTTTTGATGTTAAATCATAAGTGTTCGGTTTGTTGAAATTTGATTTAAAGACACGTTTTTCATGTTTTTTTTTATCTGTTTGTTGATTTGATTTTTGTGTTTGTGAATTGTGATGCGTGAGTTCAAGTTCGGAAATGGTTGTTTATGCATAACAAACGTGCATATTGAGCTAATTTAATTGGAAATATAAGCTCCATTTGGAGGTTGAGCAAGTTCTTAAAATTGAAACTGTCGAGGATTAGAGTACAGTAATCGATGTTGCAAGGCTATCCCATTGAGAAATTTTATATGCCATTACCTTCCTCTGTTTTCTTAGCTAGTTGGTTTATTGCGTTTGCTTGACCTTTCGGATGATAATCTACTTGATTCGCACTTTATATGTGGGGTTAAATGAATGGCTAAAGGAATATTTGCTATTATATGATGTTATTTTTTGTGCTCTTGGAATAAAAGGTTTTAGGGACTTTCATCACAGAATGGGATGAAGGGAAAGTTATTGCCAATGAATTGTTATCCACGAAGGAGTCTGCACATACATATGCTGAGCGTTTGGCAGAGCTTGCTGTTGCTTTAGGATTTGATGGGTGGCTGGTATAGTTGTT
The DNA here is from genome assembly GCA_032402905.1 of Khaya senegalensis. Classification (NCBI taxonomy): domain Eukaryota; kingdom Viridiplantae; phylum Streptophyta; class Magnoliopsida; order Sapindales; family Meliaceae; genus Khaya; species Khaya senegalensis. The sequence continues at coordinate 2,465,702 of CP135554.1, read as the reverse complement.
TCCGAGTTGCAGACTTTTCAATTTTATTCTAGCTCTCTGCAGTTTTATGCACTGCATTGAGTCTCGTCTGTGCGCTCCCTTTCCATAGTTGATATAGGTACCTGTGCTTGCAGATTAATATGGAGGTTAAACTGGATGTAGAGCGAATCCCTAACCTGAAAGAATTCATCAGTCATTTAACTCGAACCATGCACTTCTCAGCGCCTGGATCCTTGGTTATCTGGTGAGTCCCAGGAACAATATGCAGACATTTCCTTTCACTTGAATTTTACGTTCTTATGATTTGTCTTAAAGTTATATTTGATTGATTAAAGTTGTTTTTGAAGGTATGACAGCATTACCATTGATGGGGATCTTAATTGGCAAGATCAACTTAATGAAAAAAATAAACCTTTCTTTGATATATGTGATGGCCTATTTGTAAACTATACATGGAAGGTGATGATTATCTTTGTCCCTCATTTGGAACTTAATCATTGTTTCTTGGGTGCTAATTTTCTTGGATCCCCGTGCAGGAAGACTACCCAAAGCTTTCAGCAGCTATTGCAGGTGATAGGAAGTTTGATGTCTACATGGGAATAGATGTATTTGGAAGGGGTACTTTTGGAGGTGGACAATGGAATGTGTGTGGCCCATTAATTTTGCTGTTATCTTACTTGGAAATTTCACACGGCATAAGTTTTAATTTGATTATTCTGTTGGCTTTTATCATCCAATTTGATTCATTCAATGTGGAAGGTAATCAGCAAATATGATTTCATTCTCATTATCTGTATCTAGATACTCTGATACCTGATGCATCATCATGCATCCTGTTAGTAGTTTGAATTTCCATTCTCTAGGCTCTTGTAGCCACATGCAATGAGGTATCATTTCTCAAAATCCAAAAAAACTAGCTCTGCATTAACAAGTTGAACGAAATTAAGTTATATTTTTTATTTTGGTTCTGGTTGGAGTATTGTACTTTGTTTATACCATATATAGGCAGTGAACTATTTTGAACCCATGAACATGGACTCTTCACTTACCAGACCAGTTTTGAAGTTGATTTGCATAGCGAAGATGATAATCACAACTAAAATATCTTTCATTTTTCAAAGTACAATTAATGGTAGTTTGAGTGGTTAACTTCACTGATTTATGCATCAAATTTGAACAGTGGAAGGATTTCTTTCTTAACTATAATAATTCTTTGTCAATCAGACAAATGTTGCCCTTGATGTGCTAAAGAAGTATGATGTGTCGGCTGCCATATTTGCTCCTGGATGGGTCTATGAGACTAAGCAACCACCTGACTTTCAGACTGCTCAAAATCAGTATGAACTTTTCCCTTGCTGTGAAATTCCATGAATCTGAAGCATCTTGAAGCTTGTTTGTCCCACGACACTCACACACACAGCCCTCAATATTGTTGCATTTATCATATAAATGATACCATTCTTACTGTTTTTTATACCCCCTGTTTTACTACCTATTTGACTTATGTGGGAATAGCACTCATGCTGACACCACTGGACCCTTTCCTTTGTAGCATAACAAGCAGAGACAATCCAAGCTGGAAAAATTGTCATTTTCACTTCTGAACTTAAGCACTTGTTTCTAAGTTTTGCATTTATGTTATTTGCGCTCTTTCTCATGGCAACAGATTTTTATAACCTTTTCCTGTTAAGCCTAATTTTTTCTTCTAAATTGCCTGGTTTCATACAATGATGCTTTAGTTCTTCTGAGCTGAATCTGTCCTTGACTATGACTTTTATCTTCTGTTTATTTTATTTCAGTTAATTGATTATCTTTTCAATACTTTTTATCTGTGGCAGTATGATTCTTACTTTCATTGTGGAGATAGTATCTTGTAGGAATAAATTGTTTGGTGAACTTAATTTTAATACACCTTTGTTTCTGCAGTTGGTGGTCCCTCGTTGAGAAGTCATGGGGTATTCTCCAGAAGTATCCAAAAGTATTACCATTCTACTCAAATTTTGATCAGGTAGCAACTATGTTAAATTTCGGATTCTCTTTTATATCTTCATAAGCATTGCTGCCAATCAATTACATCTCATATGATGCCAGTTCTGTAAATTCTGACCATCACAAAATTGTTCAGGGTCATGGTTTACATATTTCATTTGAAGGTGGACAAGTGTCGGATGCTCAATGGAATAACATTTCTTCCCAAGGCTTTCAGGTAAGCACTGAGTGGACCTGTTGTTTCTTTTGCTTGTCATTTTTGTAGCATAACCCCATATTCAGGATATTTTTTCTTTTCGTTTTCTTGCAAAGTTATTTCATTCATATGGTTGTGTATTTGGGTAATGGATTGATCTTTATGGAACTTAACAACTAATTACAATGCATAGTGACCTTAAGTGGTTGTATTGATAATAATAATCTTCAGACACGGAAACCTTTTTCAATGGCTTGTCAATTTTAGTAATTATAAGATTTTCTTCCACTATATACAATTGGACTTTATTACTGCATCTGTCAATTATCTTTGGAATATTTTTAGTTGTGTCACTGATGTTGATCCTGCACTTCAAGCTTTTCCTCTAACTTTGTCCTATATCTGTGGCAGCCTTTTCTCGAGTTCAAAGCCAACCCTAATCCAGATACCATTCAAGTTCTTGTTGAGTAAGTCTTTAATGCTCATATATATCTTCTAAAATTACTAAATTTTGAACATATTCACAGCTTCCTTTTCCGCTGATAGTACAACGTGATATATACATCTCATTGTATGGGAATGAGAAAGTGGGCTAAACCATTTAACTGATTTTGAAATATTTTTATCTTTCTGTGAAACTTCAGATTCCGTCTTATGTTTGGAGTAAGAAAGAATATTTTTAATGTCTTTGAGGATCAAAATTGATTTGCTCTGCATCTTGTTACTCTTTTCTCCTTCCATCAAGACCTTTTTATGAGGAACTATAAGTTGAGAGGGTAACCACACGAAATGCGAATCCTTCTTCAAGATCTATGCATGAAAAACAAAATAGAACCAAAAGTGCCTCCTCATTCACAATTTCTCCTAACTAATTTATTTAGGCTTTGGTGGGGATTGTAGTATTCCACTTAACTTTGCAAGCAAAGTTAAAAAGAGTTTCATAACACCAATTTTTAGTAGGATATACCAATTTTTTTTTTTACCAATATTTGGCATCTAGTGCTTCCATTTCATTGCAACTGTTGCTTAAAAGCCATCATACCTTAATATGAAAGAAACCTTAGCAGAGTTTATCTATACTGTGCATCACGGTTCTGCCTTAATCGTATGTTTGCAATTGTAGTTTTAAGGAAGCATCTTACAGCGGAGGTGGGAACGTCACGTTTAAAGGAACTCTTGCAAACAATGTGCAATTCATCGCAAGGCTCTTTCAAGGAGAGCTTCTGTTGGGGGATTTGCCTGTCTATTTCACATATTCCGTAAGCTAATTCTTCTATGGACCAAGGTTGCTGAGAAAACAGCATCTCAAACCGTTATTACTTTCCATTGAGAACAACTACAAACTTTACATCTGCTGCAGGTGAAATCAGAAGAAAATTCTCTGCTTGGCCTTCTTCTCGAGTTCTCTTCTGCCACAGAAGAAAAAAAGTCTGTACTTCTTGCATCCTGGGGAATAGGTCGACCTTCAGCCAAATTCAGTGAAGTGATCGCACCATGTCGAGTTAAGGGCCCAGAAGTAGCTCCAGGGTGGGTCATACAGGAGTGCAGCATTCAAATGAACGGCTACATAATGACAGGAATCAGTGCTGTATGCCACAGGCCAGATCCCGAGAACAGTGGCTTGAGCGTGGAATCCAGGTCAGATGGCCAACACAATGAATTTAGTCACAGTCCCGCAGATTATTTCGCAATTCTTGGTGATATTTCTATTAAAACCTCTAGACAGAATACAGTCTTTCCTCCATCTTCTTCATGGCTAGTTGAGGCACAATATATCAAATGGACTTCAGATTCTCAGAATGCCAAAACCCTGAATGTTAAAATCATTTGGAAATTAAAAGACAGGAATAATTCTCCGTTCCCAAAGTATAACATCTACATTGAGAAACAAGCAGTCGGAAATACGGATGGAAGGCTAGAAGCGTCACATGAGTATCTTGGGGTGGCGCAAGTGGAGTCTTTTTACGTTTCTAACCAAGTTATCCCTTCAAAAACTGATAGTCTCAAGTTCATTATTCAAGTATGCGCTGTTGATGGGACAAGCCAGAATCTGAATGATTCTCCGTTTCTTCAACTGAATGTTGAAGACAAGTAATTTCAATTCTTTCAAAGAGTGATTAATACTGTTTCGCATCTGGCTACTGTTCTATGTTGATAATAAAAATGAACTACTGTATCATTATTCCCACTGCTGTTGTACGTATTGCATTTATCCTTGCAATATGTAATGTCTCTCAGCAGTCTATCTAACTTCTTCCTTGCAGTAGGCTGACATAACATGCAATAATCCTCCATTTTTTGTACAGAATAGTCAGAACCCCAGACTCATATATACTTTTCAGCAATATCTTCCTCGAGTTCAGCAAGTCTTATTGACGCACAGAATAATCAAAGATACTGATACTCAGCGAGCATATGCAAAAAAAAGTGGCGTCGAAAATCAAGATTTCTTGACAATCTGCTGCTTGGTTCCAATTAGTATAAACAGCATTCAATTCTCAAACTACTTATAAAGTAATATAACATTGTAAAAAGAATATTGAATGATATTTGTGGTTGGAATTATTATCCTCGAGCCCCGAAAAGAGAAAATAAGGCTCCAGTCTCTTTCTTTTGTCTCCGCAAAGCATCAAATTTTGGAAGTCGATAGAATGAAAGGGAAAATGCATTCCTTTGTCTCTTTATGGCAACTTGTTTGAACTTCATTCGACTGTCTGTTGCCGCTGAAGCTTCAGGCACTCAACCAAAATGGGTCCATTTTACAGGAATTCGACGTACAAGTTTTGTCTTCTTCCTTCATTACATCTTAAATATCATTAACAGCTCCCTTTACCTTTAATAAAAATGGTCAAGTATGAATATCATGTGATCTTGCACGGGCATTAACATTGTGAACACAATTTTTGTTGTTAAGAATTATTTTATTAAATTATTACCATTAAATCTTGTTGTTCGTGTTAAGGTTAGAATCAACTATGTGTTCTTGTCATTTTGTGATATATATATATAT
>CP135554.1:2434883-2455664 GCA_032402905.1 Khaya senegalensis | reverse complement strand
CGTAGTGGAGACTGGAGAAGAGTACAAAAGTTTTTGAAGGGTGTTGAAGGAGGAGAATGAAGAAATTATGGGAGCGTAGACATATTTATAACACGTACCAACATGTGAGCGTGCGAGAAGTTGTGTACTATAGATCAAAATATATAATACATAATAATTATAATAATAAAAATAAAAATAAAAACCAAAGATCCATCAAATGGCAGTAAGAAATTGCAAGTAAAGTAAACAAATCACTGTATATATTTAATAATAATTTATGACATAACGGGATGGAAATCAAAGAAAAACAGAACCCCAGAAAGAAATTTAATGCGATACTGACATTAAATTAATAATTAAAAGTGAAATTGATAGAACACTAGCTTACTCAACTAAGTCCTGTATCGCTGCATTAATGGCTCTTATCACACGATTCGAAGCTTCTGTTTTTTCGGTCTTCCAATATAAAAAAATAGCTCTCCTTTCGTTAATAAATGGAATCAATGACAGAGATCTCTCTAATTTGTTCTTGGTAGAAGCGAGGGAAGCCATGGATATGGACAAAAATTAGAAACTCTCTGGGGATTGTTTGGATTCTATGAATTAATTATCGAAATTTGAGATAATAATTTACGAGAAAGAAAACAGACATCTTTCTTTGCCAATTTATGAGGCAAAGCATTACGATACATCCGATGCTTGCATTAAAGGAGGCCTAGCAGCGCATCACGGCTTGTCGTGGCTTCGCTACAATATTTTTACAATTCCATTTGACTTCAAAATTTTCAAAATGGGCTCGATCTTGCAGAATGGGTTCATTTAGGACACCGACAAAAGGCCTAAAGTGTGCTCAGGAAAGCCCGAGATGAAACGAATAATGCAACGACAGTCCATGAGAAACGGTGCCGTCTCGTCAAACCCAAAAAAAAGGTCTGGATTATCCGGTCTGGTACACCACGAATATGTAATTCATGCGAGCCATCGGCTAACATGTGCGTTTGTTGCGCTACTCAAATAAATCACCTTACCACTCCCACGTGCACCGTGCGTGTGACCTTCAACTAAAACTAATCTCTCTTATCCCATAATTATGGATTATACAAACACAATACAAACTTAAATCTAAATAACATATATTATCGCATATTTTTATTTTTTAAAAAATAAAAAAATACATTTAATACAACATATTAAACTTTATACGATAAAACGACATGTTAACTTTTATATATCATAAAATTTATATAAATATTTATATCGTTATTGTAATTAAAATAACAACCATCAACTCATATTCAAACTGTTATCATACATTTACAACTATTTCCACTTCAAGTGTGTTTGATTAGTTGGATAATTAGTGTAAGTTATTTTCATCTTTATCCTTGACCTTATCGCCAAAGTTATAAGAATGTCACGAGCGCGTCTACTTTATTTCTTTCCAAAAATAATTTGATAATCTAACGAAAGGGATTGCTTTGACAGCAACTTTTGTCTCCTCCGATTATGAAAGCCCACTTGGCATGCCCCATTAGCACCAACAATAATTCATTAGCTTGTCAGTTGTCAAATGAAAATATGCACTGTACAGTTCTAATTGCCAATAGAAAATTGTACAAATTTGTAATTTAAGATAATTTAACAGCATTAATTAATGGTTATTGGGAAATTAAAAGTAAATAATATTCTCTTGGTCGGTGAGATTGTGCCTCTTCTTTTGTCTTGTTTTAGGCAAGCGTTGTAAAGACAAATCAGAAAATAATTAAATTACTAAAAATAACCCGAAAATAAAAGTAACCATAAATTTGTCGCAATTTCCCATAAATGCCCCCAGATACTAGATTTCTCCTTGGGATTCAAATTCCCAGAAAGCACAACCGTCTATAGATAAAAGACCACGAGCAAAGCACGCGCCCACGTCCACCTCTCAATCCTGACCGTCCACGTTTCTCCATCCAAATACCCCGCCCGATCTCTGGCCGTTGGCCAGTCTATTTATTTTCTTCACTTGCAGTCTTCGTCGCCACGTAGCCACCGTTTCATTTTCTTTTGTTGTTCAAATCATTTTCTTGTTTTGGTTTCAGAAATCGAAATCGAGAACAGAAACAGAAAAGGAAATCAGAAGCAAAAATATGTTGCTCAAAGCGTCTCCTGCTTTCTCAATCTTGAGGCCGCAGAAGGAGGCTCTAAATCCTCTGTTTTCCTATGTTTCTTCTGGTTCTTCGTTGAATTCAAATCTTGCCTTTTCTTCTGCAAAAAATGGAACCGGGGTTGTGGTTTGTGCCTCAAAAAGTTCTAGTAATAGCCCCTTAACCGGCGTTGTTTTTGCGCCCTTTGAAGAGGTAAAAAAGGAGCTTGACTTGGTACCAACTTTGCCTCAAGTTTCTCTTGCCAGGCATAAGTTTTCCGATGACTGTGAGGCCGCTATCAATGAGCAGATCAAGTGGGTTCCCTTTTTCTTGGTTTGGAATTACATAAGTATTCAAAATGTATTTCTTCTTTAAAAAAAATGGTTTGTTTTAGTGTTTTCTATATTATCTTTAAATCGGTCGTCACCTGTGTGAGGTCTTTTTTAGTTTGTACATGCAGTGTTCGATTAAGAGCCGATGTCTCGTGCAATTGATTTCCTTTCCTTGTTGATTTATTAGTGTTAGGCTTTGTTTAAGGATCTTTCTCTGTTTGCTTTGTAGTTTATGCTTAACTTTTTGATGTTTGGTATCGATTCATTACAAAAGTGTTTGCTTTAATGCTCTGTTCTTGCTGTTGTCAAAGAGCCTTTTTTTGTTCTTTGCATTCTTTTCTCCTGACGATGGTTTTATTATTGTGTAACAGTGTGGAATACAATGTCTCGTATGTGTACCATGCCATGTTTGCCTACTTTGACAGAGACAATGTCGCGCTCAAGGGTCTTGCCAAGTAATTTGTTTTTATTGGAAATCTTAAAGTTCTCTCAGCTTTCTCCTCGTTGTGTTTAAAGCTCACTATTTCTTTCAATAGGTTTTTCAAGGAATCAAGCGAAGAAGAACGAGAGCATGCCGAGAAATTTATGGAATATCAGGTGTTTGATTTGTTGCTTTTATATGCTTTTGCTATTGTATATTCACTATTTGTTGGCGGGCATGCAGACTTCATATGATCCATCGCGGTTTTGTTTTGCTAATGTTTCTTGTTTTATAATCCTTAGAACAAACGCGGAGGAAAAGTAAAGCTGCAATCTATACTGATGACCCTTAGTGAGTTTGATCATGCTGAGAAGGGAGACGCGCAGTATGGTAAATTTCATGATATTAGTTACAGTTGTGTCATTTGATAAGCATTATTCTGTATGTATGGATATGATTACTGAATCGAGGTTACTGAATACAATTTTACTGAGTTGTATCTCAGCATATGGTGTTATTTTGAGAAAATGGATCCAAGTTCAAATATTGATGAATATTTAATGCCTTTTTATTGTGTACAAGGTCATCATGCAAATTGTATGAAAGAGCTCCATATCACATGAGACTTATGAATCGTATTCCATCTCTATTTGCATGTTTGTTATCAAAGGATTTAGTTTTATTTGTTATTGGGAGTATGGGTATATATGGAATAAGGAATGTTCTTTGTGCACTTCTTTTAAGGGTTGTAAATCATTAAATGCATGTTACATTTGTATTAATGTGTGCAGATTTGAGCATTTATTGATAACTTGGAGGACAATGTAATTAAATGATATTTGAGTGCATTCTTACTTCTTAGGTGTGTGGTGGGTTGATGAATAATTGGATGAGCACGAACTGATCCTTGAGAATCCTTCTGGATTTTACGCTACATGTGTTGTAGCAATGCCTAAGGACCTACTTAAGTAGTTATTTTTACTTGGGTGACAATGGATAAAGTTGTCCATATGTTTTTGACCTTCTTGAACTCCCTTTATGATTACTTGTTGCATGAGTAGCTATTTGTTTGACACTTATTGTTTGTGCAATGATTCAGCCATGGAGCTTGCATTGTCTCTGGAGAAGCTAACAAATGAGAAACTCCTCAACTTGCACAAGGTAAAGCATACTTAATATCTTACGACTTATACTGGTTACTTTCTTGAACTTGTATTTGATGTTAACTTAGCAGATAGTGTCTAGAAATGCTAATGCATTGAGGTTGTGAGTACTTTTGGCCAAGGAAATCACTCTCATAAACCATTCTTTACATTGGACCTACAGGTAGCTGAGCAGAACAATGACGTGCAGCTAGTAGATTTTGTTGAAAGTGAGTTTTTGGCTGAGCAGGTAAATTACAACATTTACATTTCATCTCTGTTATGAATTTCATTCTATGATTACGGAAGAGTGGTTTATAACCTTTTTTTTTGCAGGTAGAAAGTATCAAAAAGATCGCAGAATATGTTGCTCAGCTGAGAAGAGTGGGCAAAGGACACGGTAAGAAGTTAAAATTTTGTACCATTTTGTTCCCTTATCACTTTTCAGTTGTTATTAACATTATGGATTCAACTTCCTATGGATATGATCTTGAGCTAATCTGAATTATTTTCTGTTTCCCCCCCTAAACTGGTTATTACAATGGAACTTTCAGGAGTTTGGCACTTCGATCAAATGCTGCTCCATGAGGAGGAAGTTGTGGCATGATGATGGACACATCTTGTTCTGTACCCGGCTACCATTTTGAATTCTCGAACTATGCTGTGCTTTGGGTTGTTAGTTCTTTGTTTAGAAACTTAAAACTTTTAGGCATGCAATCGGTGTGGAAACTTTTCACGTTGTTGATAGACGAATGCGTATGTGAGATAATTGAGTCATAACCTTAATCTGCCAAATGAAACAAGTGGTAGGCAGTTAGTAACATATGGCTTTCTGTCTGAGGCCCCGTATTGATTACCTGTATTGCTTGACGTATCAGTATTGGCCATAACTTGGCGGTCCTTCATACGCACTGACGGGACAACTTTCCGCATCAGCGGTGGGACTTCTCCAGGCCCGGCCACGCCGGGCAAACTTCCATTCGAGGTTGAGATTCTTGGTGATTGCATGAAAGCATAATATACAGCTATATAACATGGAGAAATATGCAGGCCAAAAATTATGCTCCACAATGATCAAGTTATAAAGATTTACATAAATGTTGAAATCTTGACTTTAAAATATTTAAACAAGATTTAATTTGTCTAATTGAAAATTTAGAAGATGATAAAATATTAAATTATGATTTATATTAAATAAAATATAAATTAATTTATTGAATCGATATTAAATATTTAATTTATAATAAATAATATAAAAATAAATTTAAATTTTTATTCGTGCATAAATTTTTAAATATTGACGAGGGCGTTAGCAACTGCTTAGGGCGGCGTTACGTGTTATAGTCTGACAGTTAATTATGACTAGCAGCCCAAATTCTTCCAAATCCCAGCGCGTTAATCCAACATTGGGCTCGAAAAACCCAGATTCCTTTTGGGTCCAGCATCTCTTTCGTCAATCGGGATTATACCAATAAAGTAGTATAAAACTGGCTTGAAGTTCATAAAAAAAAAGGGAATTTAATTATCAGAACTCCCTTAAATGATAGGTTACGGCACAGATATCACTTAAAACTTTTGATGAAAACGTCACTGTTTTGCTCGAAGCATATTATCATACCATTGTGATCCCTTTCTTCTAAAAAGAAAAAAAAAAAATTTCTGAATAAATTTTTTTTAAAAAAATTTAATAAGAATTTTTTTTTGTTGAAAAAAATTTATTTAAAAATATATTATCTCAACAAAATTAATTTTTTGTAAATTTTACACAGTATTATAATTATTTAATAGATTTATCATAAATTGTAACAATTTTTTTTTATTTCTTTTCACTTTCTTGCTCTTTTTACTGGAGAATAAGGAGAACATAAACATGATTCAGGGATAATTTCGTCCATTTCTTTTTTCCGTTAAGATTGTAAAAATATTTGAGGGTAGACTAAAATTAGGAATGAAATTTTGGGTCATTTAAAAATAAAATAAAACAAAACCCTTTTACATTTATCTCCGTCGAAAAACCAAAACGCAGACACCCAACCACTGTTCTGCTCAGTCTCGTAGATTCTCTCCGGTTGTCTGAAAACCCTAATTTTTCCCACTCCCTCCAAATTTTCCCCAGAAAAGGCTTTCCGACCGACCAATCATGGCTAGCCACTCACCGAACCTGGAGTGCCGCATGTACGAGGCCAAGTACCCTGAAGTTGACATGGCAGTGATGATTCAGGTGAAGAACATCGCCGACATGGGCGCCTACGTTTCACTGCTCGAGTACAACAATATCGAAGGGATGATCCTTTTCTCGGAGCTCTCACGGCGTCGTATTCGTAGTGTCAGCAGCCTCATCAAGGTGGGCCGCATCGAGCCCGTCATGGTCCTGCGTGTTGACAAGGAAAAAGGTTACATTGATTTGAGTAAACGGAGAGTTAGTGAAGAAGATATTCAGGCCTGTGAAGAGAGATACAATAAGAGCAAGCTCGTGCACTCTATCATGCGACACGTGGCTGAGACTCTGGGCATCGATTTGGAGGTATTGATTTCGATTTTATTAAGTTCGTTAGTCATTTTACATGTGTTCCAATATGTGTTCAGTCATGTGAATTCAGAGTTAAAAGAATGTTTATGCGTTGAGCGATTTACGGTTAATAACAGCAAAGCTCTCGTAAATGTAATTTGATAGTTTGTAATGTTCAATTGTTTAGGAATATCCATTGTGGATTAATTTAGTGTTAGAAAATTAAGTGTAGATTTTTATGTATTTAATTCTAGGTGAATTTAGGAATAAGGTCTTGACGTTTCTTTAATTCTTGTTCTACCATTGACAGTATTATTGAGGGAAACTAGATTCATGTCCTAGTGTTTTGTTTACTTATCTAAAAATATGAAGAGTGCGGCTTATGTATGGGATATAGTTTTGGTTGAATAAGACTTTGGTTAGCTTGATTACAGGATAATGAACAATTAAGACTTAGGAAAAGGTTATGTGCTTTTTTTAGACATATGATTGGTGTTTGTTTGGTTTTCATGTATTACTCTCTGTTTTGTTACAGAGTTATTTATGCAAGTAAAATATTTGTATGCTTTTGCTTGTATGTGTGTTTATTTGCTTTTGAAAATGTGAAACATTTGACTTATTGTTAGTGCTGCTTGGGTTTGAGATGCCATTTAACTTAATTTTGAGGATGTTTGGGTCAGTTTTAATGTGTTATATTTCTTTGATTCTCTCAAATGGTTGGTGAAGTTTTAAATTTGATCTTTTTTTTTTCTTGCTTACTAGATTCCTCTGCTTGATGTGTAGTCACTGCTGTATTCAGGAGTTTTTTTTTTTTTCATGCTTTTATGTTGTCTTCCTCAATTGTAATTGGGATTGGCTGAGTAGGTCTTATAATATTGAAGCATTTGGCCTGGATGGAGATATTTAGCTTTTGATCTTTGGTATTACTTTTAATTTATTGGCAATGTTGTAAAGCTTGTAGTTGCCTTTGGTTTTTGTGTCTAAGTTTATGACTTGAAGCACAATACTTTCAAAGAACTGGTTTGCTTAAGAGAGTTGCTGCTTGAACTTTTACTGAGTGACCTGCCATCATGGGTGGGGGTTAAAATTAACGCACTGGCCTATTTGTGTGTGTGTGTGTGTGTGTGTTTTACATGTTATGGCTTTTTGTTGGGCTAGTCAATTTTTTAATCCCAACAAGTGATTGTCTGGACTCGAGCACATTTATCCTATCTATAGTAGTGTATGCTTAGCCAACATATCTGCGATTGGCCATTGATAATGCAAGCCTCTTATTGCAGGAACTTTATATCAATATTGGCTGGCCCTTGTATCGGAAATATGGACATGCCTTCGAGGTAAAGTGCTAGCAACTCTCGAGTTGTGTTTCCCAAGTTTACAATTGGAGTTATGAATTTCTACTCTATTTAATATGCAGGCATTCAAGATTATTGTTACTGATCCTGATTCTGTTTTGAATTCCCTCACCTGTGAAGTCAAAGAAACTGGCCCTGATGGACAAGAGGTAAACTTGGTCTAGTAGGGTCTTATGCCTGTTCTCTTCATTGATGACTAAGTTCCTCCTGTCTCATTGCAGATGACTAAGGTGGTTCCAGCTGTGACAGAGGAAGTGAAAGATGCTTTGGTGAAGAATATTAGGAGAAGAATGACACCACAACCATTGAAGATTCGAGCTGACATTGAAATGAAATGCTTCCAGTTTGATGGTGTTCTTCACATTAAGGTCTTATTTACATATTTCTCTTCTGGTATTTATTTTGTTTTATTATGATTTAGTTGCAAAGGAACTCTTAGTTTCAAATTACTGATATGTTCTTGCTTATGTGTGTTTTGGGATTGCAGGATGCCATGCGGAAAGCTGAGGCTGCTGGCAATGATGATTGTCCTGTGAAAATCAAATTGGTTGCTCCTCCACTTTATGTTCTTACCACACAGACCCTGGACAAGGTTAGCACAACTAATTTAGTCTTGGAAAGCCAGTATAATGGGAGCTAATGTTGTTGGTGTCCAGAAATAAGTTTAGTCAACTTGACAGCTACGTTGTAGCTGAACCTTACCCTTAGCTTTCATATCTCTGCCCATAGTACATGTTTTAAATAGTTTTAGCTCATAAGGCCACTAACAAATAGAGGTTAAACCTCTTGAATCAAATGTTTGGGAGGGGGTTGGAATTCCATGCTTTTATAGGTATTTGTGATGTTCATTTCATGTGTGTGTGAATAGTACATGCACTGGTTTTTCCATTGATATGGAATCATATGTTTCCTGTTGACTACAATGGATACAGTTTGGGTAATATTTTCTAATGACATTGTTGTATATTTGCTTGGACAGGATCAAGGGATCTCAGTTCTGAATAAAGCAATTGCAGCTTGCACGGAGGCGATAGAGAAGCACAAGGGAAAACTTGTTGTGAAGGAGGAGCCAAGAGCGGTGAATGCCAATCCTTTTCTTTCAATTTTGACTTTGTTACTCCGGTTAACCTTGTTTTGATACAAACTTTCCTGTTCATGAGAAACTTCTGTTTAAATCTATCATTTGCTTTATATGGGTGCTTGCTGCTGTTATTTGGTTTCTGATTTGCGGGTGCATTGATTCAGGTGAGTGAACGAGATGATAAATTGCTTGCTGAGCACATGGCTAAGCTAAACCAAGATAATGAGGAGGTAAGTGGTGATGAAGATAGTGAAGAAGAGGAAGACACTGGAATGGGAGAAGTTGATGTGGAAAATTCAGGCCATGGGTTCGAGTGAAAAATGCAGCATAGTTTTTTTAATTTTTTTTCTTGAAACAAGTTTTTGCGGTTGTGTGAAACCAATTTTAAATCCAATTTTACTGTTGAGCTGTCTTGCCAGTTTACCAGTTCATGAGGCAAATTTTAGAGCAAAGGAAAATACTTAACACCTTATTATTTCGTAATGAGTTACCGGTTATGGGAAAAGCTAGTCATTCTTCACTCTCTTGAGATTGTTAACCTGCTAGGTGCTCATTGTTTTTTCCGTCCATCTTCCACAGCTAAGATTTCATTGACAAATGAATGGTGTTTATTACTATTTCTTCCCTGTTTTCTTAGTAAGACAACTGCCCTAACCTAGGGGACTCCAATGATTAGATCATCCGGTTTTGGGTTCCATGGTAATGCATGGCCCGATTTACTCTGGGTACCTTTTCTGCCAAAAATTACGACACCGTTTCCACTAATCCGGCTTATAACAAATGGATCCCTGATTTCTTACAATGTTTTGGGTAAGAGCGTACTCTGTCGGCTTATATGATTATAAGGGGTTAAATTTCTAATAAAATAATTAAATTATTCTTATAATTTTAAATTTTAAGCGGCATAAGATGGGAGTGACTTGCACACAATAATAATTTAGTCATTTAATAGGGACGGTACTTTACACTGATTGGCAGTCGGTTAGGAATAAATTTGACATATAAAGACAAATAATGTTTATTTTTAGAAATTAGAAAATATTAAGGACTTAAATGTTATTGTCATGGCAACCGAAACAAATAATTATTATTACTCGGATAACAAACTTTCGAATCCCCGTACAAATTAACCGCGGCCCTCTCTTTGGAAAATGCAGCAGCAGCAGCTGTAGTATTCGCATAGATCTTGAATCAACCAAACAAAAATTACCCAAACCAGTAACCTGGACTCAACTCGAATGGATCTCTTCAAGGAGTTAAAATATCCTTTCTTTTTTGCTCTCGTGATTTCGCTCGCAACCGTCGTTGTTTTCGTCCTAACGTTCACCGA
The DNA here is from genome assembly GCA_032402905.1 of Khaya senegalensis. Taxonomy (NCBI): domain Eukaryota; kingdom Viridiplantae; phylum Streptophyta; class Magnoliopsida; order Sapindales; family Meliaceae; genus Khaya; species Khaya senegalensis. The sequence continues at coordinate 2,445,383 of CP135554.1, read as the reverse complement.
CGACACCGCCGCCGCCTTCGTCTCTTACTTCCAACCTCAACCTACGCCTTTCCGAAACGTCACCGTTTTACCTAATACCACCACCGCCACTTCATTTGCTCGCAAACTGACGATATTACCGCGGCATTTACTAGTCAGACTGATAATGTTACCAGTAACAGCAGCGCCGTCGATGACTTCCGTTTGGATCTGATAAAATGGGAGATTTGTACGGGGCTGTTTGCTGTTGATTATATACCGTGTTTGGATAATTTGGAAGCGATAAAAAAAAATGGGCATCTAGGAGGCACATGGAGCACCGAGAACGTCATTGCCCGAGTCCTAGCTCGAGATGTTTGGTGCCGTTGCCTTTTGGATATAAGCTGCCGGTTGCGTGCCCAAAGAGCAGGGACATGGTGAGATTGTTTGAAACTTTGTTTTGGTTGGATTTTCTTGATTATTATTATTGTTTATTTTGCTGACTTTATCCGGTTCTTGAAGACTTGAATTGGTTCGTTCTGTTAAAGGTCATTTGATTTTAGTGTCCAATTGTTTATTCATTTATTTGCACTTTATTACGGAAAATAAATCTGCTATATAAAATTGAACTGCTGAATCCACAAGTTTGTGAATCCACTATAGTAGTTCATGATCACTGAATAGATACTGTGGTATTTTAAGCTAGCTTTAGTGGAATTATATACCCGTAATTCTGTAAATGTTGCTGTTGTTTGTTTGTTTCTTAGTTGTTTTAGTTTTTGTTATTTGGGTTGTTGAATTGGGCAGCTGAAAACGCATTTCATGTGTTTGGGTTACTAATAGTTTGATTTGTAAATGTTCTGTTTATGATAGCTGAAGTAATTGGAGTTTGCTTACTGTCTGCTTATCAACTCATGTATGGATAGCGCCATTTAGTTTTAGGTGGGTTCTCGGTCAAACATAAGAAAGTAACTTTTCAAAAGGTTGATCTTTTAAAAGACTGTTTGATTTCCTAGATACTTTTTACCCAAATTAGCCTGAATTTTGTTGAGATCAGATGATGATGTATAAAATACTTATCTGTATATAATTTTAATTTTCTCTTTGTTCTAAATTGAGTTTCTTTGACCTTAAGGCTTATCTGCGTTAAAAGTTAGAGTTTGCAAATACTTTGGATAATGTGCTTTCAAACCATATCAAGCCTAACTTTATAAATATGAATGTGATGAAACAAGAAAGATCAATTTTCCAAAATGAAGTTCACGTGACTGCTGTTGTGGCAATTTTCTGGAATAATTAGGTTGATATTCACCCCAGCGGTATGTGGTTGACGTATATTACTGCTTAGATTAGACAAAATGGTGATGTGGTTTCTTACTTCTGTTTTCCAGATTTGGTACAACAACGTGCCTTACCCTAAGCTTGTTGAATACAAGAAAGATCACAATTGGGTGAACAAGTCTGGTGATTATTTTGTTTTTCCAGGAGGTGGTAGTCAGTTCAAGGACGGAGTTACTCACTACGTTGAGCTTATAGAAAAGGTATTATAAATGGATTTTTCGGTCTAAATGTCTATCATTCTGAAACTATATCAGTCCATATTATGTAACAAAACTTTGGTTTATTGTATGTTCGTCTTTTGTTGCTTGTGATCGAATGAACGTCTACGTAAATACTTATGGACTGATATCTTTGTTTCAGTGTTTCTGAAGATTTGAATATCTTTGTTTGAGCGTTTCTTGCTTGTTTTTGTAAGACTTTTACATAAAATTGAATGGGGGAAGCACACACGGGTTACTTTAGATGTTGGCTGTGGTGTTGCTAGCTTTGGTGGCTTTTTGCTGGACAGAGATGTCATTACCATGTCATTTGCCCCAAAGGATGAACATGAAGCACAAATACAGTTTGCTCTAGAGCGAGGAACACTCTCTGTCATTGGAACGCAGAAGCTGACGTTTCCGCATTAAACCTTAATAGCTTAAGCTGAATTTCCATCTCTCTTTGCTAGTTTATGATGGAAGTCTTGAAACTCATGCTTTGGGCTGACAAATGCAGGTGGGAAACCACTTTTGGAGCTGAACAGGATTCTCAGGCCTGGGTTTTTTTAATTTGGTCTGCTACATCAGTTTATCGTCATGATGAGAAACATTGCCATGTTTGGAATACTTTGTTAGCATCTATCTCCCTTTTACAGCCACTCACCAACACGCACAAAACACACTTCAAATTGGCTGTTTTATATATATTCACGCATGAAAGCACAAAGAGAGAAGGCAAGAGAGATTTGGCTGGTCATAGATTCATATCAAAAAATGGAGTAACATAACTCATTGTTAAAGTTGATTTTATGTCCCTTATTTGTTATGGTTTTTGCTCGTCATTAGTACCAATTTATAATAAAATTTTTTCAAGTTTTTCTACTCTTTGTGCTAGGTAGAGCCCCTAAGTATCTACATTTCCAGGCTTTAGTTAATAGCCAGGGCAAATTGCAAAGCTGGCACCCGCACCTTGGCCGCAAAAGCTTAGCAGTAAACCTTCGAGCCTTATACCAGATGCTGAAGAAGCATTTAACAAGGACACCACAAATTTTTCTAGACTGTTGGGTTAACTTCACAAATTAACTCTTCTTCAAATTCCACAGTGACACTGCTTTTGTAATTGTTTCCTCTCTCTTTTTCTATCTAACCCTTAACATCTAGATGCCTCATAACATTCACTTCAGAAAACAACGTAGTTTACTGCTGTCTCGGTATATAAATAGTACTTCCTGGTTAATGTGATCTTATACTGACGATGGGATGCTGCTTTTTCATAGGTTTGCTGCAGCACTTATCGATCAACCTCTTTGGGTCATGAATGTCATCACCGTTGGTGCCCAAAATACTCTATTCATTATTTTTTATTGGAGAATTGATTGGAATGTGTTATAATTGGTGCGAGTCCTTCAACACCTATCCTTGAACATATGATCTATTGCATTCAAGGTTTCTATTCAGAAGTCTAACCCAAAGGTACAGTTTCATTGGCAACTATGTAAAATTTGAGCAGGTTTTGTGGTTTGATTTGGCTTCTAAAATTGTGCAATGTTCTGAGATGCGATGTTGCAGATTTAGTTGCAGAAATGGATCGAATATTGAGATCAGGTGGCTACATTTTGGTCCAAGACACCACGGAAATGATTATCAAGCTTAGACCAATACTTCACTCTCTTCGCTAGTCGACAAACGTATATCCAGACCAATTTCTAGTTGGTAAGAAGGGTTTCTGGCGTCCAACAGACTGCAAGACGTGATTGGTATGCTGGGTGTTACCCATAGGCTTAAAAGACAAACAAGAGGGAAATGATTATCTTAGCCTATTATGGTGAGACTGGGCAATTGCAAATCTATATTTCTGATACGCCTTTTCCGCTTGTTTTTGGGATTTAAGTGTGTATTCTACGCACAAGTTATCGAAAAGAGATAACAGATCATTTACAAACAAGAAAAAAGGGAAATTGAGATTGGTCAATTTAAGTGGTTGGGTCTGTGACTTAATGCAACCATAAAAGCATTTCTATTATTCAGCAATATTGTTGAGGAATTTTCGAATCACTGTCAACAGAAAATCCAGAGACAAGTGATTTCCAGGAAGTTTCACTATTTTGCATGCCTACTATGAAGCTTCTTACAAGGTATTTCTTTCCAGTTCTAACGTATATCAAACTAATTGCGTCTTTCTTTTGCTTTAACCGAAGCTGAGTAAAAGCCAAATATGATCATTTCGGTTATACCAGCTTTCTAAACTCATTACTTGGATCTTCTTAAGCTAATATTTGTCAGTTAAATGACAGACAACTTAATATCATCAGTAAATGCTTAACTCTTAAAGTCTGCCAACAATGAAACCAGATGCAGAGAAAGTTAAGAGATCTATGGAAGCACAAAACTAAATCAAGGGGTCAAAGCAAGTTAAACATTACAATCCTGCATAATTATTTCAGATTTACATAACATGAACATGCAAACAGAAACTTAAGATGCTATACATCACAATACAGTAACAGATGCCGTGTTTGTTGATATGAGCAACAATGACTTATTAGGAGAATATTAAACTAGAAATCTTTGGAGTGCTAAAGAATCAGACAACGTGAACCAAAATTAGAAGAGAGCTACGCAATATTTTGGAGTGTCACTGATAAGCTTGCCATTTCTTGCCACAACATCCCTATTGAAGCAAGTGGCCTCATCACGGTAACTAAAACTTTGCTTAGTTTTTGCTTCACCGGAGAGCACAGAATGATCCTTAACCTCCATCCATCCGTCAGAAACCTGACTATTGGCAGTCAAACTCTCATATTCCCCAATGCATTTCTCCTTAATGAAATGACTTACATTGGTGACAAGCACATATGTATCCTTCTTCGATCCAGGTGTAGTTGAAGTAACCACATTAAGGGGATACTTTCTCAGAACAGTCACTCGGGTAACCAAATTATTGACCTCATTTCTCACCTTGAACTTTCTGATAACCTTAACCTTTTGATTGACCGATTTATGAGTACCATTCTTCTCAAACCTTATCGAGTTCTGAACCATAAATTGCCTCAATACAACAGTAGTCAAATTGCCTAAACTCGACTTAACCCACCCCACAAACTTAGTCCTCCTCTTCGCCTCAACCTCAAATCTCCCATCAAGCAATCTAAAAGCTTCACTGCGATGAATACTGAGATTCGGATACTGATATACGGATGACTTACTTTGAACCTTGGATGAGCTATGATCTAACCAAATATGCAAATTTGCATTCACTAGCCAAAATGAAATGGCATCATTAACTCCAAAGCCGATTTCATGCACCTTCCCATCTAAAACCAATCCCAGAAATGGGGTCAACTCCATATCATAGGAAGGTAAATTGAAAGCACCAATTGCAACAACAGGCTCCCATAACAACGGATTGATACCGCCAGTAAAAATAACTGGCAATGGAAATTCTGATGCAATCAATTTCCCATCAATTGTCACAAAAACCTCTCTGAAACTTCCATTACCGCGACCAGTTGGCAAATGATTGGTTCTTATGTAGGAATTTGCCGGATTTGAGTACCAAAACTCATCATTTCCATGAAAAGACACGTATAATTCTAGGACTGCTCTATAAGCATTACGTGGGAACTTAACTTTCTTGAAAGGTAAATCTGATGGAGTTTCAATACGAAACCAATGCCCCTTTTTACCGTCACCCGATATTGGTATGACCAAATCAGCAGGTGGGTCGTAATATTTATCAGATGCAAACCCCAATCTCGTTTCAAAATAATGGTGAGAAAGAACAGACGGAACCCTAACGGCCTTATTTTTGTAATAGTAGAGAGAGCAATTCACATGGTAAACGCCGGTATAGACGTCGTTGACTACATTTTCTAGCATCATTGTAACATTAAGGTTAGATTGGGCGAGAAGAGAAGAGTACCTCGTTATGTCCTTACGCACTCTCCAGAAAACTCCGGATTTGGTCGGCTCAGCTGTGCTTGTACGTAGCAGCTCGGAGCCGCCTAGCCACAACCCGACAATACGGTCGTATTGTTCGCCTTTGCAACTGGCGTGAAACTCGAGGATTACGCGGGACCATGGGCTGGCGCAACCGGACGGCGGGAAGTAAGGGACGGTGAAGGGAGGTTTGTTGATAGTGTTGACGAAAGAGTGACGAAGTAAAGTGAGAGCGCATGATGGAGTCACGGGATCCAACGGTGGAGGCTGGTCGACCTCGATATATTCTTGGATTGAGTTATGGCGGTGAAACGATTTGTGAAAGTGATCAGGCGCGGCGGGGGAGGAGGAGGAGAGGGAAACTGGCGGTGACGGGGCGGTAAAGAAGAGGAGAAAGAGCGCTAAAGCGTAAAACATTTTGCGGGTGGTTTAAGTTTGAGTGTTGTGGGCGGCTTTAAGGAGCGGTTTTGATGTGCTTTTATTGAGATCCTACGGTCCTTATTAACTAATTCTAACAAAAGATTGATGCAGATATTTTAACAGAAATTTTCATACGGTTTTGGAAATCATAACAGTGGAATATGATTGGCTCTTGAAATACGCTTTTATTTGAGTACACGAGAAGGGAGATGGTCTCTCGTAAGTTATTATAATTAATACAATAAAATTAGTTAATTAATAAAATAAAATAAAATTTATTATTAATAATAATAAATAAATAATATTAAAAATAAAATTTATTATTTAATTTATGTAAAAAATTATAATTTTTTATTTTATTAATTAAATAATTTATAGCATATGACATTGCATTTAAAATACACATTTGATAAATAATTAATAAATACTAATAATAATAATTTTTAATTATATATAAAATAAAAAATATAATTAAAGAGTGATTTTTAATTAATATATAAATAATAAAAGAAAAAGTAATTGAAACCACTCTTAATATCATCGCTTGCCAATATATGGCAAAAGTTTTGGTTTCTTAATATTCTTATAACACAGATGATAACAGAGAAGAAGATAGGGTAAGAGAAGAAGAGGAGGCTCCCCTGTTAACTAGCAACTGCGAGACACCATCATATCCCATGGCTTGAGCCATATAAAGAGGAGTAGCACCATTTCTGCTTCGGGCATTTGCATTTGCTCCATTGTCAAGCAACACTTCCACCGTCTCTAGATTGCCACCCTCCACGGCCAAATGCAGCGGCGTGTGGTCTTCGTTGTCGCAGCATTCTAAATCGGCACCGTATTCAATCAGCAACAATACTACATGCTTGTGCCCTTTGATTGCCGCGGTGTGCAGGGCTGTTAATCCATATTGATCGTGGTAATTCATGCTGGCGCCTTTGTCCAGTAATGCCTCGAGATGATCTAATTCTCCGCGTCTTGCCGCCATTAGTACAGCTTCTCCGCGCTCTAAAGTCTCCAGAACTTCAAGCTGCATATGTAAATTGAAAATGCCATCACCGGTTCATACATGAGCTTCCAACGTGGAAGAATGCGATGTAAATTGAAAATGTCAATGGCCAGTTACTCACTGTATATAGATGGAATTTAAATGTAGTGGGTTCCTATTTACTTACATGTCCCTTATCTCGAGCAACATCAAAGCACGTACGGCCACGATCGTCTTTGATGGTAGGGTCGGCTCCGAGCTCGATCAGCATCTCCACCATCCTACGGTCTCCATTAGCCGCTGCAATATGCAATGCTGTTCTTCCGTCTTTATTCCTTGTATCCTTATCCGCACCTGATTCTAGCAACACCTTAGCACATCTGATACTTCCCTTACTTACCGCCAAATGTAACGGTGTTCTTCCCTCCTTGTCCCTACAATCCAACGATTCGTATTTTTTCATTTTCACCAAACTCAAGATCTCCTCCGTCCGATCAAATACCACTGCCACGTGCAACTCGCTCCACTCTTTGTAAAAATTATGTACGTCATCCGTTTTCACACGTGCGTCGATCCTCAACCCAGCCCGGAGCAGTAAGCTAATCATATCCTCCGAGTTGGCCAACTGAGTCGTAACTCGGAAGAGTGATTCAGCTTCTGTTTTCGACAACTCAGCCACAACTGATTTCTGCCTTTTGATTATATTCTTCACAGCGTTTAAGTCTCCGCTACTTACCGCATGCTTTAAAAGGAATGGACCAACAAAAGCAACTTTAAGTTTAACATCCTCAGTTGACCCGTCGGGAACATTCAAGAACCACGAGTTGATTGACTCGGCCGAGTCGAAAACAGCCGTCTTGATGAGGAACCGATCGGAGGGAGAGCGCGGAAAAGCCGGAGGGATTTGATTTTGAGATTTGAGTATGATTTGGAGAGTCGTCTGTGATAATGGCTGAACGAGTCCACTCGGCGGGTTGACCAGGAACTTGTGAGGAGAAGAAGTTTGGACTTTAAAGGCTACCGGACTCGTAGCGCAGAGAGAAATCAGGCGTATGTTAGCACGACATTTGCTGTTTAAAGTGAAGTTTATGAGAACTTCTTGGTCGGAGACCGCCAGCAGTTTCTCCATTGTTGAAAGGTGGAATGAGAATTGATTCGATCGGAGATGATATGAGAATATGCCTTTTGGCTGTGGAGAAGGAACACACGTGAACCAGTGGGGACCAGAAGGGAAGGAAGGTGACAAATTGAAAACGGTAGTTTGTCTTGTCGTTTTGGTGCAGTAGAATAGAAACATTCATTTGTGAGAGACTTGAGGGGGCGGATGATTGTATGGTGTCGCAGAGCATCGTGGATTGGCATGATTATGTTCACTTTTCGACATTTCCATTCCCCTGCTTTTCTTTTATCAAACTGGCGGTACCTATTCATCCCCTGCTTTCTGTGTTAAACAAAAGGAGCCGCAAGGTAACAACCTCGTTCTCATCTCACACACACACACACACACACACACTGCAATTGCGCCAACCATTTTAGTTGGTGCCTGCGGGTAGGCATGTATGCTTGTCTGCGATCAAGAATGCTTAAACTAAATATGTATTTTCCTTTAGCATTCTCAGAATCCAAACCGCAGAAGAATTTGTAACACAGCAATTTACAGAAAAACAATCACATACAACATCAAAATGTGTAATGAATGGTAGATAACTGGATTGAATTGAATGAAACCTGAGGGAAAGAACCCTTCTTCTGTCCTGTTACTGCATTTGGAGTCATAAACCAGAAGATAATAACATCTGTGTCCCTAAAGTCTCACATTTTTATGAATAAAGTAAGAGAGATTTGATATTTTGAATAAACAAACAATAGAGATTTTGTGCTATTTTCATTGGATTAATAGTAATACTCTCATAATTGGTGTTTGGTTGGTGAGGCAAATATGGGAATAACAAGTGTGAACCATAATGATACACTTGACAAGTTGAATATGCGGTCACATGACAGACACCTTGTGTTACACTCATGAACAACTCATACTCTGTTTTTAATTAATATTTAATAATTAATTATTTCTTGGGTGTTCCTGCACTTGCTTTCAAACCCTAAACGCAATTGCCACCTTAATTCTCAAACCGCCATTCCCTTCAAGATTAACTACAAAATTCCATTTGAAAAAAAAAAAAAAAATCATTTGGCAGATCTCAGTTTACTGCCATCAAATATTAAATAAAATTTATAAGCAATCACTTACCATTAAATCAATTTACAAAATAATGCTCATCTTCCCTTTTGAATTTGCTTTTAATAGTGTTATTGTATTAAAATTAAATTATTTATTGAAATTTGACTATTTTTGAAAACAATTTAAAAAAATTTTCTTTAAAATTATGACCAAATTTGCTCCATTTTCATGAAGAGAAATAAATAAATAATAACCAACAAAAGATAATAATTCCTAATTTTCTCCCTTATCTAGGGCTTTCCTTGTTCTATTTAAACCCCACAAACGCCTGCTTTCTCTTACCAGTCCTGCTAAGTACAAACCCGTTTCTCTCTTTCTCTGTAATGTGGCCGGAGTGGCTCAGATCACCGAGCAGGATTCACCCTCGTTCAAAATCATTCTCTTGCTCTTCTTTCAAGGACATCCAGTCCATCGTCAAAGAACCCGAACCCGAATCCGGACCCACTTCCCCCAAAAGTCCATCCATTTTCCACCGGGTCCGGATATCCTCTTCCGTGCTCCGTTCATGGTCCCACAAAAATCCAATCCCTTCTTCTCTCAGAATCCCCAATCAAGGCATTGTTGTTTACTTCACCAGTCTCCGTGTCGTTCGCAGGACTTACGAGGACTGCCGGACCGTCAGATCGATTCTCCGTGGGTTTCGTGTCCCGGTCGACGAACGAGATTTATCGATGGATGGTAATTTCCTAGACGAGTTGCAGGCGATCACTGGCTGTAACCCCAAAAACTTAAGCCCGCCCATAGTTTTCATTGGCGGGAGATACATCGGTGGGGCCGAGGAGATCAAACGGTTGAACGAGAGCGGGGATTTAATGCAGCTCATCAATAGGCTCCAATTGGCGGGACCCACTTTCTGCGACTTTTGCGGAGGCCTGAGATTTGTATTATGCGAACAGTGTAACGGGAGTCACAAGATCTACGTGGACAAATTTGGGTTCCGGACTTGCGCGGCTTGCAACGTAAACGGTCTGACTAGGTGCACCGCATGCTGTCCCATACTCCGGCGATGCAGCTGATCCTAGCTCTATAACAAAGTATAGAAAAATAGGGTAATTTTCTTTTTAACTTTTTACAGCAGAAAGAGTGAAATTAACCCATGTTTATTTACGGACAGTGTAATTGCAATTGTGGGCATGCGAAGTGCGTCGATGTAATATAATGCTGTAGATGTTAGTAGTTTGGGGAAGACATGAAATGAAAATTTCAAAGTCAAACATTAATTGAGTGGTTTTTCAATTGAATATTAATTTGAAAAAATAAATTTGCCCGAAATGATTTTAATTGATGAAATTCAAGTCTTAAGCCACGCTGAGTTGTTTCTAATATTAGAATAAATAAGTTTCCATGTTGGGTCTATCTGTACATGTACAAACTATATATAGATTGTTATATATTAATAATTGAGTTTTTTTTTT
>CP135554.1:2408338-2425087 GCA_032402905.1 Khaya senegalensis | reverse complement strand
TAGTGGAGTTGAAATAGCAGTGGCCGCTGTGGCAGTACCAGTGGCATCTGCCAAGGATTGGTCGAAGAATTTAGAAGTGCAGTTTAGGAAGAAGGTAATTATCAACGCCTATTGATCTGTAAGCGATATTGATGGCCTTCCCTAATTGTTTCTTTGGTCATGGTTTCAGATTGACACATTATCAAAAGTGAACCACAAAAATTTTGTCAATCTTATTGGTTATTGCGAGGAAGAGGAGCCTTTCACTAGAATGATGGTGTTTGAATATGCTCCTAATGGAACACTCTTTGAACATTTACACAGTAAGTACTTAACTATTGTTATCAGGCTGTCTTCTGGAAAATGTTCTCCTAAGATTCTAACTTTTTTGGGACTCGCAGTTCGAGAATCAGAGCACTTGGACTGGGGAATGAGGCTGCGAATTGCAATGGGTATGGCTTACTGCCTGGATTATATGCATCAACTGAATCCGCCCATGGCCCACAATTACCTAAGCTCTTCAGGTGTCCATCTCACTGAGGACTATGCTGCCAAACTGTCGGACCTCAGCTTTTGGAACGACAGAGCTGCAGCTGAAATGGAAGCAACAAGCAAGAAGCTTTTAAATACCCCCTCAACAAGCCCAGAAAGCAACGCTTACAACTTCGGTGTATTATTATTTGAAATGATAACAGGTAGGCTGCCTTTCTCTGTGGACAGCGGCTCTCTTGAAGACTGGGCATCCGATTATTTGACAGGAGAACAGCCCCTTCGACAAATGGTTGATCCAACTCTAAGATCTTTCGATGAGGAGCAGCTAGAGAATCTTGGTGAAGTAGTAAAATCTTGTGTTCATCCCGACCCAAAACAGAGGCCACCAATGAGAGAAATTACCACGAGATTAAGAGAGATAACCGGTATAACACCCGATGGAGCAATCCCGAAGCTTTCTCCTCTTTGGTGGGCAGAGCTTGAGATTTTGTCTACAGATGCAACCTAGAATATGAATTTAAAAAGATTGTAAGTATGAAAGCTCCAAATTTTCTCATCTTCTTTAGTTTGTTAGGCACAAAACTCAATTGCCTTTAGATCAAAACCACTTGTATCTACTATAGTTGATGGAATTCCAGTTGTATATATCCGAGATCGCGGTGAAATCGGGTAAATCTTTTTTTTCCCTCTTTATAAAGTTTGGGTGTGAAGTTGCATAAGAGAAAACACATTGTTCCATTTAATTATAAAAGTTTCTTTTATTTTCGAATGTTGACGTGCTGAATCAAATTCCCTGTAATCTGCATTCTATCTTTTCTGGCTCCTCTCCTTCTCCTGTTGACCATTTCAACCGTGAAGGATCTTGAAAACAACAAAGACAGCTAAGTTTGAAAATTCCGGACATGCCCTGAAATTGCTCGTTTATTTATTTAGAAAACGAAGTCTGACGGAATTTCGACGCGGTTCCGCAAGCTGCTGTCCATTAACAAATACAACGTGGGCGGACCGAGTAGGAAAGGACTAAATTACTTGAAGAGTCTCCGTTCTTACGTTCATAATAATACGGCTACTGCCGATGCATAAGACATGAATATACGATTCATGTCTTCGAAGGATGCATTCGTTTCAAAATGAAAACTGTAAAAGATTACCTGAAGAAATGTTTTAGTTAACTCAAAATCAGAACAAGCTGAACCAAAGCCTGAGCCGACGGTTTATCCAGCTTTCTCGACTCGGGTTGGCCCCTTGACACAGACGAACCTGTGTCTGCTCTATACGAAGCTTTGACGCGTAATCTTCACTGTCATGATTCACACATGCTCAATCGCCAACCGATCTTTTTGTTTCAAAAATAATAATTATAATTCATGCCGACAGGGTAACTTGTAAAACGTCCCTCGGACACAATAAAAATTGTCGAAGATAGAATTATATTTCAATAATACAAGGAAGGTGGCCTTCACGTTAACAACAATAGAAGAATACAGGTAGTTGAAATGAAGCTTAGTAGCCTACACGTCCATCAAAATTTCCACAGGAAAAAGGAAATAGGAGAAAACAACAAACTATATATACCCACTTCATTCAATGTCTCCGCATCCCTAAAATTCAGAGAGTCTCTTCTTCTGTATTCTAAATTCCAAATTCAATCGGAGAAAATGGCAAGCAACAATCTCATGATTTTCATCTCGTCGATCCTGTTGTTTCAGTTGGTCTTACCTACATTGGCTGCTTATGAGAATGTCCAAACGGCAGAGAAGAAAGTTGATGTGGTTGTTGAAGGCATGGTGTACTGCCAGAGCTGCAAAAGTTTTGGAACATGGTCGTTGTCTGACGCCGAACCAATCCCTTCAGCTAAAGTCAGTGTTATCTGCAAAAACCAAAGAGAACAAGTCAGTTACTACAAATCTTTTGAAACAAATGGCAATGGCTACTTCTATGGAGAACTTGAAGGCTTCAAGATGAGCAATTGTTTGTTGGAACATCCACTCCAATCATGCCATGTTAAACTTGTTTCATCTCCTCGTGAAGATTGCAGCCTTCTATCCAATGTTAACTATGGAATGTATGGTGCTCCACTTCGTTTCGAGAAGAAAACGTTGACAGGAAGGAATTACGAAGCCGTCATCTATGCCGCAGGCCCCCTGGCTTTCCGTCCAACTGATTGCCCTCCCACAAATCACTACTAAAGTTACTGCTAATTATCTGCAACCTTTGATTAATCTTTGTTTTTGTTTTCAACTTTGTTTTGTCTGCTGAAGTAACGATGCTAATAATTTTGCTGTCCTTTCAGTTCATTTCTTGGTTATATTGAATTCTGCTTCTATGCAGCATTGATGTATTTTTAGTTATGGGCTATTATACTTTATTCTAAGAGATGCAAATCATTGCATTGTTAGGCGATCAATAGCACTAGCACACGCTAGACTCACATTTCGGGGTTTTCAGGAGAAGCTGGACACTGAAAGATGTCTTTCCAAAAGATCATTACATTTGAAGTAAACGAGATAGATCCAAATGACGATAAAACCAATTCATATTTAGCTACTAACCTGAAACTTCAGCAGCACAAAGTAAAATGTACCTTATCTTTTTTCTACGAGTTCAGTGGCTTTCTAAACATCTTGTTCACCTCATTCATGGCCTCCTTTGAAAACATAGTTGCCAAAACAAATCACAATCCCACGATTTGCTGGATGATTTTGGTGGAGCTTGACATCGATGTTCCTGGTCATCATCGGAAGTATTGAAAACCCAACAGGATCTTGATTTCTAACTGGTGCTTTCTCCTGCTTCTTTGGTCTCTTGGCCCTCGCAAAATCTATTGGCATTCCGAACATTTTATTGATATCATCCACAGCCTCTTTGAAGTTGATTGTGGTGTCTGCTAAGCCATGGTGGCAAACATTTTCCACCCCTGGCTCAACTAAAATGGCGGACCCAGCAAACCTATGAACAACTGTATCCTGCGTTCAGATCATTTGACTTGGAGACACAATACCATTAAAACGTGTAGAATATGAACTGGGTCCTTGTGCCAAATTCTCAACTTCATTCTGCTGTAAACTCTCCAACTCATCATTTCTTGCGGCAATCTCATCACTTTCTTCATCATCAACAATAATTTTGAACGGCTCCGGCTGAGGCTGGCAAATTTGGGCTCTACCATGCTGCAGCAGTGAGACACCTTTTTCGTCTTCTCTATCTGATTATTCAATTCGTTTATCCATGTCTTCATCAAGGAACACCTCAAATCCGTTTTCCGACCTATCATTTTCTTTCTTTTGGCTTCCGCGTGATCTTCTTCCAATTACTGCCATATCTAGAGGCTCTCTGAACATGCTGTTGATGGCATTCATAGCCTCCATATTAATCATAGTATCCACCAATCCATGATGGCAGGCATCTTCTGTTTCAGGCTTTCCAACAATGGCAGTATCAACAAACTTCACCGCGACTGTACAATCATCAGCTGATATTTCTCTGTTAGCATTCACTTGCTGCTTGGATATACTACTTCCTGTTTTACCAATATGTTCCTTTTTCATGCCATCTAATCTAACGTTAGACGCCATTGCCGAAACCTTAACATGGTTAGATTCCGCTAGTGGCTTCATATTCTGAGAGCCTTCACTCAATATCATCTCCTTCCTTTCATCATCTTTATTATCAGGTAATGCATGCTGATCCTGAACTCTGCTGTGTTTTCACTTGTCTTCGTTCTCATTGGCATGGACAGTGAACTCGTAGCAGACAGAGGCCTCCTGGAGGTTCTCCGTTCCTGCTGCGGCTGCACTTCTGCCCATAATTAGACAACTGAAAACTCTTTGCCAACATAAATAAACACACCATGCATAAAACACCAAACACTACCTCGATTTTCTTCTTATTGTGTCTCTCCATGCGACGAAGAAACTGCTCATAAGATTTCTGCAACTCATGAGCAGGCTCTGCTAGGCTGTGCAAAAGTTGATACAAGGTAGAAAGCGCTAGTCTAAGTTTCCAAAATGTATTTAAGAACTTGAACCAATCAAGGAACCAGTCACATACACGCATGATTTGTTCGTCATGTCTATTAAAACTAATCACAGCTGGTTCAAAATTCAAGCCGAATGCAAAATCTGTGCACGATTGAAGATTTTACAGCCAACTTTATTATGTATCTATGAAAAATTCAAATATACAAGCTTACTTATGCACACCTATATGGTACATTTTCTCAGCCTCCTCAAATCTCTTCTAACTTTACGAAATACAGAGCATATGCCTGATAGAACAAAGACTGTTTCGTCCCAATACAATTCGACTCCATGGTTTTCAACAACGTTCTTGGTTCGTCCACAAAATCCATCTACTCAAATCTCTAAAATTATTGGATGCTTTTATAATAACCAGGGAAATCAGGCTTTACACAGGTAAAAATAAATAGAGAAATCAAAATGAGAGACAGAAAGCCAGGGAAAAATGGAAAATTTTGCAAAACTCGATAAGAAGATGTAACAATAAATAAGTACAGGGACCCCATTGCAAAAATTACAAGAAGAAATTAGCCCATCGTCCGTCTGGCACCCTTCCTGTGTGTTAAAATTTACAGTCGAAAGCCACGCTTTGCCTATAGTTACTTCTTATCTCATTTGCGCCTCTCTGTATCAATGGCTATCGCAGGTGACAAACCCGACCCGGAACAAAAACCCGAAGCACTTAATCCAAATTTAGAGGAAGAAGAGGAAGACAACGAGATCGAAGATGAAGACGATGATCTTGAAGAAGACTCCGAAACGGCCCCACCGAAGCTGCGAAGAGACCGGGCGGGGCAATCCTCAAGAGTGGATAAGTCAAAGCTGGACAACCTGTTCAGGCGGTTGCAAAACGGCTCCCTTCCGCTGCGCGTCCACGACGTGATTGTAAAAGGCAAGACGAAGACCAAGGAATACCTAATCGAAGCCGACTTGGATGCGCTTAGGAACGCGACTTCAATGCAAGAGATCATCCAGGCGGCTAGTATTGTCAATTACAAGCTGCAGGAGCTGGAATGCTTTGACTCTGTCAATATCACGCTCGACGCGGGACCACCGGAGCTTCCAGGTACGGCGAATGTGATCATTGAGGTTGTCGAGACTAAGAATCCACTTTCTGGTCAAATAGGAACTTACACGAAGGGAGAGGTATGTATACGTCGTTCGTTTTGCTTACATTGTATTGATTTTATATTAAAAATGTTGATGTTGCTGGTATTTAGGGTTTTGTGTTTGGCATTGTTCATTGCGTGATTAATGTTTAATTGCTGAGAACTGGGGAAAAATTGTGGAGGAAGTATGAACAATTTTACAATTGGAATTGTTGCATTGTGTAGGTATTGATGTGAGATTGGTTATATATGATAGGATCATTCTCTTTTTAATTTCAATTACTTTTGGTAAACATAGAGCTATTGAAGTTAATAAATACCATGTATCTGAAATGGCATATATTTGCTGTAATTTGCATGTGAAAGGGAATCTTCATAAATTCAATAATTTCATCATAAATGTGAAATCCTTATGGAAATCAAAATGTGGGAGAGATAAAAAAGATGCAGGGTTGTTCGTCTGCTTGGCTAGTCAAACATGGGCTAGTTCATAGATCTTTGGGCTTCGATTACCAAGGAATAGAAAGTTTACAAATAAAGCCCGACGATTGGCATTCCGATGCTGTCATTTTGTATGTATATGGTTACAATTATCTACGTTCCCAATGTGCCTATGATGTAGCACCAGGCAAACTGTTAGCCAGTGTGTATCATCTTACGAGAATAGAGTATGACTCTAATGTAGGTGCATAACTCTAATGTTTTGGTTCTGTTTAGATAACATGAGTCTAATGTCACTACATTAAGAACTTTGACCATAATTTACTGCTCTTATCCTCTTTCAAAAATACCATTTATGTTTGATTTACTTCTTATTGGTTTAGCGTGCACAAGTTTGTGGCCATAAAACAAGAAACAATAATTAGCAAGAAGATAACAGGAATGGATTTTCACGTAAATTTTCCAACATTTTGGTAATTTGTGTGAACATGTATAGCGGTTAGTATCTGTTTCTTACTGAAAACGAAAAAAAAAAAAGTACAGTGGTTAAGAGTGAAAGGCAAACAAGAATAAAAATATATTTTTCTTCTATGTGGAACATTCATATTGTTCACTTGTGCATGCCTTTTGGGCTTACCAGTGCATGCTCCACTGCCTTAATTACAGCATTTCCTTTGGCCATGCAAAAAAATTGTGGATATTGAACTTCAATAATTTGTGTGAAGAAGAAAACTTAGATGGTGATAAAAGGTAATTATGTTTATGTTTGACTATGTAATACATGTATCATGCCTTGTACATGGAAGTAAAATTGCCTTGAGCGCCTTTGCTTGAGGCCTTGGCTACTCCATGGTATACTACTTCAGTTCACACTTGCATATAGCAAAGCCTTGGGACGTTAAGAGTATTTTGTGATTCGTTTAATCTTTAAGTGGTGTCTATGTAGAAAGCTAAGCTTCTTATATGTCTTTGATCCACGGTTACTAATTTGTGTGTACGAGCATTTCTCATAAGTTTTTGAAATATGTGGAACACTTTTGTAGGCTAAATCTTCATCAGTAGAAGGATCACTCAAGTACAAAAACGTTTTTGGTTATGGGGATCTGTGGGATGCCTCTTTGGCATATGGTTTTGACCGCTCAGCAGAGGTTAGTGCTGGTGTGTATTTTCCAAGATTTAAAGGTTTTGTAAGTCCTATGACAGCACGAGTATATTTGCTGTCCCAAGATTGGCTAAGATTTTCTTCTTACAAAGAGCGATCACTGGGACTCTCTCTTGGCTTACTTTCGACCAAGCATCATGACTTGGCATACAATCTTGTGTGGCGAACGTTAACAGATCCATCACAAATGTCATCCAGTTCTGTCAGGATGCAGCTTGGACATGATTTTCTTTCTTCTGTAAAGTACACATTTAAGTTTGACAAGAGAAATTCTCATCTGAGGCCAACTCAAGGATATGCTTTTGTTTCTACCACTCAAATTGGTGGCCTTGCACCTGATAGTCGGTGTTTACGGTTTCTGCGCCAGGTTAATATTTAAGCTTGATCTTGTTGTTTTCCTTTGCATTTGCTTAATAAGGTCTCTGCCACTGTTATTATTTTGTTATGCTTTCATGGTATTTTACTTGCATAGCATAGTTGAGACGTACATTGTGACTCAACATTGTGGTATATCATATGCACTAGGTTTTTGTTTCTAGAAACCTTGAGGTTTTGACTTTGTTTTTATCATAGATCTGTAATTTTTGTTCATTCTATGTACAAGGGAATAGGGATTGCTTTGGCCCCTTTTTTTAGTAACTTGGAATGAAAATTACCATGGTTTTCTTTTAAACCTTAACGTGCTTCATTTAGATTACATGCATTAACCCTTCCTCTTGCCAATGATAGCAAAATGGTTCCTGTCGTTACGTTGGGACTGCTCTGACTTCTTGGTCTCATAATTTTATTACAGTTAGGAGAACAAAATCCTATAGAGGTTAAAAGAAAACATACAAGCCATTGTTCCACCTAAGTGTTTCTTCTCCTCTTTCTTTCTCTTAGGTCACAGCAATTTATCATCACCCTTTTTTTGCTGGAAACCCCAAATAATTCAGGAGACTGTTCATTAGTAATTTGACCGGCTACATTATGGGATCTGACTTGTCTTTGCTTCTCCTGTGTGTGTGTCCGTGTTTGTCTGTGTCCAGGTGCGTGCACTCACGCATTTTTAAATTTCAGGTTTCCTAAATGATTCGTATGCACTTTCTATATATTATATAGTAGGTTGATTATTATTTGTCTTAACCTTGTTAATTCTTTTGCCTATTATTTTAACAGGAATTTGATCTACGTTTTGCTGTCCCATTTGGATTTTATCATACTGCACTAAACTTTGGGATATCTAGCGGTGTTCTTCTTCCATTTGGAAGAGAATTCTTGAGTATGTCTTCATCTTTGCCTGAGAGATTCTTCTTGGGTGGTAATTTATCCCCAATTTGCTCTTTTGGAGGGCCATCGGCATTATGGGGGTTCAAGACGAGAGGACTAGGCCCTGCAGAGCCAAGAAGGCAAGTTAGAGGCAATGCCAATGATGTGACTGATGCTTCTGAAAGGGATTTTCTTGGGGGAGACCTTGCTGTTTCAGCTTTTGCCGATCTTTCTTTTGATCTTCCATTGAGGTGGTTTAGAGAAAAAGGAATTCATGGTCATCTTTTTGCTAGTGCTGGGAACATTGCCAAGTTGACAGAGAATGAGTACCGGAATTTCTCTTTTCTGAAGTTTTTAGAGTCATTTCGAAGTTCTGTAGGAGCTGGGATTGTTTTCCCCACAAACCTATTCCGCCTAGAGGTGAGTTATATGTTCTGTTAAGTTTATTAAATCTAAGCAATACATAATGCTTTGATCTGGGTGGTTGTATGATTGAGGAAGGATATCTAATGCAATATCAATTGAGCATCTGAATGTATATTGGCAGACTCTGTCAATGGTCATTTGGAATTATTTAGAACAAATTTTTTGTTATAAAAGCTTAATGACTTAACATGGTTTAAGATGATTAAAAGTCAATATTCAGTGCCAACACAGTCATTTAAAAAAGAAAAAAAAAGGGCCTAACACACTCCCTCACCAAGCAATCTGCTTGTGTACCCTGATAATGTAAGTGTTGGATTTTTATGATGTGGGTTATTGGTCATAAGTGGTCTTCATGGAACATGTGAACTTCATAACTGGGAAAGATTCATTTGGGTTTTGTAGATCATTGTGCTATATGCAGTATTGCCACCTACAAAGAAGTTCCCAAAATTTTTTTTTTACCTTTTTCTCCTTTTATTTAAGAATAGTCATTTAGCTATTTATTTTAAATTGACAAGCTTCATTCTGTTGTTAGGTTAACTACTGCTACATTTTGAAAAAGTTCAGTCATGACAATGGAAAAAGTGGCGTTCAGATTAGCTTATCTGCTCCATTATAGAATATAAGCTCTTTTGGATTGAATCTGATGTTCAGCAATCCCTTGACGTGACAGAAATCCTGTCATCTTCAGGTACTTGAGCTTTTTAACTTTCAAAATTGTTTTGGCCATTTGATGGTTTTTCGGTTGTGGTTTTGCCTGAATACCTCAGTGGAGACAGCAATTGTTTACTTTTTAAATGTGATTTTACAATTAGACATGAAATCCAGAAAGCGGTGTTTTATGATGCATGAGGATAAAAGGAAATAATGTGGTATCTCAGGTATTGAATTAATGTATCGACCCTTTTTTTCCAGGGTGTTTGACATAACCATTGAATGGTCTAGTGTCCAAACATGTTATTCTAGGGAATCATACTTCTCCTTCTGTTGTTATTATGACTGAATGCTTAATAACACGTTTCATTTATTTATATTTTATTTTCCTCTGTAGCTGAGCACAGCTTGTTTGTACATCTTCAGTTAGTAGGTTATTAACTTACATAAGAAAGTTGACTTGTATCATCTGCACTGTTTGGTTGCTAGAATTATAAGACAGAGGTGTAATTTAAAGTGGTAGTGAGTAGCATGAGATAGAACCCAAGGAATGCAACAAATAACTGACTCTGTTTTTCTGGAAGTGTTGAATCCTATTTAAAGGTTATAGGATTTGCTTTATTTTATATCATTCCTTAGAAAGTTGAGTTAATGAAGAGGCATGATTAAATGTCCAGTAGATCTAACCTAATGAAAATGGAGAGATAAATGTCAGTATAATCCCAAGATTGGCTGGCTTATGACTACAATGTTACCTTATCTGTTTGGTGTTTCTCTACGTACGTGTGTGTTCTGTGCAATCAATATTATAATTCACAATCACTACTTCTAAAGTCACCTGTATTGCCATCGTGTAATGCAAATTCTTTCCATGCTATAAAATATCATTGACAGGTAAAATGTCATATTTGTATGGCATGCATGAAATGATTGTAAGGTATTCATGAATACCATTGAAATTAAAATGTGTTTATATTTTAGTAGCATTCCATCCCCTCCATGCATATGGTTCTACACAGTATTTCATATGTGAATAATGAATCTTTTAAAATGTAAATATGATAGTACCAATATTCGTTGGTTCAATCACCTGAAATTGATAGTATATCAATTGTATTATATCTTTTTTACTATCACCAATGTGTAGTTATTTATTTTTGTTCATGTTGATGTGGTACCTTGCTCAATTATTGTTTTGGAAGTTGATACTTGTGTAAAGTTTGTGTAGCACAATCAGGAATTTGACATTAAAATATGGTAAATTTATATTTCCTTGTCTATTTGAATGGTTAGAATTTCTTTCTTTCATTTCATGGCATAGCCAAGAGATGTCATGCATATTATTGGCTTCATAAATCATGATGTGGAGGTGGTTATAGTATGTTATGAAATTAATAGATGAAAGAAAAGACAGACATCCTGGTTTTATAAATGAAGGGTCGATCCGCATAAATAGGTTCATGTATTCTCAAGCACGATAACAATAATAAAAAGGAGTACTGTTAAGGATTGACTTTACAGGTTGTGTGCTTGGGGCTGGAATCTGTCAGCCTAAACTTCTTCTTTATGATCGTCGCTGTCACAAGCACAGGCAACAACTCATACCGCCCAACGCAACCCACACGCTTGGCTTTCTCCTCACTACTTTTGTCTATTCTTCAAATTCGCAATAGTTTTGTATGTGGGATTGTCTATTCTCCATTTTAATGGGGGCCATCATCGGTTTCGAATGACTTCTAGACACAGTTAATTGGTGAGCATTTCTTGGACGGCTATGATTGAACCAACTCTAATTACGGATGAATTTTCGACAGATAATTCAAAGTTGAGCATTTCTTGGACGGCTGTGATTTCTCTCAAGATGCCCGTGATGCGAGCACTACTTTTGAGCCACAAGAAAGTGAAAAATACCTTTGAGTTCGTGGTTATGTAGCATGCTATGTGTAAAAATCAATGTAATGCAGCCTGTGAAATCCATGAATTTGTTGAGAATACACGTGGGGTGGAATAATAATGTAGTGTTTCACGCAGAAGTTAATAAATATGGCAACCTTGGTCAAAAGTTATCACTCTCGTGAATGAAATTAGAATGCCAGCAGGCCTAACCAAATTACTTACTTCGACAGCTGTGATTGAGCAGTCCTTCAACTGATTAGATTCATGGTCATGGATTCAGTTATCTTCTGAGATTTCATAAGATGTAAATGCTTTTCTAGAACATGGTAAGCAAAGAGCCACGGCGACCATTCCGTAGACGTGACGGGGCATGCATGCAATAGCCCTGACCTTCCCTTGACAAACTCGAAAACCCAAGGGACAAAATTAAACAAATAATTATAAAAGAATAAATAAATAATTTACACCACATGTACAAGGGCTAATGCTCTGACAATGTCAAAATCATTTTCCAAAACATCCCGAGAAACACACCGAGCAGAGTTAGAGGGAGAGAGAGAGAGAGAGAGAGGAGGCTGATTGACTTGTTGACTAAATAATATACTTTGGATCATCAATTACTCAGAATTGGTGATGACGATGATTAACAGTCAAAAAAGAGTGGCTTAAATTCCTCCTACATTCTTCTTTTGTTAGGTTATGTGGCCCATCCAATCCCAATCCCGATCCTGATTGATTACTTAGAGTTGATAGATCATCATGTTTTACGTGTTTTTCTAACGTGGGGTCAGGATTGGAAGATTGCTCGAGCTTGTTCGATACATGGTCAGCATGAGAATGAGGAACTGCCCGTAAGTTATAATTTTTAAACTGAGACAGCAAAGAACCCCGATAAGAGAAAGTATAATAATTAATTGTTTGATTTTCTCTACGTGAGTTTGACGTAAGAGGGATAAAGAGTCGTCAAAAGTTCAAATACAGAAAAAGACAGATCCGTGATTCTCGACGGAAACACAGAGGCCAAATTTTCTTTAGTGTGTGTTCGTTCTTGTTTGTGGGTGACAGCAGGCAATATATCAGCTATGGCTAGCTACGTACTACGCACATTCATTCTTCTCGCTCTTATAAATGTGATTGCATGCTTTATGTCTTCATCCATTCACAGGGATTCAACCATTTTCTCTCCTTTCTGAGCCACAGGATTTATATATCAGTCTAGGATTTTTTTTATTTATTCAATTTAGAAATTATTACTTTTACACAATTTTATTAAATAAATGCAAGAGTGATGTGACTGCGTTGGTTGTATTTACACTATCTTTTAATACCGTCTTACCTGTATATTCCGTTGAATGCAGAAGTTCAATTACTTCTATCGTTTCACTATGTGATGGTTAGGTCGTCATATTATGTACATACACACATCATGTATACACACATTGTATCATACATGCAAAGTAGGTCATGCATAGACAAATGATAGAGGCATTTCCTCCATCTGTTAAGGGCTAGGGTTTAAAATTGATTCCGTGTGTTGTACCTTTAGGTAATGCCAGTGTTTAGCTCTACAGTGCAATATATAACTCTCACAGTCTCGTCTAGTCTGAGGTCAGACTAGAATGAAAAAAGAATTAAATTGATTCGTAAATATATGCCCACATAACCCTCCATTCCTATTTACAAAGTGTTTCTTGTTACTTATTTGAAGAGAAGCATGAGAGGACTTGATAGTTCTGAACATTCCAAGACAAGCAATTCAAACAAAACTGGTAGTAAAGATGAAGGAGAGGAGGTGGACAAAACTTGCAAGGAAATAAATGGAGAGAGCTCGAGCAACAGCTCGATTGAACTACAGGATGAAAACAAAGCAGCAGCAGCAATTTCTGGATCTACAAGGCAGTATAATCGTTCCAGGGCGCCGAGGATGCGTTGGACACCTGAACTTCATCTTTGCTTTGTTCACGCAGTTGAAAGATTAGGAGGAGAAGACAGTAAGTGTACTTTTTTTGCTGATCATCAAATATAGAAATAATTGCTTCAAGGAGGAGTTTGTTAATGGTTTGTCTTCATTTTAAATACTGCAGGAGCAACACCTAAGTTGGTTCTTCAATTTATGGACATCAAAGGCCTTAACATCTCTCATGTGAAGAGTCATCTTCAGGTGCTCTGATCTAGAAAAATTGCAGAATTTTCCTATTTCTATTTGATGTTGCTGACTACTTGTATATGTTATTTTGATGTTAGATGTATAGGAACAAGAAGCTTGATGACCCTAAACAAGGTAATTTATTTTTTTTTCCTGTCATCCACAACTACTGCAAAAATTAGGGTTTGTTTCCAGATGCAACATATGGACATGTCTCTTAATTTAAAGCATTGTTTCGTTCTTTTAACAGAACAAGGGCTTTTATTTGGATGCGCCGGTTTCGGCGGAGATCGCCAGATATGTAACTTCAGCCAACTTCCCATGATGCAAAACTTCAATCGAAGGCCTTCATCTACTTTAAGGTAAAGGGGAAAAAAGAAGGCGCAAGTTCATGCTCTTTTTTTGAGTGCTAAATTGAGTTGTCTGAAAAATTTAAAACCCTGACAACCTGTTTTGTTCATTCATCAAGATATGGTGATGTTGCTGCTTGGAGAAGGCACGGAAACCAGATATGTGGTCTTGATTTGGGTAAAAATAATGTAGTTGGCAGTTCCAAACGTGGTCTTTATGCTTCAATTGCTGAGAAACTTATTGGAAACCAAAATACAAAATCGCTTAATCTTCATTCCACTACGGCTAGTAGTTGTTCTTTCAGTGAAACTTTTGAAGAGATTGGATTGTTTCACAGATTCAGGCAAAACCATAGCAGACCAAGTTCATCAATGGAACCCATCGTCAAAACCCAAATTCAAGAACATATAAATTGTTTGAACGACAATAGCTCGCATGGTTGTAAGAGCTGGCCAATCGCTCAAGAAGTGGGAAACAGGCTGAAAAGGAAGACTTGGGATTCAGAAAGCACTACAGATCTGACTTTATCTCTGAAAATAAAACCAAACAATACCGATGATCAAATACTTGAAGTTGATGGAGTTGAAAGTACTAGCTTGTCTCTTTCTCTGTCATCATCTAATTCATCCTCAAAGATTAGCAGATGGAGGGAAGGATATGAATGTCTGAAGCAAGAAAGGACGACAGCAGCAAGTACTCTAGATCTGACTTTATGAATGAGACAATAATGTTCCAAGTAAGTTCTTGAAGTACTTGTATGTTCTAGAATCAATGCTTGATGTTCAAAGTCATGTACACAAGACGTAATTATAATAACAATTTCTACTCCGTTTTGTTGCTCTTGTTTTCTTCATTGGTTTCTATGCATGATAAACATAGAGACATATAAATATTCATTTGCAGAATATCGAAGCATGCATATACTAATATATTTAGCATAACTAGATATGCGGATTGGGTACAGTGGGCATCAATCTCTCAAGAGCTCATAATGCATTTAACAGAAACTCTGATGAGACTATGAATGCTATGCCTTTTTATATAAGATGGCGCGCGCACACGCACACACACATATCAGCTTTTCCATGGATTTCTTAACAAATTTGCATTCTAGTTTAATGGGTTTTCTTAGCTTTTGAAAAAGTCACGTTACTGTACATATACGGTGATTGCAAGACAGCTAGGTTTTATAGACAATTGCATAACTATGTGTATACATAACACATGTATATGTATGCAATGTTCCATCTAGAAAACCCTTCTTTTGGTCTATTTCTTCTTGTAAAAGCATATCATTTCATGAAACAATTCAAACTGCTTCATTATGAACAAGTGCAAACATAAACAGAAATTGCACGATCATTTCATTAATTCGCATACCTAATCATCATTAATCTCTTAAACAAATTCCTAGCAGATGCATTTCGTTTACATTTGTGTACAAGAACAAGAGAGAAAGGAAGAAGAGAAACGATTGGTCAAAAGTTTCAAGCTCAACACTTTAGACCATGCAAGTGCGATGATTCTACACTGCTTGCTCTTTGTCGATATGTTCATTGTTCATAGACGATATTAATTACAATCATCAGAACTTTGAATCCTTGAATTCTCTCCTCTTTGAAATCCAAGTGTGTAATGAATATTCTTGGACAGTATTTCCAACTCGTTTTATCGAAATTTCCACCGATGCTGCCAAAGCTTGACAAGTGATCACAATAAATTAACCATTTATAACGCCAAATAGAATAAATGGCTTGACTCAGAAGCAAGTATATGGATAACATTTTGGTCCCTATTGTTTTACATTTTCAAAAATACATACACAATAGTTTGTCTTTATAAAATAAGACCATGACCTTATTAAAATGATCACATTCTCATTATACATATTTCAATCATTTCAATAAAGATACAAAAACTCGGCATCTCAATGTAATTATCTTGCATATATATATATATATATATCTTGCATTGTTGAGTTTCTGGTAGCTTTCATTCAATTTTCTAGGTCAAATTAAGAAGATTAAATTACAGCTATAAGAGAATAAGCTAAGCTTTATTTGGTGAATCAGAAATGGGCCCTTCATCTCCTCTCTGGTCAATATGTAACATGCCCATAAGTTGAAACCAACTAGACTATTGATTACGATCAGAAGACGAAGAACAAATTGATGCATAGTTTTAAAGGTCTACTCATGGAATATTCTTCAATCAAATTCTTCCAACGGGACCACCTTTGAAATTATACAATATAATTTGAATGGTTCTAAATGCTAGCAAGCTATGTCAACAACACTATGATGTGGAATGTTAACTAATTCATACGCATCTTCTTATCACTTCAATCTAATAATGTATGAAGTGTTAAGGTCAAATGATTTTACCAATATGGTATTTAAATTAAAGTTTTTACTCAAACATATTATGATTTTAACCAATTGTTTATTGATTTCAAATTTTACGTGAGGAAATTTATTAAAATTTTTTTATGCCATCGATGTTTGATTGGACTCTTACCTAACGAACTTAGTTACACTAAAATGAAACGTGAAAGTTAAATATATTCTGAAAACTTATAACTTTTTAAGAACATCAAAGCGGATAAGGAGATTTCATTTGTATTTGTTAAAGATTTTACTAAAAGTAAAGTAGAATGTTATCCATACTATCAATGTAGAAAGTCATATTTTATTTGTATAAATTTTTTTAAATAAAACAATTCTATTATGTATATTTGACATGATAAAATTATTTAAAAAATAAAGTTAAAAAAATTTATTTATTAATAATAAAAAAAAAAAAATTTAAAATAGAATCTCTTTTATT
>CP135554.1:2385998-2408285 GCA_032402905.1 Khaya senegalensis | reverse complement strand
AATGATAAATTTTTTTAATTTTTTTATTTATTATTAATAAATATATTTATTTTTTTATTAATTAAATAATTTTATTATTGATAAAATTATTTCACTTAATAATTTTTAATTTGTAATATAGTCAGAGATAATGGGCCTTAGAAAATCGGATCATGCCCAAAGGTCCAAATTGGTGCTCTTGTTTCTCATGCCCAAATAATTTCTCTAGTTCAGTCCAAACCCATCTCTCCCTTTGTGCAATGCAAAAGAGTAAATTGCAGAAGTAACCACTTGATGTGGGCTTAAGAAAAATAACCGCCAAAAACTAAGAAGCCAGAACCACGAGTCTATTCATAAAACCAACCACTTATCTGTGTTAAGGGAAAATAATCATTTTGAAAATGGAAATCGCCATATCACCCAAAAGTAAGGGCGTTTCGTTTAGTAACAGTCGTATTAAGGCGTTTCGTTCTAAGATATGGTGTTGTCTTGCCATTCTCTAAAGAAAATTTTGCAATTTATGTACCAAAAGGAAGATTTCAAACTTTAATAATATTCTGAATGTGATAGATTTGAATAGATGAATTGCTGCAAAATGAATCGCATAGAAGTGACAAAACTGATCTATAATAAGAAGTCATCGCATAACAAAGAAATTGTTTGAAGACATGTATTCTGTCAACTGGGCACTGTAATCCACGAAGCAGTCTTACTTTGTAGTTTGTTACTTGCATAATTGCAAGTTTTATAAAGCTGCAGACGCTACTGGTTTCGATGTCTTTTGATCTTGCTAGACCTTTTAATAATGAAGATAGACAATGCCCTTCCTACGGCCTTTTTCATTTTTTTTTTCTCCAAGTTAATGTGAAATAATCGTATATTGTGCTAAGATCGAAGGCAACTCAGTCCCATACTACCTAAATAATAGGTGCCAAATGATACTGAATGATTAGAGGGATAGCAGGATATAATTAGATACGATGATTAGGGCACACTTCGTTCGTTTTCTTTTTCTCTTATTTCAGTTTCCGACTCTTGACTGACAGGAGAGCTGAAGAAGCTGAAATGCCTTGTTGTTGAGGCGAAAGATAAGGGTGTAAGAGTTGTACCTGCTTTAGTGAAAAGGATGCTAGAAAGGAACATTTTTCTATCTGGATTCGTGGACTTAAATGAAGGTACCGTTACTGAGACCGTGAACCAGCTTACGGTCTTGCAAAATGCTCCTGTGCAAGTTGCATACGAAAAGTATGCGTCAAAATATTAACTTTAACTTGTTAAATTCTTCTTAATGTATTATTCATAATTAGACAGTATCAGCTCTTTATGGTTAGCTTCCTTTTTGACTTACAGTTCATTTGCTAGCACTCGAACTGAGCACTTTCTCAGCATGGATTTGGTAAGTTAAATAATTTTTAATGAGATGGAAAGTCTATGGCACTCTTGGGAAAACATTTTATATGAACCACCCTGACTTAAAACTAAGACTGATTCATTAAACTAGGGCATGGAAGTCGATCTCAATGTGCTCAAGAAAATGTCAACCGCATATGCAGAGGCCAAGAAACAAACCATTGAATGTATGCTTCTCTCTCTTTCGTGTCCTTGTTAGCAGTTACGAAATGACTAAAAGAATAACTTTGCTAATTGTATTCATGTTTCTGAATGAACTACTGCTCTAACTACTCTATCACTGTTTCGTTTAAGTTTTGTCAATTATTTCACAATATCCTTGTATATTTCAATTTTTTTCTTGATAAAGAGCCCGGCAAGGTGGTGGATGTCCAAATGTAAAGCATATAGAAGATGATAAGGAATTGATGGGGGACATAGCAGAGAAGACTGCTGATAACTGAATTGTGCTAAGAGAAGTGCTTTATCAGCACACAAGACTGAACCAGCAGCCTGTTGAAGCAGAACAGAAACCGCAACAACTTCCGCATGATGAGCAAGGTGGTGATGACGAATTTGAACAGGAACTAGAACAATTACTGTTTCAAACTTAAACTGCAAGAACAATGACCAGGGAATCTTGAAACTTAAAATGCAGAAATCCATCAAGTGATCATCTGAGACAGTGAAGGTGGTGGGTTTTTGTTTGTTGAACTGTCGACAGGGTTAATGCACTAAATGTGCTGGTTCATCAAAAAACCAACACTTGATTATTGTTGATTATCATGTGATTGTGATTGTAAAGCAGGTTTATTAGAGCATAACAAGAAACAGTACATTTGTCCCAAATCTAACGTTAGTTTTTTTTTTTTTTTTAAATAATTTTTTAAAGTAAAAAGGAAAAGAGTTTTCTCTCTTTATCTAAGGACTTACGGGTTGAAAATGAAGCTCATTGTACATCGAAGGAGTGAGACTGTTCCACCTTGATTTTGTTATACCAGCATTCGATTGCTTTCGCCAAAATTTGAGAGAGATTTCCTCGGATTCCCGTCCAGAAACAGGCGCCTAGATGGAGCAAATCGCGGGATCTGGCCCAATATCTTGTGCCACTCCTTCGTCTTTTTGATTAATCTTGATCGCCCAATTATACATTGCCCAGGTAAACCAGGCCCAACCCAGCTCATAACTTGATCCAGTGTCCATATCGACTTGTCCCAAAAGTTTTACTGTTTTGACAATTCCACCCCCAGTCCCCAGCAGCACACCAAGTCAGCAACATTGTACGCGACCAACCAATCGCAAGTCCCAACCCAGCACTGCAGATCAGGTTGTTCCAAAGTCCAAGTTGTAGCACTTCAAAAGAAATGGGCACGGTTTTTGACAGTGAAGGGAAAATCTTCCTCTTCCCTCTCGTGTCCTCTCTGTCTCTTCTGTTCCTCGGTATATCCTTCCGGCATCTCGTCTTATCCTTCCTCTTCTTCTTTTTTTTTTTTTTAATTTTTATTTATTTTAAATTTTCCTTCATAAGCCCTCTGCCGTCTTCAATTGGAAGGCCCCCGCCTCTCTCTCTGTCTTTCACTCAAAACAATGTCGTCCACAACTTCAATTCTTCACCAGAACAATAACCTCCAGCATCGTCTGCTCTTCTCCTTCACTTCCAAAACTACACCGTTTCATTCTCCTCACTCTCTCCACTTCAAAAGACAACCACTACTTTCGTTTTCTTTCTCTACTTCAAGCTCATCGTCACAACAACCATGTTCCCGCATCACGCGCGTTTCCACCGCGCCTGTAGAGTATGCGCCACCTGCACCTGACTTTAATTTGCACCAGGAAATCTCCCGCCTTAAAAAACTTCGCTCGAAACTCTCCGGTTCGAAATCACTCGAGCAGAAACTCGCAGTTCTCGATGCCGATTCTCGTGTAAAAAACGTTTTCAGCAATCACAATAACTACTTGGCTAGAGCTTTAGGTTCGCTAAATTTGGACAGTTACCATTTGTTTTTGATTAAGTGTGTACTTGCTGCGGGGCAAGAGCACGTACTGAATCTGGGGACTGGGTTTGTAGAGAGCGAAGCGAGGAGTGATGTTAGGAGCGCGCTTTATGCATTGGTGGAGGTGATCGAGAGATGGGACTTTAATGGTAGTAATGGTGAAGCTACGGCGAATAGAAGCGATGTCATTTTGGAGAATGAGCAAGTTAAAGATTTGAATAAGTTGTTGAAGAATTTGGCAGAGATTGACCAGTTCTATGATTGCATTGGTGGTATTATTGGGTAAGTTATTAGTATTGCAACTTGAATTATGAAGCAGTAACTTGATGATTGGTAAAATCACAAGGAGTTTAGCATTTTCTTTTAATAACTTACCTTTAATTTTTTGAAATATAGACCTGAAATATAAATGTTTTTGTTATTTCAAAAGATTTATTTTGGATGTTAAACCATTTGAATTTTCCTTGGCAATGCAAATGACATACTACAGATATCAGGTGGCGGTGCTGGAGCTTCTTGCCCAATCAAAATTTGAAAAGCAGCCTACAAACCGCTCCCAGGACATACATGAATCAATGGAATGCCAGTTTTTAGAAATTCATGCTCCCAGTGGACTTGATCTTTCTCAAAGTACAGAGTACGCGTCTCAAGCAGCTCTATGGGGAATTGAGGTTTGTGGCTCGATTTTTTTGGTCATGTTAACAAAAATGATATCCTATGTGTTTCTTGAATAATAAGATCTTATTTCTCTTAGGGTCTGCCAGAGCTGGGCGAAATTTACCCTCTGGGAGGTTCTGCAGACAGACTTGGTCTGGTTGATCCTGACACGGGTGAATGTCTTCCTGCTGCAATGCTTCCATATTGTGGACGGACTCTATTGGAAGGTCTTATAAGAGATCTTCAGGTATGCAATCTCTGTTGGTCAGACCTGGGAATGCTCTTTTTAGACCATTGACGTTTTACAAATGGGGAAAAAAAATACAATAAGAGGTTAGTTATGGATGGCAACAGAATAAGTGTGTTTTTACTGATTACACTCTATTTCACAATTGCAAGGCTAGAGAGTTTTTGTACTTTAAGCTTAATGGAAAACAATGTATCACACCTGTTGCAATCATGACAAGTTCGGCGAAGAACAACCATGAACGCATCACTTCTCTTTGTGAAAGACTTGAATGGTTTGGAAGAGGTCAATCAAGTTTCCAACTTTTTGAACAGGTTCCAAGTTGAAAATTTATGAGGATTTCTTTAAAATGATTTCCCTTAAAATTAATGTTCTTTGGTCTGTGTAATGGATAATATTCTGTTTAACAAATATGGCTTTTGAATTGCCAGCCTCTGGTTCCTGCTGTCAGTGCAGAAGATGGTCAATGGCTGGTCATGGGACCATTTGCTCCTGTATGCAAGCCTGGTGGTCATGGTGCTATATGGAAACTAGCTCATGACAAAGGTATCTTCAAGTGGTTCCGTGACCATCGAAGAAAAGGCGCAACTGTCCGACAAGTGAGGTTAGCTATATCTAGTAGGTTGCAATTCTTTTCAATTTTCATGAATTGCTAATTTTTGGACTTCACATAGACTTGTGGTTATGCAGTAATGTTGTGGCTGCTACAGATTTGACCCTCTTGTCATTGGCGGGAATTGGTTTACACCACGAAAAGGTATGTTTACATTTGGTGGTCTGATCATCAAATCCTTCACTCTCTGGCCATGTCCGTGTCTAAGAAAATTCTTACTGGTGTTAAGGAATAGTGAGCCAGAAAATAAATGAGAAAATGAAGACTCAGATCTTTATATAGCTTGTATTGTCAGTACTTATTGGACATGTCACAGAAACTGGGGTTTGCATCATGCAAGAGGAGCTCAGGGGCTACTGAAGGAATAAATGTTCTAATTGAGAAGAATCTTGACGGGAAATGGGCATATGGTTTGTCATGCATTGAATACACTGAGTTTGATAAGTTTGGGATCACACGTGGACCATTTTCTTCTAATAGGTATGCTGTCATTCCTTACTTGCAGTGTTGGATGTACTTTATATGATGTGGTTTGACACTTTGTATGCTGTTAATTAACATGATATACATGACTAAATGTGCTTTCCTTTTGTATGTCAGTTGTCTGCAAGTTCTAAATTGTAAAGTAACATGATTTTAAGTTCTGGAACATGGAACATCTAAATGCTCTTAGGATTCAAACTCTTTTCAGCGTTAATGGGTTTATATGTGTTAGTATATGCATTTATATCACAAAGGAGTTCATTTTTTTGGGTTTTATGATGTTTTGGATCATGGATTAGCTTTTCCTTTGTTGTTTTTATTATTTTTTACATTTAGTATCGACAGGTGCTGATGGTTAGATCTAATATTTTTGAGCTTCCTTTATTCTAGTTTCTTGTGCTCAAGGTTTTAGAAAATGATCCGCATCAACTTTGTTTGTCAAGTTTAAGCTTGCAGGCAGAGTTCCCTGCCAATACAAATATTCTATATGTGGATTTGTCTTCTGCCGAATCAGTTGGTTCAAGTAAGAGTGGAAAAAGCTTACCTGGAATGGTGCTAAATATAAAGAAGCCAATTGTATATGTGGATCATTTTGGAGACTGTCACAGGTACATTCATTGTTTTCCAACTTTGACTGCTTTTTTTTTCTTTCTATTTGTATATGTAGCTGTGTGTTGTTTTCCTTGTCAAATTTACTGAGAAATGTGCATCCTACAGAATTTGATATGATTTTTACTGCCCTGTCAAGATTGGGAACATTTTAACCCTATTAATTTGAAGAAATGTAAATTACAAATTTAGGTTCAGTGATTTTTTTAACGTAAAGGTCAATGTGCCATTAACTTCTCTTTTAAATACTGTTCTATTTGGGAAATTAAATATAGCTATTTCAGTTTGCAGCAATATGTTATAGAAAGTGCTTACAACTTATCACTTGCAGTGTCCTTGGTGGAAGGCTGGAGTGCACAATGCAAAATATTGCGGACAATTTTTTAAATACATACTCATCTAGATGTTACAAGGATGTAGAAGGTAATACTGGTTTTTCACCTGGAGTATTTCAATTGTCTTATTGATTTTATGCTCTTGTTTTACTAAACTAGTCCATCTTGGATGTTTATGTCTGAAGATGAGTTGGATACCTTTATGGTTTACAATGAACGGAGGAAGGTAACGTCATCTGCTAAGAAGAAGAGAAAGCATGCTGGCATGTCTTTACACCAGGTAACTGTTTTCTGATTTTTGTTATGTTTGTATTCTTTCTTATCATGTTTTTGTTGTCTTTTTTCATGGATTGCAGTATAATTGTCAGTCTTGGAAGTTGCATTATTTTGAGCATGAACCAGTTCTTATCTTATAGTCTTTAAGGTCATTCTTAAGTTTTCCCAGGCACATTAAATGTGATCATAGCCTTGTAGTGCTCGTATGTTTGAAAGTGTTGTTTATGAGATCAATTGGAATGAACAAATTTGAACCTTGTAGTTTGTAACATAGAAGCCACAAGATCTGGTTTTGATTTTCTTCCTTGTAATTTTGTAATTTGACTCTTCTGTAGACTCCTGAAGGTTCATTGTTGGATATCTTGCGGAATGCCTATGATCTTCTCAGCCCATGCAATATTGAAATACCTGAGGTATATTTTGTTGAAGCACCTCAAATTAATGCACAAATTTATCCCATCTGAATTGAGGTGGATGTCACTTCATGCTTGTCAAAAAAAATAAAAGAGTTGATGGCAGCCGGTTGGTTGCCGGTGGAAATTGTTTTAGAAGCTATGTGAAATGATAATGTTCTCTTTCATATTTTCCAGATTGAAGGTAATGACAAATACGTTGATTCTGGACCTCCATATCTTATCTTTCTCCATCCTGCCCTTGGCCCCCTTTGGGAGGTCACAAGACAGAAGGTAAGTTTATTGTGGCTGTTTCAAAACCAAGCTTTACACTTTCTATGACTTTGCATAGTGAATGCTGTTTAAACCTTTTAGTCTCCCTTTATACGAAGATTTTGCTGTTATATTTGTAAGCTCTATGTAAATGTTCTCTGTTGAGAAATGTTCCCTGATCTTTGTGTCTATCTTTAGGTGTAATAATTGTAGTGATTATAATTGAGCCACTGGTTACATGTGTAATATCATTGTCTTCACTGTCTCAGTTTAATGGAGGTTCCATTTCCAAGGGGTCAGAGTTACAAATAGAGGTTGCAGAGTTTTTGTGGGAGAATGTTCAGGTTATAATATTCTGTAAATTGTTCAATTGAGTGATCACAGATTGTTGTACTTTTGCTAATCTGCTTTCTCTTTTCCAGCTTGATGGCAGCCTTATCATTGTGGCTGAAAATGTTATGGGCTCAACAAGGATTGATGAGAATGGTGAACCAATATTACAGTATGGGCACAGGTAAGATATTTGGTTTACTCTGTTTGAATTTTCTATGATAATCTATTTGTTTTTGGCCTCAAATATGAGTTTATTATCCAGGTGTGGAAGATGTAAACTACATAATGTCAAAGTACTGAATGAAGGAATTGACTGGAGTAGTGGAGACAACACATACTGGAAGCATGATGTGCAGCAGTTTGAGGCATTCAAGGTCATACTGCACGGAAATGCTGAATTTGAGGCTAGTGATGTTACTCTAAAGGTTAGATTAACGTGAGATCAGTGCAAATATACAGCATAGGATTACTAAGTCTTTCAAAAAGCACAGAATGTAACTTATGCATAGAACCATAGTTCGTCACATGCCAGGGAGTAGGACATCCACCAAGAGGATGTCCTAATCGTATATAGAACAAATGGCAGCAAGTCCTTAATCATCCATGAAATTACTATTTTTGCACGAGGGAATTTGGTCAACTAAGAAAGTTGGCTCATAATACTTCTTAATTGTTTTAACTGGTTTTATGCATGCCTTGCCAAATATTTTGTACCGGGAAGCTTTATCTGCTGCTTTTTTGCCCAATGCAGGGTAATAATGTTTTTGAAGTACCAGATGGCCACAAATTGAAGATTACATCTGGAAATTCAGGTTTTACATTTTATATACTTTATATTCGTCAACTAATAGCCTTCTTTTTCTGTTGAATCATCAAATTTCTCGATAAAATTGACTTTCTTTTGATATTATTATCCATAAACTTGAAACTGTCCACACCAATCATTCTCTGGGGGAATATGCATTTTCATTATCAAAGTGGATGTTCAATAGAATGCATATTTACATTTGGTTCAAATGAAAGGAAATGCATTCCTGTGGTTTCATCTTGATCAACATTCGGAAAACCAATGACATCAGACATTATAAGTGCACTGCACACATGGGGTGTGAAGGTTGTTCTTTGTGGATAATCGTTGATGAATGATGTGCCTCATGCATCAAATGCATTGACCTCTGTACTAGTACTAATGCATCCATTACTCTCTCGCATGCAAATGCTAATTAGAACGTAATCATTTAACTCATTCAACATTTCAATTTGGAATTCAGGTTTAGCTGCCCAGTTAGACCCCATTGACCAGAATATGATGGATACCGGGAGCTGGTACTGGAACTACAAGTTAAACGGCTCCCATATTGTGCTGGAATTGATAGAGTTGTAAAATACTTACAGATCCTCAACTTGCTTTCTGTGAATTATGGTTCACGGAAGTACTCATAGGTTACCATTGTTATGTCAAAGTTTAGTTCTGATTGGTTGAACATAAGTTTAACCTTATTCAACTAGGCGTTTACACAATAATATTTGAGTTAGGTGTGGTAAAATCTTTTAAGACCACGGCTACCGCTGATGTGTCATTGTTTTTTCTTCTTACAGTTACCGCTGTAATTTAATTATAAAAGCAGTGTAAGAGTTAAAGAAATGGAAGTACAAGTTTCATCTCTCTTCCTCTCTCTCACCCTCGACTCTCCTTTATTCTGTTAACTTTAGTTCACTGACAAGGTTGCAAAATGGCCTTGTTGAAAGTAAATCTTGAATTCTGGGTGTAAGTATCCATGAAGAGAAGCCCTGTTTCAGAATATAAAAGCTTTTGTTCTCCTTAAGGAACCAAAACTGTCTCACTCCGTAATAACAT
The DNA here is from genome assembly GCA_032402905.1 of Khaya senegalensis. Taxonomy (NCBI): domain Eukaryota; kingdom Viridiplantae; phylum Streptophyta; class Magnoliopsida; order Sapindales; family Meliaceae; genus Khaya; species Khaya senegalensis. Next base: position 2,398,847 of record CP135554.1, on the reverse strand, counting down.
TATCTATTTATTTTCTTAATTTTAAAGATTGATTTCATAATAATCCCTCAGTTTACTTCCCATTTTCAGACCCATTTCATTCATTTCCTTCAAAATGAACTTCGCTTCGTCACACCGTCCAGAGGCAATAAGCTTGCTAGCTAGGGACCCGAAAAGCTCCGTGTCCAACTTTATATCGCTCCCTCCACAAACCATCGCGAACTTCACTGCCTGCGCATAATAGCCCAGCTTCAACAACGCATTGTTAACGTGCGCAAATGTGGAATACCGTCCCGGCAGTCCATCATCCACCATCCTCCTCAACAACACGAAAGCTTCTTCAACCTTCCCCGATCTGCACGCGCCTAGGACCAGCGCATCGTACGTACGCGCGTCAGCTCCCAATCCGTCTTCCTCGATTTTTTTAAGAACATCGCTCGCAGCCGTTAGATTTTCGTTAAAGCAGTATGCAGTCAAGAGATAATTGTACGCCGTTATATCAGGCGGAACTTTAACTTCTTTCATCAACTCAATTAACCGCCACGCGTCCTCCATCTTCTTTCCCCTCGTCAACGCGCTTAATATCGGGTGAAAAGTATACGCGTTCAAACCAAACTCTCCCTCCGCCATTATATCCACCACGCGCATCGCCTCATCGATCTTTCTTAATTTACAAAGATGAGCAATGAGTGAATCGTACGCGCTTTTACGAGTAAAACCATCGTCAAGACGAGCCAGGGTTTTGTAAAGATCGCCGAGGATTGATAGGGAAGACTCTGTGTTGGTGATAAACTTGAACGTGTTGGCGGTGTTGGAACAACAATCTCGCACGCGTTTGTTGAGGAGGTAGCCCACAGTTTCGAGATCTCCTTCGCTACCTGCGGCGTTAACGAGATCGTCGTAATAAGCGCTGGTGGGCTCGTCCGGGAAGTCGTTGGCGGTGGCCAAAAAGCGAGTGGTGAGGATATATTGAGGAACAAGAGATTTGTTCGGGAGTTTCCGGAGAAGTGACATTTCGTTTGGGGTTTAACAACAGATATGTCGAGAGAGCACAAGGTTTAGAGGATTGACATTAGGGTTTAAACATCGGGAATGAACGTAAAATGGACCCCTTCCTATTACTCAATACACTTACTTTCATAAAAAGGAGTGATTCATAGCCTCACTCCATTTTTAAGGCCCATTTCAACTGGAATGCTGAACTTTACCCTCAGGCCCATCAATTAAGATTCTGTGACTGCAAAATATGCAGCAGTGCAGATAATAATCTGGTTTTATTTTCTTGTTCGTTTGCGTAAAGGTGTTTATTAAAGTATATTTTGTATTATCAAAATGCTTTCGGAAAATCTATTGCATGGCCATGACGATTGCAAAATATTTTAAGATTTTACGTAATCAAGTTGTGAGCTGCATTTGGTGGGGAGGAGGGAACCAGTTAACCATGGCCATTATGATTTAAGCAGGGAAACATGAAGGCGCTGTCCTGGGACAAAACTTACAAACCATTAACAGTCCCAGATTCCTATAAACCTAATTCCTGCCAAAGGGTCAAATTCAAGTTAAATGTACAAGAATCGTTCGGAAAAGCTCAGCCCACAGTGTATGTGGCTTATAATTAGCTACAGAGTTTGATTCACGTGCCACCAGTACTTGGAGGGACGTGGCCATCAAGATCATTTCAGTTCTAATATTTGATAGTAATTAAGTGAATGAGAGCTCAAGTTAAAAGCACTTTTCCAGGTTTTGATTCTTAGAAAAAATAAAAGAATCCCACGCTGTTACAAAAATGCAGGAGTAGTGGAGTACCTTTAGCAGTAATTAATTAATTAATTAAAAAGGCTAATCAGAACTAATACTCGACAGAAAAAACAGAACCCCACCCTAAATCTCAATTATAAAACTAATACCATCCTTAAAGTACATCTTGTCCTCTCTCGCCCTTTCTGTACGTATTGTTCTGCTTTTTGTTTGAAGAGACGTGATGGGTTTGTAATATTCGACCAAAAAAAAAAAAAAAACCGCAAAGCCCCACACTAAATCTCAATTATAAAACTAATGCAATCCTTTAAAGTACAGCTTGTCCTCTCTCTCTGTATGTATTGTTCTGCTTTTTGTTTGAAATGACGTGATGGGTTTGTAATCGGGAACCCAGCCGGACAAAAAAGCAGCCAGCAGATAATAATGGAGGAAAGAGCAAGAAAGCAAGCAATAAGCAATCATTTAAAAAAGAGAGGACTAATACCACCCAAGTCTCTATCTTTTCATATTTTCTTAATTAAATAGATCCTAGATAATTACTATTATATTGTTATTTAAGAAATTGGGGCTGTGGGGTGGGGTGTTATTAACTCATAAAGAACGATGGATTAAAGCTAGCTTGAGATCGCTTTTGTGTTTCCTTTCGACTTTCACTAATATACAACGTGGTTTGGTTCCCCGAATTGGGCCCAGTTTGACCTGTTTTTGATCCTTGTTCTAGTTTCACCGACGGATGTCAAAAGGAAGTTTGAAAAAAAGAAATTCTCTCGCTCTCCCATGTGTCTGCAAAGAGCAGTTAATAAGGCGGTGATAGGGGTGAGGATTTGACAAGACAATCCATCTCTAGTTATGTCAGTCACGGTCATTACCATGCAATAGCCAGCTCAGAAAAAAAAAAAAAAAAATTCCCATGCCTACGATGTCTTGTAGATATCCATCCATATTTCTCAGGCAGCTGCACTCTGGAGGACACAGGAAGGTCGCAAGGTATATTACATGCAATGCTGCTTTTTCTTTTTGTTGTTTTTTGAGTCTAATCTTGATAGATTAGGGGTGAATCTTGAGCCAAGTCTACGGATGGCAGACAGTAGATCAACAAACCGTCGGCTTTCTCGAATTATTCCGCTAGTTGTTTAGTATTTTCGGTACAAAATACCCTTCATGCATGCACATTCATATTCTATTTGGTGGGCAAAATTACTGAGCAGGGGCCCCAGCATATGGATTACAGAGAAGGAAATCTGCATAAGAAATTGTGAGAATTCGAATCATTAATGCAAAAGCCAGCCTGCTATATGCATTCACTATATATATTCTGAACCCTTTTCCCCCTCAATTCCATTGTTCATAAATAAAATTCATGTTCTGCGAAATATTCACTTGAATAATGAGTTGACATCTTATACATAAATCCCCTAACTTTACTAATGCAGTCCATATCTACGGGTGGAATAAAGAGAAAAACTTAAGGGCTCTCATCGTTCTTAGCACTGAGGGAGGGACAACTTCAATAACGTAGCTACTTGTCTCAGCAAATAAACTAGGATACGACTTTCTTTGTCCCTACTAGACAATACGTTCTCCGAGAACCAATATAATTGAGTCAACCAGGCAAATTAAAGCCAGCCATACTCGTATATCTTTAGGAGAATCCACCTAGGTTGCTAGTAATAATCTGCATGCTCAATTACTTCGGCTGAACAAAAATATTCATATATAATTGCGTGTGCATATGTATATATTCGAATCTAACCGATGCTTACTTGTAACAACAACAGTAATAATAGTAATAACAACAACAAGAAGAAGAAGGTGACGCTGGCGGTCCCAACATCTGGCAAGGAGTCTATCCTGGCGAGGAACACTGGAATTTAGCCCTCCTATACGTTCCCTCCTAAATCCAATAAAGTGACCCTTCTATTACCCTAACATGAAGGGCAGTCACACTTTCAATTCCCGTGCTGGGTATTTATTTTGTCCTGTGTGATTTAATTTCAAGGCACGCGTTTATGATATGGACTTCGAATGAAATTGAAGTCAAGATTTTATAGAATAATTAAAAAAAATAATGACATAGCTTATTGTTGATTATTGTGTATGTTCATACCAGATTGCAAGCAAGGCAATCCTCCTTGGATACCCAGCGGTCTCTACCGAGAGTGTTGTTTAACATAAACGACAAAGATTTAAACCGCCGGTTAATTTGGGTTGAGAAAAGAAACAAGAATAATAAATGCATATTGTTGGCCTGATAAATTGGCGGCATATTAACATCAGAACCAGGCTGGCAGTGAGCGTGAGGAGATTGCATGCATGCCCGCGACGCCCAACTCTCTGATCGTTTCCTGGGAAAAAGCCAATTGACTGCACAAAAGATAATGCCGCAGGAGTCTCTGTTGTCCCAATCCTTTTGAAATTTTGAATGCTTAAAATTCCAGACCGATACTATGCTCTTCATTTCTCTGCCAAAAGACGATAAATTAAAAAAAAAATTAATTACTAATGTTTTGTATACAAAATTAAACAAATTGATGAGTCGGAATCCCTCCAGATTCTGTAGTGGGATACTGGAGACACCAATGTCTGCAAATCAAGATTCTTGGGCTGCGTTTATTGCTTCCATGCCCCAGAATTGGATTGAAGCCCACCAAAGAATCCATGCCCCTGACAAGATTCACAAAGCTCCCTGAGTTTCATTTGCTCTCCGGGCAGTGAAAAGCGAGGCGTTATCTACGAGGAAAAATGGCAGATAAGCTGCAATTCTAATTATGCATTAAGTATTTATAATTATACAGCATCATTATGTCATGCTACAGTCTATCATAAAAAATTGTCTTGAATGTTACATATATTTATAGTAATTTTAAATTTAATTGTCTACCACCACGTTATTATGCTACAATCTGATATTTCTTTCTTTTTTTTAATAGAAAATTAAAAATCTAGAATTTAGAATAAGAAAATTGTTGGTTGGAAGGAAATTTGTAGCAACGACTTGTGGCTGAGAATGGAACAGCTCCTTGATCCTTACAATTTACAAGCCCCACCCCCGAACATGCTCGTTCGAAAATAGGACTTCAAACGACAGCAAAATTCACCCAAGCATCGTCAGACAAAATCAACGGTCCAACTGGGTTTGTGAAAAAAAACAAAGATTGCGAGTACCGAGGAGCTGGGTGGCCAGTGGCGGCCCACCACATGCCGGCTGTCTTTCTAAACGACCCTGTGTGGTTTGCCTTACGTGCTGACACCTCATCTTTGCATGCAAATTTGCAATAATGCTGCATTTCAGCTTTTGTTTCCCATAACTTCATTCCTCAGTAGGAAAACTTGTGGGTAATATTTTATTATTGCTTTTGTCCCCTTTATTTCTCTTCTAATCATAAACAAAGTTGAATCATATGTAGTAGTTGTTCACATTAGTGAGAAAGCTATCTTATATGTACCATCCAATATGAGTACGTACCTCTTAATTTAAGGCATACCGCTACTTCTATGTATTATTTCTTTAAGATAAGACGCAGTTGTCTTAGTATTCAGACATCTTGACTTGTTTGTCGTAAAACTCTGTCCTGTAAAACAAAAACACAGTTGTCTTATCATCAAGAATTAACTCACTCTTGCTACTTGATGCGCACTAATTGTTTATCTCCTCCGATCGAAAATACACAGTTGTCTCTGAATTGCTCCGTAATTTCATGGTGGATTGCATATGAAGTTTTGCATTCACAGTTGTCGCAGTTAAAAGTTTGCTTTTACAAAGTGTTTTCTTCAGCAGTTCCTAACTTCTCAACGAAGTAATATATTTGTGAAGAAACCCGAAAACAACAGGCGGCGAGCAACCAGAGAAGCAAAAGTATCCTGGTTTCTAAGTCTTGAAGCAGCATCTTCACCAACCCATATGAGATAAACTTAAATACTTGTATAATTATTATGGCAAATATTCTCGCTTTTAAAAAGAAAAATAAAAACTCTTCCTATTATAACATATCACTAAAAATAATAATGATGCCCAAATTTGCTTTTAAGTGCACAATGAAATTGTGTATTGAGTATGGGTGTGAAATGTTGAATTCTAGTTGATAAATTTAAGAGTATAAAGAGAATTTTAAGTAGAATAATTTTATTATATTAATATTATTTATATGAAAAATTATTTAATTAATAAAATAAAAAAATATATTTATTAGTGATGGATGAAAAAAATTAATAATAAATTTTATAAATTTTTTTTATTATATTAATTAAATAGTAAAATTTTTTATTAATTTTTTTATTTATTACTAATAAATATATAATTTTTTTATCTTATTGATTAAATAATCTCATTAATTTAATAATATTAATATAATAAAAAATAAAATTTTGCTATCTAAAATTCTCTCTTAAATATATCTACTAAATTCAAAAGTTATTAACAATTTTCAAATCGATATATGATATTATTTATCTCAAGTATCATTTCAAAATTTTTTTGTGACAAATAAGGTGAAGGCCACGTCATTAGAGTAGAAGCCTAAATAATTAGGATATCACTCACCAAAAATTAAGCAAAAAATTTGTAAATAATATGATTGGTCCGTTGCTAATGAAACAATAATTCACCAGTGGCAAAATCAAGAAGGAAGCGACAAGAATGGCTCATTGGAAAGAATATTGATTCGTAGTATTTTCCATTTTTGGGCAGAAAGTTCATTGGAATTTCCCAATATGAAACCTTGAAAATTTGATGCAATAAAATAATAAATGATTCCAAATTCCAAAACCAATCAGCTCAAGTTCAGTCTTCATCAGTCTGCTTTCTTCGCTACGCAGCAATAGCCCCTTCCACATTATATTCGCGTGTATATACAAGTGATCACCGCCCTTGTCCACCATTAACAACGATGACAGTAAAAATTAACCCACACACTGAACAATCTTCCTCTATTTCGAGCAGTACGTAATCAGCGACACCAATAAACGAGGCCAGTCTCCATCTTTCTCTCACTCAAATTCTTAAAAGCATATACAAAGCTTAAAAATGGTCGACTCGGGCCTCAAAACTCCTCACCTTCCCCAAGAAATCGCCACTGTCGCCACCACAAATGACACGAAAAGCACTGATAACACTACTACTTCGACCAGTGACAACAAATGCACCAACAGCTCAAACAACAGCAATGGTAACACTAGTAGTAATGGCAAGAAGTGCAAAGGCAAAGGTGGACCAGATAACGGCAAGTTTAGATACAGAGGAGTGCGGCAAAGAAGCTGGGGCAAATGGGTTGCTGAGATCCGAGAGCCACGAAAACGGACGCGTAAGTGGCTTGGAACTTTTGCCACGGCGGAGGACGCGGCGCGTGCGTATGACCGCGCCGCTATCATTCTTTACGGATCCAGGGCACAACTCAATCTCCAACCTTCGAGCTCTTCATCGTCTCAGTCTTCTTCCTCGCGTGGCGGGTCGTCTTCTTCTTCGCAGCAGCAAACCCTAAGGCCTTTGCTTCCTCGTCCGTCAGGGTTTGGGTTCCCTTTCTGCAGCTCAGCTCCGCTGGTTAATCCGACATCAATGGCCGCGGAGCTGGCATCTTCATCTGGGTTTGTGCCGTACGGGGGTTATCCGAATGTTGTTAGTGTTGGTTCGACCGTGTTGTCCCCTGACATAGAACAAAATCAGCAACAAATGATGCATCAGTACGAGATTCAGAATCATCATCAACTATCTGATGGGATGAATAATGTTAACCCTATTGATCCAGTCCCGACAACGTCCTCATACGCAAACCCTAATTATCATCAACAGTACGATCAAAATTGTTTGTACCATGATATAAACTCAATTGTCGGTTCCATGGGTTCATCATTGTCTCTCTCAACTCAAGCCATACTTGCACCAGCGGCTCCAGATCCGAATATCTCAGTCGGACCAGGATCCCCGTCCATGTGGCCGCTGATAAACGATGAGGAGTACCCGTCAACTTGTCTTTGGGATTATGCTGATCCTTTCTTGTTTGATCCTTTCTTTTCTACATGATTGTTTGTGAATGGGATTGCATGCAAGTTCTAGAAGTTCTCTGAGTTGGTTGCGGTAATCAAGTATATATACATGTATGGATCTATTTTCTACTGCTTTGAACAAGATGTTTGCTAGATTCAAGTGCAACTTTGCAAAATTATGGAGTCAATCTCATCTTATTGAACTCTTAAGAGGATAACCGAGGCAATCACAGATTTGAAGTTCAAGTTCATCAAGACAAAGAACAAGAAGAAATAGACGCTCTTTTACAAGTGATTACAAGATAGTTATTCTATCTACCGGTAGCGGGTTATAATATAATTGGTGAGCCTTTTCTTTTTTTTTTTTTTGGGGTTGCATGTTGTTTTATATACCGCATTCGTAAGTTAAGGAGAGATCTCGATCGGGGCGTGAAGTTTGTATTTCACTGGTAATTGATGATGGGGTGTACGGGTTTTACAGCCCCTGGGGTTAGGGATTCTTGCATGTGGTTCACGATGAAAGAAATTTTGAAGCAAAGCAAAATTCTCATTGTTAATTCATTGTGAAAAATATATCCCATTATTATCTTCATTACATGAAAATATGTCCATCTCTTGCCCTATCTAGCCTGCATGTATATATAATTGTGTTAATTTCCATCGTTTTGCTTGATTTTGGAGGAAATTAAACAAATAGTAAGGAAGCTATATCATCACAGTTCATTGAGAAATTTCTTACATTGTTTTCTGTTGAAGAGACAGATTCGAACTGAAGAGGTTATGAAATTTCAGATATTGGAACAGTACATTTCTGTGGGCAGAATTCTTTTTAGAAATTATCAGTAATTTCTACAGGGTTAGCTATAGTACTGGCAATAGATTTAACACAAGGAATGAATACTGCAAATATTTAATTATATATATTAGTTATACTTGATGTTTCATTGGTATCACATTTATGATCTATACGTTCATTTTATTATGCTAAATAAGCTTGGTGCATATTTACATCTTTTTGTTTTTTTTCTCCAAAAAGAGAGGGGGAGGGGGTGGGTGGGGTGTGGGGTGTGGGGAGAGGGCACAAACTAGAGGATTGAATAATTAGACCTAAAGAATAATTACAGGTGCTAGTTTGAAAAACTGAAGAGAGAGGGATTTTGTAGTGAAACTTGATATGATGGACTCGTAATGTATCTGTATGAAATACTTAACATGAAAGTTTTAGAACCCAAAAGAAATATTAATTGAATGGAGTGCACATGGAGTGGCTTTGTTGTTAGCATCTTAATTGGTCATGAATATTACTCTGATCTTGGTTAATTTTATTGACTTTCTATGTTTCTAAATCTACTGGTTCTTATATTTGTCATTTTGGATTCCTAATGTTAAATAACATATTTGCGTTGAGCTGGTGACAGATGAAATGTGTTTGGGGAAAATTTGAACTTCTTTACCTCTATAACTGAAGATCTTGTTTGATATATAATAAGAGTAGCTTTTGTTCAGGAGATTCTGTATCACTTTGAATTAACTGCTTGTGCTTGATAGATATGTACAATTGCATTGCGTATAGTGTCTACCCTGTGAATGTAACCGGAGAGTTGAATACACAGTCATCTTGAGTTACTGCTTTTGTAACTTAAAACTTGAAGGGGAAAAAAAACAAAAATTCTCCATGTTGATAATTATACAGTGTTAAGAGCAGGTAGTATGGATGTTGCAGCTTTCTAATGAACCATTTCTTTTTGTGATTGTATTCATATATATATGTAGCATGCATCAAGTTGCGGCGGCTGAACAAATTTTTTAAGCAGGTGCAGACCTTTAGGAACTTCAATTTAAGATTACTTGATTGAATGAATACATGATTCATAATTTCCTTACAGGATTGCTAATTTTCTTCGAAACAGCTCGAGTTCATGAGTTATGTTTTCATGACTATTCCCTGTTTCTGTAAGTTTCATGAACTCTTACTCTTGGCTGAATTTTATTACTCTCCAAATTGCAAACTGGTGAAGCTACTATTATTTTGAATTGGCTATTAACATAGATTGCCATCCACTTCCATCTAACTGTATCGTTTTCGCAATTGTACGTAACAGATCTTTTCAATTTATTGTTAACTGATCATTGTAGCTCAATTATTTTATTGCCTTCTACTTCCAAAGATAAGAGCAATGGACAAACAAACAGGTAGTAGATGTAAATAAGGCCATTAGTCTCGGCACACAGACATCTTTTGCAGTTGGTCCATGACCCCTGTTCTATCTGCTAGCACACTGTCTCTGTGTTGAACTTCACACAAATCACGCACACCTAAATGACATATGTTTATCTGTCTACGATCTGAAATCTGAAATCTTAACTGAGTGAACCCCCACTTTCACATATAATTCGCAGAACAATCATCATAGTAATATGACATATTCATAGTATATGACAACTTGGGTAGTAAAGTTTGATCTGTAGAATATTTCAGGCTTACTTCAGCTTGTGTTTAGAATTCAGATATAGCGGGATTGGGTCAGGATCTCGATTCTATCTAAATCTGAGATTTTATTTGGCATATTTGTTATTGTTAGTTGATAAGAAGAAATATAATGAACAACAGAATTTCATCATGTCTAATAATACATACGTACGATGTCTATGAAAGTTCGGTGAATTCAGACAAACAAACGGCTATAAAACTGCTCGTCAGTGCTATTCGTTCTGTGTTTTAATTATTTGGCTGTTATGACACATATTTAGGGGTCAGTATATGTTCAAAGGGGTCATGGTGGATTCAGCTGCAATATACATATCAGCAATTTATTTTACTTTTTTGATGTAATTTTAAACTCTTTTATAGTAATTTTCAATTTTTTTTGGTCGCAATTCCCAGTTTATCTAAATACAATAAAAAGTTGGAGATTATAGCGAAAATTATAACATAAAATGAGGTAAAGAAAACAAAATATACGGTGCAGCTGAATGCACTAAAGCCTCACCTTGTTCAAAAGAGTCTCTACAGTCTTGAGTCACCAAGTTTTATTTGAATTGATCGAAATCGAAGAACCTATCCAAGTGGCTTTACTGTAGTATGAACCCCAGTCTCCGTATCTCAGCCCGTATGTATCAAGTTGTTGGCCCTATAAAACCATGTGAAATTGGGGGTCCAACGAGACCAAGCAAGTGGCCTGTACTGGGGTCTGCGGCCACTGCCAAGCTACGTTGTCCTCGGAGCAACTTGAGTTTGGCAAATTGCCATGTTGCAATATTAAAGCTGCTGTAAGGAATCAACTCTACTTTCAACTAGTTACTACTATTTGGTGGCCCTGGTTTCAAAAGTAAGCGTCCTTCCCCGAGTTTTCCGTCCCTTTTTACATAATTCTGGCCCTTCTTTCTCTGGGTGGGTGTAGAGAATGAAAAATTTTCCACAACAAAATCAGTCAACAGTGGTGCCCTTTCACCCATTTTTTAAAAACTATTTCATGGCCCCACTCGAGTACTGGCCATGCAACGAAGTGGGCATTTCAATCCTGTATGTGGTGGATAGATCTGAACTTCCACTAGGCACATGCCCTGGTGGATTTCGAAACTTAACTTTAGACATGGGTGTAGCTCAACAGTCGAAGTGTCAATAAAGATAACTTACTTTTTGCTTCTTTATCCGTGATATGTAATAATTTTAATCTCAAAAGTAGAGTTGAATATCCTCCAACTGAGCTTTAATCGTCCGATACCCTTTAATTTAATAGAGCTTGGACTTAATTGCTTGCACTTTCCGACAGGGAATTATTTAATCTAACACTCATTTTCAAAATCTCTGTTCAAATCTGGCAAGTTGATTGAGAGAGAGAAAGTTTGAGAGATTCCTAAATATCTATTACGATTAAACCTTTGTCACTTGCGAGATACAGAATCGTTAGATTTTTTCAGTCTATGTTTCACTCGTAGGCCAGTGACGTTCATTTCCCACGCGCTTTGGATGCGACTACGCTGACGTTCTTCGTACAGAAATATCCAAAGTCCGCGATATTTAATATGTCACATGTAGTTGCAGCACTGTATAAAACAAGCCTTTACATTCCATAAGGTGCCTTAGGAGGTTCAGCTGTGTACAATCCTTCGCAGCCCCGTGCGGTCACAACAATTAGTCTATAGCCACCACTAAAAAATCGCAATGACATCACAAGAATCGCAGCCCTTTCACTGGAGCTACGCGGAGCTCGACGACCACAACTTCCAAATCCGAGGGCGGACCCTCTTCTTCGCTGTCGTCCTATTCGCTGTCGTTTTACTCGTCACGCTTCTCGTCCTCTACGCGCGATGGGTCTGTCGTTTCAACCGCCGATCCTCCGCCGACGTACACCACGTAACGCCGGCATCGTTCCCGCAGGGGCTCGATCCCGCGGCGATTAACACGTTGCCGATAATTTTGCACCGGTCAAAGTCGACGGCCGATGGTAAAAATGTTGGAGAGTCGGACGGGAGTGAGTGTTGTATATGCCTTGGCGTTTTTGAAGACGGTGATAAGGTGAAGGTTTTACCCAAGTGTCAGCACTGGTATCACGGTGAGTGCGTTGATAGGTGGCTCAGAACTCGCTCGAGTTGCCCACTTTGTAGGAACTCTCTCCAAGTTGACTCAGTTCTTCCTTCCATCGTAACACAGTAAACCCCCACAGGAAACCATAACAACATTAACAAAAACCAACCGACCTTGCTGCTGTACAATGTATCAATTAGCTTTTCCATTTTTAATATATTATATTTCTGTAAATTATGCGTATTTTAACGCACTTCGTTAATTTATCTCCCTAATTCTTACCGGGTATGTTTATTTTTAGAAAAAAAAAATAAAAAATAAAAAAATAGATAATTTAAATTTATTTGTTTGTTTTTGTAAAAAATAGATGAAAAAAAAAAAGATAAATTATTTTTTCTCAAAATAAAAGGATATGAATTTTTTTATAAGAGACATAAATTTTTTTATAACTAGTGAAAAATTTATATTTTAAAAATAAAAAATAAAATATTTTACAGTTTTATTCTTATTAAAATATTAATTTTTATTTTTATTTTTATATAAATTTAACTATATAAATATTTATTTTTATTACAAATTTATTTATTTTAAAAAATTAAAATATT
>CP135554.1:2307922-2385696 GCA_032402905.1 Khaya senegalensis | reverse complement strand
GAATTTTTTATTAAGTGTATATTTAGATAATTTTTATTATTATTTTTGACAATTTTCTATTTAAATCTTAATATTAAATATAAAACTTATCCATTATTTGGAATGACTTCTATGTTTGCAAATGATTGCTAGGATTTGTAGAGAGAATCAGAATTCAGAGGAATGCAACAATTGCATAGGAGAGAGTCTTAATTCCAGAAGTAGTTGCATTTAAAAAGTGAATATTTGTTAGTACTAGTGATACAATAAAATTATTTAATTAATTATTAATGTAATAAAATTATTTAATTAATAAAAAAATCATTAATAATAATAAATAAATAATTTTATTATTTTATTAATATAATAAAAAAATTTATACATTTTTTATTTATTATTAATAAATATATTTATTTTATTTTATTATATTAATAATATTAATAAAATAATATTATTTTATTTAAAATTTCTTAAATTTAATTTATTGATATATCGTTGAAATGTGAGTGGGTGAATGAGCTGTCGAATGAAGCCAGTAATGGCAGGACTGTATGGAGTCATGGGCGTTTTAGTATGTGGCCAATTCATCTTCTACAACTGCTATAAGCTGTTGACATTAATGTGAGCCCGTGATGAGTTGATGGTCGAAGCGGTTTCGGCTCTGTTTGCTGTTCTTCATTTCCAATGATCTGCGTTTTCTAACTCTAACATCCACCTACATGATTATCTTGTATAACAAATTAGGATAAGATATTATCTTATGCTTTCTGTCAGTATGATGCAAATTATTTAAGTTGACAATAAATGAATTACGAAGTGACAATCAAAATGAATGTTCTCTTCCTAGAAAATCTCATCCACGCTGTTACAGTAAGGATGGTAGACTCGTAGAACACGTTACTCCAAAGGGTAAAGTAACTGAGATTCTACTCCACATCATCCCTGTTTGAAGACAAGCCGCAGTTTGTCAGAGTCACTACAGGCTGTCTGCACGAGTACGCCTATGTAGATGCCGCATATGGATTTTTTTTTATGAAACCATTCAATAAAATCTAAAGAAGAGAAACGATTACATAAAATGGAAGTGAATTTGACTCGTATGTGAGTGTTTGTTGATTCAACTAGTAAAATTTGACAGATTAATGTAAGTGAACTGAAATTCCAATCCAGTTCTCACCAAAATTAGGACAGATTCTGTTCATTTTATGAATATAAAGGGAAAAAAATCGAAATTGACAATTTCCATCGGGCCTCCACTTGCATCACTAATCGATAAGATATCATGGTTGAAGCCCAAATCAGGACCGCCCAATACCAAAAATGAGCCCGGGCCAATTGGCAATTCTTTCGAACCTGCGACCTTGTTGATTGCAATACCGTCTTTAGGGTTTTATTTACCCTATAAATAATATGCGAACCCCTCAACTCACAGATCTTTCTTCATCTAAAGCGCATCATCGCCTTAGCAATTAGGGTTTCGGACTGAAGTAGCCTATTTCATAACCTTTTCACCATGAGAGCCAAGGTAAGCTCGATCTTCAGATGATAATTTTCTTCAAATCCTTGTGTTCACTGATCAAATTTATCGAAGTTGTTTTGAATTTTGTTTTGGTTTTTGTTTTTGCGTGTTCGCAGTGGAAGAAGAAGCGCATGAGGAGGCTGAAGAGGAAGCGCCGAAAGATGAGGCAGAGATCCAAGTAGTCTTCTTTAATGCAATGTATTTTGTTTGCTTTGTTGTTTGGTCATTAAGTAGTGATATTTGGGATTGTTGTTTAACGTTTTAATACATTTTGTTGGATCCAGTAAGTCGTTTTATTAGCTTGAAATGGGCTTATGTTTTGTCTCTTATTATTGTGTTCTAAATTTATGCGTATTCTCATGTTTTCTGAAATTAGTTATTAGCCTTTTGTGTACGATGGTTTCGGTGACCGTGACCTTGGGGGTTTACCTATTTAGGATAAAAACTATTATACAAGAAAATAGCATTTGGTTAGGTCCCAGTGAGCAATTATCATATAATCAAGGGCATATAATCAATTCCCATGAGCATTTTTTGGAAGGGAATGTTTATTAGATTGTTAAATTGTTTTAGCCCATGAAGCTAGGTTTTTGCTACAATGGGTCTGGGTGGTGTAGTCTTGAATTTTAGTCAGGGCCTTATGTATTGGAAACGGCTGTATGGCTTGGTCATGGACATTGAAACCAAAGGGCAAATGAGGAATGATTTGAGTAGTTGGGCATGCCATTGTAGCTCATTTTCACTTTCAGAAACGTTGAAATCCTGTGGTGTTACAAGTTGATAGAAAATTATACTCTTGAGTGACTCTATATCCTGCACTCTGAAGTTGCAATTTTAGGGATCAGCCAGCCTCAGCCATCCTGCATCAGAGGCTGGCCATCTTTCTTAATTCTCAAATGTTATGTTGTTGGTTTGGAGGCTTTATGCAGGTTGTTAAGAATGCAAGTCTTTGCTAGTCAGTCCGGTTGACTGTAGAACTTGTAGAACTTGTATAACATGTGGAACTTTTACATCTTAGCCTCTTGCTCAGATATGTCTAATAGCCTGTACTCCTCATGTCTGTGTATGCTCAGCTCATGGCAACTGGAGCTTGTCTCTGGGCTGATTCAATTATATCTAGAACTATGAGTGTGCTACGTTTTTATGCCTTGCTAGGGAGTAGGATATGATTCTGGCTCAAGACCTATGAGTGTGCCCTGTGAGTGTGCAACGTTCATGATTGAGATATGGGAATGTTTTTGTGACTGTCTTTAACAACTGATTCAGAGTTTGTAACGTTTATAAATTTCTTTACTATCCACCTTTTTCATACTTTTGTGTCCCTTTTTTTGTTACAACCTTCAATTTTAGGATATCCTGAAACGGACAGACCTAGATTGGGTCTTGAAAAGTAATCTTGAACTGTATTTATTGATTGATTTGCTTGCTGCCAGATCTTAAGGTTGTTGCTTCCTTTGTGTGGCATTCCACTGCCGTTTTCAAGTCACATGTGCGATGTACGTTGAAAACGCTTTTTGATTATAGCAATTGTTAAGACGATTCCAAAGCCTCAAACGAGAATGCACTGTATTTCCAAAGGGAAATCACAAAACTGACAACATAAACCAAATTGTAACCAGGAGCTGATTCATTCATTTACAACTAGCTGGCATTTTGAGGATAGCTCGAGACTCGCGAGCTTAATTTTGGTCCAAGGCAAGTGAAATTCATCAATCACAGAACATTAAGAGTGAATAAACCAAAATTAAAATATCGAGAATAAGAAAAAGGACCCGAAAATTTTCATGGGTACTTTCGGCCAGAAAAATGAAGCCCATCTTCAGCCCGTAAACTATCGATGTAACTCCTAACCTCCTCAGCAATCATACGCTGGACGACCGTCAGCAAACATGACTCTTCCATCTCAACCGTACATCTGTCCCTTCCTTCCCTCATAATCTTCCCATGTCGATCACCTTCCTTGTTCCTCCCTGCCGTACACTCCTCCACTTTCTCACCCCCAGCCCCCAAAACCACGCTCTCTCCGGGTGGCGATAACGTCAACAAAGTCTCGGGCCCCGCAAAACCTGCGTCTGCATCATAACTATCGTGCTCCTGTGAATCACGCAAGCATTGTCGCTTTACGCCTGAGTCAGAATCCGACTCAGCAGAATCGTCCGAACCCGGGCGCTTCACTGCCGAATTCGACTCGGACGACAACTCACCCACCCTTTTTCGACGTAAAGTTGAGTTCCAATGATTCTTTATAGCATTATCAGTACGACCGGGTAACGAACGTGCGATTGTAGCCCACTTATTACCATGAACAGCATGCGCTCGAATAATGATCGAATCCTCCGCCGGCGTAAACGGACGGTGCTGCACCGTCGGGCTCAGCTGGTTGCACCACCGTAATCTACAGGACTTTCCCGATCGACCAGGTATCCCTGCGCTTATCATCGACCAATTTCTCGGGCCGTGTTGCTCAACAAGTTTGACCAGAGTAGCGTCTTCTTGGGGACTCCACGAGCCTTTGATGCGATTGTTGTCGTTACTCTTATTCATAGAAGATGAACTGCTGCTCATCATCATATACGTTGTCATTAAAAATCAAAAGGAAATCGATGAGAAAAACCAAATGCATACCTGTTTCTTGATTGTGGTGAGGTTTGGCTTATAAGAAGAAGGGGTTTAACCGTTTTCAAAAGGGTTGTTGGTGTGAACCGTAAAACCGCTACGTTGAAATAACGACTTTGCAAGTTATATGCGCGTTTGTTTCTGTTTCATTTTCGAATTTATTTATTTATTTTTTAAAAACTGTTGGAAATAACGGAATTTTATTTTTGTTCAACGAACGGCTTGGATTTGACAAATGCGAAACTGCGGCAGTTAGGTTTCCCATCTTATCGTGTAAACTTTGAGTTAAATATTAAAAAAAAAAAAAATTTAAAACGGTGACGGAAGGAGTGGTAACGGGCATCGGTTAGCTGAAAGAGGTGTGTCAAACAACTGCATTCGGAGATTACGGGAATTAGGTGATAGAGGAGGGAGAGAGGGTTGACAGAGCGTAACGGCAATTGTTGCAGTTAATTATGGGAATATGAGTGGGTGAGTACGTTTGTGATAGAGCCGTTATTGTCATAATATATATATAGAGCTGAACCAAAACTCATCCCACTAGCAGTTAGTTAAGTTGTCCTCAATAGCATAGTGCAAATGAAAAGATTTAAGGTGTAATTGAAAGTGCTTTTTAGTTAGAAGTGCTTTTAGTTTGAAGTGCTTCTTTTTAAGATCATATCTCGTAGTGGTGACATGATGTGCAGAAAATTGTAGGCTGATATTGGAGGAAGAGGTGGAACGGGATATTTATGAAACATCAATAATGGAATGAATCGTCATCATCATCATTCAGACATTCACTTCAGCATTAGCATATCGTGATATCAAGGAGGAAAAGTAAAACTGCTTTTCAGGAAGAAAACGTTGCACAGGTAAAGTGGTGTCACACGATGAAATCCACTTCGTTCTATGACTCGTGTAATTAATGTGTGGTCAGACAAAGCATGGGGGGATGATATGTCAAGGTGAAAGTTCATTCGAGAAGGAAGAAAAAGAGGGCATAAATAGTATAACAAAATAAAATCTAAAAATATATTATTTGCTTAAATTATTTTGAGAAATCATTGAGAAGGGAAGAACAATCTCTGCCTCTTGCTTCTGATGCGATAGTTTGAGGCCGTAGATGATGATGACATTCTACTTAGAACTAAATGGAGTGATTGTTTCAAGCTTCTGCTCAAGGAAATACTTTCTTGATGATCACTTTCTTTGTTGCAAAGAACCAAAATGCTCTTGATTCTTCCACCAACACTTGAAATATCAGCTTTAACAGTAGTTAGTCCCAGGTTCTTGAGGACTCTGATGACTTCCCTGTACAATTCCGGCTGATCTTCGCAGCAAATAGAGGCCTTGATCAATATGTTCCCCTTGCTTTTGTTAGCATTTGTTGCACTTGCTGCAGCTTGAGCTGGATCACAATCAACAATAACCTCATCAACTTCCGCTGGAATTGTAAACGTTTTGCTCACTTCCGTTGCTTTTAGCTTCAGATCTTTCACATACTGTATCACACTTCCTAGCAGAGCTGCCTTGTCCATCTGCAGCATATTTATCAGATAAACAGTGTTTCCCTGTTATTTATTTTGTCTTCAAAAACCAAATTAAAAAAAAAAAAAAAAAACTTGCTTTTCAAAACAAACCAAATAGCCACAACCTTTTCTTACCCACACAACACCAGCAGCCTTAAATTTGAGCGTTAAGTTGGATCAACTAATCAAGAAAGAGATAGATATTACCTTCTCAGACTTGGGTATTAATTTCCTCAAAGTTGCAAGCTGTGCATTAATTCTGTCTCTGCGTCTCTTCTCAGCTTGACTATGGCTTTTTGAAACTGCAGCAGCTTTATCTTCGGCAACTTTTTGAGAAACTGGAATTGACCATGAAGGAAATTCATGGAACTGATGAACTGAAGAAGAAGAAGCTGAATGAACCTGGGGTGTTTGCTGCCATGTGACTGGAAAAAGTGATTCATTGTGCACTGAAAAGTTGCAGTTAGCCCCATAATTCATGCTATCAGGCCAACCGGAATGTTGAAAACAGTTTTCCATAGTCAGAAAACAAAATTTTGTACTGAAATCTAGCAGCCAACTTCTCAGCTTTTTTATCAGGCTTGGGGCTGGGGGCTACTGTTTATGCACTAATAATGTGTGATGATCATATCTTGATCGCGATTGGTGTGATGTCCATTTGCTTTTAATTGGTCAAAAGAAAATGGGTCTTGGCTCTATCCGGCTGTCAAGCTCAATATCACCCTTTTTGATAACTCTCAAAACAACAGTTGAAAGTAAGGGATATTTTCACTAAGGTCCATTTAATTAGTATTTATTACATTTAAGATGAAACCTTTTAGTATTCTCTCAATCATTGGCAATTTCAATAGGGGTTGTTCTCTTGCATTGCATATATCTCCTCGTATTCATTCTCATATGCAAACGAAATTATCTCAAAGCTTTGGTGGGTTTCGTTGCCCATTTTGTTGGTTTCTCCCAAGGCTTAAGATACTGTAAATCTTAATTTGTTTGGATGTCCTACGCAGCCACAGCAGAAGCAAACAAGAAAGCTTCAATCACAAATCTAAGTTGGATTCTTAAAGTAGGGCCCTGCTCACACTCTAAAATTGTTGATCACCATAAAGAAACTTTAAAGATTGATACGACTCCTTATCAACCACTCCCTCGCCCACTCATTCAGCAAGTTCTATGTTCTATCTTCCTCAAGAACCGTGTTGTATCCACGGGTTTCTTTTAATCTTTTTCTTCCTCTTTTGTCCCCCATTTGCTTTTAAAGATTAGCTAAATCTGGATGGTCGACAACAGCCCACAATCAGCATGTGCCAGATCCAGTTGCACACTGCAAAATCTATTCAAACATGTTCTGTCCGAGCACTTCTAATGTAAAATTTGAAATAGGAACCATAAAATTTATAAGGCAATAAGTTTAAATTTCAATAATAAATGTTACAAGTTATACCTACTTTATCATCCCTGTAGTTAAGGATTACAATTCCCCCTTAATCATTGTTTTCACTTATTATTCATAATTAATAAAAAATATATTATCAGAAACATAAATTTTAATCATACAAGATAAGAACATAAACTTATCAAAAGATTTGTCAAAGATTAGGCAAGTTTAGACCTTAATTCTACAGGGAATCTCTTTAACTAGTGGCTCAACTTGGCAGCCTATGTCCCACTTGGCATATCTATCAAAGATGGCGGCAGAGGATAAAACCAAGAGGCTAAGAAATAAAACACTTGGGATTGTAGTAAAAAACACGAGAATATTCAGAGATCAAGAAGAAGAGTTGAAAAGCCAGAAACTTCATCATGGAGACATGCAGTTCTGCAACAGTCCTCCATATTAACTGATGCGGCATTTGATCGTAAGGCGGGAAAAAAATGAGGAGAGTTATTGCCAAGTAGGGTTTTGAGGAAATCTATTGCAGCTGGGAAACAGACGCGAATAAAGCCGCGAGGCGAGTTGAATCACATAGCAGAAGAAACAGATGCTCATATGAAGCACCGTCCTGTGCCGGACATATTGATTATCGACATGTTTCTAGACTTGAGCACGGAGATTCAGTCGCAGCAATGCTAAAGGAATCCTGGGGAAAGAATTTCAGTCCTAAAAGCATACAGCAATCAGAGATAGAAGCTGAAGATTGGTATATAAACATTAGACAAGCAATTCTTTGTACTCCACATATATATCTTGTCTAAAAGAAATTCAAAACCCTAATCATGCAAAAATTGACCATTAAAAGTACCTGAAACTAAAATTGGTTTGTGATCTTCCAAAACTGCAGAATCCCACTAACATAGACCTTAGTACTCGTTGAAATGGATGGCACCAACTTTCCAGACCAGATATGTTGTTGCAAACATCACTGTGCTGATGAAAACAAAGGAAAAGACAATAACAAAGAGATCAACACCCACTGGAAACTGAAATGTCAAGCCCGGCTTTGGCAACCCTCTCTTGCTGTCATCAAACAAGTTGGTAGGGGCTTCAGGAAGGCCAGATCTTTTCTTCTTCTTTCCCCGATCACTTTCCTTCAATGCATCCAATACTTTACTGCCCATTTCTGATTTAGAAGCCTTTGTTTCAGTGTAACGGCTAAGAACCCGGGCCGCCCTTAATCTCTCCCTGGCTGTTAACGGTGATCTTTTCGGTGTAGATTGCTGATTAGGGGAAGATGATGCATTCTGATTTTGATCTGAAGAAACAACTGAACCATTGGTGGCCTCAGAATTTTTAGGCCCTGAACCTTCAGCACTAGTTTGGAGCTGGCTATTCTCCTTTGCACTATCCAAAGACGAGCTATTCACAGCCAAAACTTGATTATTAGAAAATGAACTTTCAGAATCTCCAGAGCCCTCATTACTGGTGTCTGTGTCAAGGCGGTTGCTATCTGCAACTGAAAGACACAAGCCCCATCTTCTTTTATTTATTTGTCTCCTTGAACTAAATATGTTCAAGGGGGATGCAAATTTGATAGCCCTTGGTGCTGCAGCTCTGGTGGAAGATCCTGAAACATGCTGGTAATTGGCAAGCAACTTTTAATTGAAAATACTATTGTAAACAATCGAGGGGTATAACAGTCACTAAGATATATCCAAAACACAATTAAAAAAGAAATACTATAAAAACAATTTCTTTTTCGATTTTAAGAAAGCCAATGGGCAAATTGCGTCTTAATGACAATAGTAGGAATACATTCTTATCAAAAGACAACTTAAAAAATATATATATGCTTTATTTCCAACAGAATTAAAAGTACATTCAAATTACCTTTTGACCCATTGTATCCTTATCATGGTTTAAAACATATTGCAGGACCATTGAAGATCAGTAAGCAACACAAAATGTATTCCTGATGCTGTAATGTGTCACTGTTTCAGATTGATGCATCTTTACCAAGTACCACTATCTAGTAGTGATCTTAGATGTCAATAAATTTAAAAATATTTTAATGACATCACTTTCTCATCACATTTCACATGTCATATCATTATTTTTTTGTCACTTCTTGTATTTTACAAAATTTTTTGTTAAAATGGGATCTTTTAAGCTAGAATATGTCTAATTACTCCCCAAAATATCTGGATTTCTATAGTTGACTGTGCTACTTTCCCATTTTGCATTCAGTTATTAATACAAAACGATAAAGTTTTGGAGGGTTTATAGATTTCCCTTTGTGAATAACTACATTGCTTGACCTGAAAGCAAGCCTTAGAAGGTATATGCAAAAATCAGCAACAAAAGCCATATATTATACGCATAAATTTCTTAGAGTAAAGACAGATAATTTCACCATGTTGAAGAAAAAACATGTAAGATTAACATAATTGTAAGCAAAAAATATAACTACAAAAGACAATTAAGAAAATGGTTCAAACAATTGCATTAAAAGTTCTCTCAAAACTTCTCTATCTGAACATACTCCTGAAGAGAAAAGACTCACTCTCAAATGTAAACATAATACTGAAGTTCATCATCTGAGCCAATTGTTCAAAAGTGGTCACTTCTCAAGGGTAGTAACCCAAACAAACTAGAAAAATCACTTATCCCATTTTCACAACAGCAGTAGAAAATTTGAACTTCATCCAGCAGAAAGAAGTTAAATTTTCCAACGCTATGGAATTCATACATAGCCCGGAAATAGAAGCCATCGCTCCTTAGCTTGAACAAAATTATCACAACCCAAAAGACCATGTACGAGCTAATATTGAGTATTAAAACAGCGATTAATAGTTCAGAAAACTCAGCCTACTACAGGAAAATCCTCATCTAACTACTACCTATAGCTTGACATCTTGAAGATTTTTCCTTTCATTCACTACTCATACTAAATTCATTCATTTGTTCATATGAATTCTATGTTCTTTCAGCTCCTTGAAATCCCATTTACTGCATTAATTCACGAGAGAATAAAGAAAGAACTTGCCCAAGCAGTACACATAAAAATCAAGGAAAAATAAAAATAAAAGAAGAAGAAGGCGCCGTTAACGTTCTGAAACTAACGAGAGAAAAAATAAATAAAAACATAAAGAAAGAAGACAAAGAAGGACCATGAATTTTACCATTGGGTAGAAGCCAAGGAAGAAGTTTAGGGATACCGCCATGTTCAGGTTGGTTTAAGGTCCAGCCATATAAGACAGAGAGAGAGAGAGAGAGAACCAGATACGGAGGAGAACTATCTGTGGCAACGCAACGAAACGAGGGGATGAGATTTTGTCAGATGCTTATGCCACGTGGCTATTTTCTATTTGCAGTTAATATCAACTAGTTAAAGACGAATTCATTTGGTTTGAAGTATACAGTTAATAATATCACCCTTTACAAATAGAATTTTTCAATAAAAATGAAAATTATTTTGCAAAATATTAATGACAAATTTTAATATTTTGAAAATTAATAAAATTTGTATATATTTTACCCAAATTTTAAATAATTCCACCTAAATTGTTCTGAAGTACACGTGTATATATACAGTAATTAAACAATTCCTACGACGTATACAATTAACTATAAAGCAACGTATGACGGGAAACCATAAGAGCGCATTGCCTAATAGAATTTTAAGATGAAACTTGTATCCCAATTCCTTTCCATCGTAGTGAACTCCTTGGCATAAGATTAAGAATATGTTGAAAAAACTAATTTGGGCTGAAACCACTGTTAATTTGAGAACAAAATTTGGATGTCTTCAGAATAAAAATGCGTAGTTAACCTGTTTCTCCTAGCTTTTTTCAGTTACAGGTGTTCTATATTTTGATGCAGTCTTCTCATTTAGTCGCAGGGCATAGAACTGGTCTTATTGCAGCTTTGAAATCTTCATAAAATCTTTGTTCGGAGAATCTGGCAGCACGTCGCCTGGCTGCTGCAGCCATCTTGAGTCTCTCAGATTCTGGCATCGATATAACTTTCACGATGGCATCTGCGTATTCTTCTGCGTTTTGGGCAAGAAATCCTGTCTGCTGCCCATCTTCTTCTAAAACAATGTCCATTTTGGGACCAGCAGAGTTATGAGCTGAAGGCAAGAGAAACTCTTATCAGAATAAACAATGCTTGCAAACTTATACAATACTAAATTTCGTACGTAATTTAGTTTAACTAAGAAATCATTTACAATGCCTACCTATGGGAATGGCACCTGCAGCCATGTATTCTACAACACTTATACCAAAGTGCTCATCTATCATGGAATGAATTCCCGCAACAGCACCACCCAAGAGTTTCACCAAGTCCCTGCAAGTTGTGAGAATTTCACAAAGCTTAAGAGTGCAAACACTTGCTTAAATAGCATTACGTTTTTGATATTTGCATATACGTTTTAAGGAGTTCATCATAAAACTAATTGGCATTTGGCAGTAAATATTTTAAGAGTACAAATTGGTTGGCACAGACCTGTACATCATATTCTTATGGAATTCAACATCTCCATCCATCTTCAGTTCAATAGCTTTGTCTTTCAAATTCTGCAGTCTTTCTTCATCTGATTTATTTCGACAACTACCCACAAATTGGAGCTTAGGCCTAGGCAAGTCTGCATCTAATTTCTTCAAGGCAACTGAAAAGGCCTCAAGTTGAAGAGGATGTGCCTAATCAACAGAATCAAACTGTAACAGTATACTATAACTAAGGCCCCAAATACAAGCTGCTATGACTGTAGTACCTTGTGCTTATAAGTTTATATCTCACCTTCTCTGGACGAAATTGAGCAACAGATATTATTGCTGGTGATTCTGTTGATTTTTCCAGGGGAAGCACCTGTTAAGACTTCAGTTTGTAACAAACCACAAGTGTCTGCCTTGATATGTTAACATAAAAGTGCACTGGAAAACAGAGATATTGAAATTTGCCACCAATTATTACCTATGTATATATATTTTGACTACTAAACCAAACAGCCATAATAGTGGTTAAAACATATCATGTTATAGCTTCAAAATAAATGAAAGTCAACTGATTTGCTAAACAATGAACTTGGTACACATATTTCATTGATTCTCAGATTCAAGAAACAAAAAACTACAAACCTGAAGTCCTGAAGTGTCGCAAGGAGGATAGACTCGCTTTATACGGTCTGGTATTCTCCATAGCTTTTCAATATGAGACTTAGTCCATGAAGAGTTCACCATTGCCAAGTGTGCACAAGAGCCTACAGATCCATACATCCAGGAAAAGAATGTATAGTAGATGATTTTACACCAAGATAGCCAATTGCTGCCACAGGAGAAACATTTGTTATGCTCCACACAAGGGGAAGCAATCATGAATGAGACAAATAAAAGAAAGCATACATTGGATGAAAGCAGATCTAACCTCTTTGCAATCGAGGCATTGTTGTTGTACATTGAGCTTCGATCATGAACACGAGAAATCATGTCTAAACTTATAGTAGGATAATGTGTATAGCAAATAACTTTACACCCAAACATCCGAGCAAGTGGATATGTAAATGCATATCCGCTGGTATCAAAATAGAATGAAGGTGTAAACTTGCACAATGCTTCCCATGAAAGATAAACTGAACCAAAACTTTGACCAATCATTGTGAAGTGAGGATAGGTACTTTCTTCTATCCATTTCCTTCTATAAAGATGAACCACCTGAGCATTAGGGAAATCAAGTAACCATGAGCATTGCAGAAGGATCAGACTCATAGTATACTTCATTGTTTTGATAAATCATACAGCAAGAACTATTGAGTGAACAGACAGTTAAAAACTTAAATCAGAATAACACAAGAATGCCACTCAAAATAGACTAAACAGAATCCATATGGTGTTTCCAACCGTGTGAAATTAGCAAATAACAGTCAAGTCATGAGTTTAGGTATTATAATAAAAAAATTAATATAAAAATCTGATTTCCTAAGCATGCAAAAGATGGAGAAAGTTATCGTTCACTGTGATGGCTCAATCCCATATCCCGTTGACCACAAATTCCTAACTCACTGTCGCTCATAGGTATACGGAAAGCTATTGTTCAATCAGATCTCTTTGATATTTGTATCAGAAAAATGTAACCAACGATGACTGGCTTGCTAGCTTTATAATAGCAAATGTGGGAACAATCACTGTTTCGGTAAAATCTGTTACTTCACTTATCATACGGCCGCTTGAACAACCCCGATGCTAATCTCAAATTCCCTCCATTAATCCCAAAAGACTAATTGAAATTATTTTCCAAAACAAAAGGAATTATCAAAATAAAACCCATTTTATGCCAAAACCAGATTAACGAGATATTTAATCTAATCGAAAAAAATTTAAAAAAAAAAACAAAAACCAAAAATCAAGCACATAGATAATGTAAAATAACAGTGATGGACCTTAGGTGGGTGAAGCAGCTTGACCCCAAAGCGATCCATGGCACGAGCCATCAAGGACTCGGGCGAGGCGTCGTGATCGCCGGTGTAGACAACACAGTCAAGATCGGGACTTTCTTCTTGAATAGCTTTGACAGCACACCATAAAACTCTCTCTCCACCGCCACCGTCGTTCGTGTAGGGATGGAAGAACCCAACAGCAATTTTCCTGTTTCTTCTGGCATTGATTATCTGCGAAGCTAAGGACAATACTGACGCCAAGAGCGCAGTGATTAGGGACCATATGAGAATCTCATTTGCCATAGAATGCTTTATTTTTGTTTGACTGAAATAAAATGAAGCAAAATGAAGCGGAGACGGAAGACAAAAATATTATGAATTTGCTTTAAAGGGAAGAAAGTAGCCGAGTGCCAAGCCTATGAAGTAATGATCTTCTTACCGAACACAGGAGCTCTGACTGTAGTATTCTTAACTTTTTATTTTCTTGAATTTTCCCCCAAAAAAGTAAAATAGCGCAATTAAGGACTTTCTTTTAAAATGTTTTTGAAATCTATCCATAATATAGTCGATCTGACTAAATTACCCTGAAGTAAAACGCGTCGTGTCCTCTTAACTACTCCTCTTCTCTTTCCTTCCCTTCGTCCTCGTCTTCTCAAGTCTCTCCCTTCATCACTACGCATTAGGATTCACTAAAATCATCCAAGATTTTAAATTGTGTTAGAAAAATTTTGGGTTAAAATTGTAATTCACATATTAAAATATTTGGTAATTTTAAATCTTTTAACGTAACCAAGTCCTCGTATCAAATGAACACGAATTCAAGCTATATTGCCATTGCCGTGGAACTGGTAGGCTATGTTTTTTCTCCTAGAAGAACATCCATCGCCACTAATAAAATTCTCTGTTCAACGTCCCAACTTTGATAGGGTGCACGCTGGCTTACTGGATGAAACCAACATTTGCACTGGGTGTCTCGTACTCCACAACGCATATTATATTACATCAGAAACTAAAAAATCAAAACAAAACTTTGGTGTTAAACTAGTTGCGTGAGACCATCAGATCCAGTACGGAAGTACAGAGGCATATGTTTCTCACAAATCTTTGCGTATTACAAGTATACAAAGACAATTAACTACGAGCAACATAGCAACTCTGCTGTAAACCTCAAACTGTTGCACGTACTCGCAATCTTTGCGGATTGTAAGTCTACGAAGAAAAATAACTAGGCACATTTTCCTAGCAACTCTATTGAAAACCTTACACTTCAGATGCAATTTTCCCAATCTAGGCATATTCTCCAATCTTCCCGTAGGGGACCCTGTGGTGGAAGGAAATACGACGACTTGTAGACTAGTTATCAAAGAGAAATTAAGAATGAAAAGAACGCCAAAACAGATATATAATTTGGCACTTAAATCAGTAGAAATAGTTCGATAATGATAATCCCGGTCAGTTTTGGACCGCCAAGAAAAATAGTACAAAGCAGGAAACTCTCGGCATGCCCTCTACCAGCAGCCAAAAAATGCATTCTACTACCCAAAAAAATATTACAACACATATCCACACACCTAATACAAATAAAAAAAAAATGCCATGTTATTTCTGACTAGACCTTCACCATGTGACAAAAGGAAACAACATAAAAGAAAAAACAACGAAAGCGTAAAGCCTGAAGAAACACCCACTCAAAGGAAGCCTGGACGGCTAGATTCTCCCGCTCCAACCAACAAGGAACTATTCCTAATTTCCATCTGATCAACAAAATCAGTAGCTACCCATTGGAGGCATGCCAAAAGGTGGCATTGGAGGCATTCCCATTCCACCCAAGGGTGGTGGTTGTTGCGGAGCGAAACCTCCTCCCATTGATGATCCTCCCATGCCAGGCATTGGCGGTGCAGGCAAGGCAAGAGGCAGCAATTGAGCATACATGTTCTGCAACAGTAAAAAAATTACATCAGTGAAATTACATTAGCTTCATAAACTCTTTATGTGCAAAAGTGAGGAGGACAAAATCCAGCTATGATACTTAAAAGTTGGCCTAACTATTATATAAACATGGCCTTTTTGACAGTCCATAAAAAGATGGTATTTGCACAACAAGCACACACCAACTTCTCATTTTAGGTGTAGATCCCAACTGCCAGAAAAATGGGATCCCACCTGCTGGGCACCAGCCCAGCTGGCAACAAAAAGAATTCATGTCTGCAGCGCAGCCCAAACGAAAAGAATTCGCATCTGCAGCTAAAACAGGAGCTCAAATACATAGGGCATTTGGCAAGGGATCTAACAAGGTCCATTGAAATGAATAAAATGACCAAATTCATTTCTTGTTGGACAATAAAAAAATCAAGGGTCTCAAAGTAATTACCTGTTGTGCAATTACTTCCTTCTCCTCCTTCTCTTTAGCCTTGACTTCATTTTGAGCCTCAATTCTGTCCTTCACAAGTTCATCAACTTTGCCTGTATATTCACGGATAAACTGCAAGCAAGAAAACAACGATGAGGGAATCATTATTCATAAGATTTAACTTCCCAAAGAATGAACACAAGCTGAGCATGCATAAAGCAGTGTCTTTGACTAACAGCGAACTAAATGAGGATAGGATGTCTGAAGTCTCAATCTGATCCGGCAAAAAAGCACAATTTACATGTGTCGTGTGATTTTTATCGGTTAAAAGTGATCATGGGTCTAACATAAGCAAACTCCCACAAGATCAAATTCAGCCAAGATTTCATCATGCTTTTCCTTAGTTTAACCACCATGCTAAATGATAATGATAACTACAGTGAACAAGCAGGGAAATACCTGCAATAGATATGGGAAGGCAAAGTCAATCATGTTGTTCATCCACGCAAGTTCAAGAGCAATGTCAGGTCGGACCAAATCATAACAGACAAAGAGGCACGACGCAAAGCATTCCTTCTTTCCCTGCAAGAATGTCAATACGAAGAATACATAGCATTCAATAAATTAACCAAAAAGTTATCAACTGTACAGAAAACAGAAAAATTTACCCTAATGAAGAAGCACAGACAAGAAGTACCAGTGTATATTAAAAATCCACTTATAAGTTAAAAGTTTTGACCAACATTATGGAGCCATTCAAATACCTGTTCTATGAAATAAACAAGCAACTCCTCTGCAAGTTCACGATCACCAGATTGAGAGGCTGTCTCCATTGCATCTTTGTAAAGGTTGTCTTTCTTTGAAAGTGCAATAGATTGCTTCCATCTGCCGGCCTTTTTGTAAATATAAGCAGCGACACGCCTCATTTCTAGAAGCTCATGTTTCTCAATCTGCCCAAAAGTATTCCAAGATCAGGTTACAAGATTCATATCAACACAATAAAATCACAATGTTGAATGATGGCACCTCACCTTCTGAGCAAGGCCTATCTGATCAAAGTTATCATGCATATCAATAGATTCACGCAATCTGTCATAGTCTTCCTCCTCAACGTAAATCTCATTCAAAGCCTCATTAACAGCAGAAACGTTGTTGCTCTGAACTGCAATCATGTATGGCTTCACAAGGAGCAAGTGCCCAGCCTGAAAATACAGAAATAACACGTGAACTCAAAAATTTAAGAGTTTATGAGAAAAAATTCAGTCTGATGAGTAGGAATAAAGTCACATGCTAGTGCAAGTAGAGACCTTCCGCATAATGTCAACAACACGCGTATGGTCCACACGAAGTGCAAGAACATTGAGTAAATCGTTGATAAGATCAGGATGTTCTTGCAAGTAGAAGTGAACAGCCTTATAATACAGCTCCACATTAGCAACTTTCACAGCAACATCTTTGAACTGCATGTGATCCCATGCTTCAGGTGAATGGTTCATAATGGTAGTTGCTGCATTATCAAACTCATCATATTGGATGTACAAATAGGTGAGTTCCTGCCAATGCTGCTGTTCATCACAAGCACGTATAAGCTTTGGGATATTGAGACGGGTGGAAAACAATTTAATGTGCTCCATAAGCTTCTCAGGACGATATCTTGCATACAGAACTCCAAGCTCAGTGAAGATGCCCATATGTGCACGTTCTAACCCCAGACCACTCTCCATGAGCGAGATTAATTCATTGAAGTATCCTCTGTTCTGATAATATTCACTGACCTCTTCCAAGTCATCAACCTACAAAATTCACCATGGATGATGTTTAGATATTTACTTATTTATTCATTAATAGTAACAAGGTCATAACATGGAACACAGATTTCCAAATTTGTGCTGATCTGTCTTCCAGATTTCCAGAATTCCACTCAAGTATTGATCCAGACATCAAACACGTAAAGGACCTCCCAACTTTGTGTCAGGTTTTCTGGCCCAAGGGGTTGAATTCAACAAACTTCTAACTATTGTGCAAATAGACCTAAAAATAGAAGACATAACTGAGAATTGACCCTTCTGAGTTATCTGAAATTAATACCTGTACAATAATGTTGAGCCCACATATCTGGGCCAAACGGAACTCCTCTGCATCAACACATGCAAAGCAAACTTCCTTCCATGTCTTTGCACTGTTGGCTTTTCGTGCCGCATCAACAGCACCTTGAAACTGCTTCAGCCTCACAAGTGTGACAGCCAACTTAGCCCAGTTAGATATAAATGCAAATATGATTTTGGCAGCCTCATATAGAGCATCATCAAACAATCGATCGCCAACATTTTGGAGATTGGCAACATTTGGCATGAGAATAAACTCTTCAATATCACCCAGCCTGTCAATCCTTGCATAAGCATAAATGAGCTCGCTATCCACCTTCGGCTCTTTTACCTTCTGTCTGACCATCAGAAGGTACCTCACCAAGTCATGGTATACATCCGCATCCTCAGCCGCACGAATAACATCCAGGAATTGAGTAGCATCATCAGCACGAATAAATGACTCAATTGCGTCGCTCACCAGCCCCTCCCTGAGTTGAGCCTTTGCAACCTGGCTCCAAACTGCATCTTCTTCAACACGGAATGCAAACTCCACAGCCCGTTCAATGCTTTGAATATTATCCAATAAGACATTGACAGCCTGAACATTCAAGTTGAACTTCTTGAAAATAGCAAATGCTTCCTCATAAAGTTGAGCTTCAACAGCCACTTCCCCAACTGCAGGGCCATCAAAGTTATCTAGTCTGTTTATATAATCCATGACTCTAGATGGATCAGCCTTAATAGCTGTCAAGATAAGCAGGTTTTGCAAGTTGAAGTTCCCACTGAATGCAGAATTTTGCAGCACAATCTTTTCAAGAAGCTCAATTAGTTCGTGGGGCAGATCAGCAGTCATGAAAGCTTTAACAGCTGCAGAAACTTGCTCTGGGCTCTTGCTTTCTGGCAAAGCAGTAGATACAACTTGATCAATGAGCTGTCTTCTACAGGCATTATCAGGAGTAAGAACCTTCTCCCAGAGATCAGCATCCATTCTTTCAACCACATATCTGTAACCAAAGGATGAACTCATTAGCACCAAGCACCAGATAATCTAATAAAACAAGTAACCAAGTTAAGAAATGAATAATTCACAAACCTGGCTTGTAGTTTAAACAAGGAGTTCTTATTGGTAACATTGATGAGTTCATCATCGCATTGTCCTCTTCGGTAAGCCACAACAGCCAGAGTTGGATCACGTTTCTCACAATATTTACCCACCACTCGGGAATCATAGTATGGATTGGTGGTGAGGAAGTGCTCTGGATTGTTGTTGCTGTCAATAATGATTTTACCCAGTGCATTGTGGACATGAACATCTTGGCTTCCTTCACTTACAAGATGCTCCAGGAACTGAGTGAGCAAACGAAGTCGATTCCTGAAAACCAATCAGTGCATGAGTACTATGAAGAAACTGCAACAACAAGTATGAAACGAGGGTGCGACAACAACTACCTCTTCTCGCATTCTTCAACAAGGGGTTCAACAGGAAGCAAAGAACGGACAGAAAGAATGAGGCCTTTAATAAAATCTTCAGGGCATTCATCATCTAGCAGCTGCCCCACAACCAAGGGAGCATTCCCTGGGTTCACCTATAAAGAGAAGCAAACAATTTCAAAACTCAAAATGATGAACATTTCTTAATGGTAATGCATCTGCAAGAGATCAAAGGGACAAATGTCATACCTTCTGAACATAACCTTCAATGTACCGAAGCATGTTGTTTGAGTAGAGGTAGTGTGTGAGATCTGGAACAAAACCAAAACGGTCACAGACATTGATCAGAGGTCTGGCATCAGGGAGTTTGGCTTCCATCAAAAAGTTCTTGGTCTTTTCAGGGTCATAGAAATTTGATTCTCTTGTCACTCGTTCTACCTCCTTTATTTGTCCAGTTTTCGCTGCTGCCTCTATGTATTTGAAGTGTATGTCAGGATCCTCACTGTCAGACAATCCAAAAAAAAGGATTCAACACTAACATTGATAAACAATTAAATAGATATGCTGTAACACACTGAACAAACAGTAATTCCTTCTTTAAAGAACAAACTTACCTTGAACTCAAATATGAACCAAGGAAAAAGTACAACCCTTCATATGACTTGAATTGCTCAAAAAGTTTTATGCACGCATCAACACCCAACTGTTCACAATATTCCTTGGCAGTCTGAAAAGTCATATTATAAGTTAGCTTCAGTTGATATGCGATAAACTACTAATAAACCACGACAAAACATGCCATACCTGCACAATTATCTGAAGGTTGCCCCTTAGATTGACGAGTAAGAGGTCCTTCATGCACTCCAAAGCCCATTCTCGTGAAAGTGAACCAAAAAACTCAACAAGCGACTGCAAAAATACAAATTCATTACTTACCATACAACCCTTCTATCACCTTTTATCATGAAGTACAAGCATTGGAGATATATACCTGTGGCTCAATTGCATGCGTATTTACAATGACACGCTTAATATCCGGTAACTCTGTGTAATGCTGCACAAATGTTACAAGGTTAATCCAGGCAACAATATTGGGTGCACCGAAAAGATACATAAACAAACATGGCATGAATCTCGATTACTTGCAGAGCTCGCATAAAAAGACCAGCTTTTTCACAAAGTTGCGCAATTCGAGGACGATCATAGTGGCTGAACATTCCATTGGCCAAAATAGCATCAGCTACGTTTGGAAAAGTTACAAGGTTTATTTCCAGGACCTACGTATATACAAACAAATATCACATAAACAGAGTACAGACAATACACCCACAAAATTATATAAATGAATCTACAAATACTTAATCAAATAACCTTTGTTTGAAGATAACCATGTTCTGGTAGATTTGGCTTTAAAACATCCAACAGGAAGGCTGTTGCTTCACGAATCAAGTTCCTCTTAAAAAGGCAAGGACAGATACAAAAAAAAAATATTTGTCAGTTAATTCACATTTTGTAACATGAACAATGTTGTAGACCATACGAAGCATGTTGAATTATAAATAACGAAATTCAGCAGCAAATATTATTCCACTAAATGCGGTGAGTACTTAAGAGCAGTGAGAAGTGAGAACACCTAACCAGTGAACTTATACTAAAAAAATCAGCTAAATGAAACAAAGAAATAGTATCCAAACCTGAAGAAACAGATCTGTAATGGTATTGTAATCAACTGGACAACCTCCCTCCATTTGGGACATCATCAATGCAAAATTAACAGCTCCCTGAAATAAAAATTCAGATAGTAACCTATCTTTCTTAAAGACCAGTTTCTCATGAAAATGCATTGATCATATAAGATTCAGGAAAATGTAAAATGAATAGTTTAATTATATGCAAAACATTAAAAGGAATATTGATTCAAAGAGAAAATCTCACAGATTTTTATTTCTTCTGCAGAATTTCCACACATATGATGTTAACAAATGTTATATTTTATAGACGTCAACTTCAAAGACTTTTACTTACCTGAGGGTCTGTTCGGAGAATTGTTTGCAGAAGAAACAAATAGTCAGGTGTATACCCAACCTAAAATAAGAAGGAAACCATCAATGCACTCTCCACGACTAACTATAACAAAACTATAGAAGGCAAAATAATAGGTCTGAGATTATCAACCCATAATGCCAGTAAATTACCTGCTTTGAGTAAATCAAAATTTTGTCAAACTCCCTCCGCTCTGCAAAGGCAGCAACAACTTTTGGGGTTGCTCTAGCTTTAATATATATTTTCAGCGCAAGATCATTATCCACAGTCTGCCACACCAACAAGGGCACAGATATCAAAGAAAGAATCAATAATTTCATATCAAACAGAATTTATGAACAGACTCAAATCTTTTGAAAAATCAAAATGTCTTATAATGAAAAAGAGATCAACTAGCTGGTGCCCCATGGATTGAATAGCTCCTAGAATATTTTTTCCAGTCAAAAAAATCTTTACTTTATAAATTCCTCTCACATGCCAAATTTCTCAGTTCCATAACTTTTTGCACAAAACAGTCATTTTTCTTTTTGTCCAATTCTAAGCCATATTAGAATTTGATGTCAGAACTCATCCAGAAAAGAAAATTTTGAGGTAATCCTGCCTAAATTTTCATTAAATTGACTTCTTCGTCATTGCATAAAGATAGTCAAATATATTTTCCACTCTAACACATGTTTGAATGGCTCCTCATCCAAGAACAATACTAAGTTGTCTACCATAATTTTATGATAGCAGAATATACACTTGACTTATTTCTCAGTCTTCTTTTTTGGTTCTGTTACCTTAGCAATGAATGTGAAATTATTTTATTCTGCAAAAAATTGCAATACTTTTTTTCCTGACAAGAGGTTACAAAAATCAAATAATACAATTGTAATATCTCCAAAGATATAGTCTTGCTCCTTTTATTAAATATTAATGGCCAACACAATAACAAAAGTAATTCAACAAAAGACAGAAAACTCATTGCTTTCAATCTCAAGTTTTGCAAGTCAAACCTTCACAAGGTCTCCAAGTTCCTCAGAACATTCCAATTTGTCCTCTGCTAACCAGTTCTCCAAAAGATTCTTTTTGTTCTGGTTCACGACAAGGCGAGATAATTCCAATGACTCAAATGCATTGAGCTTTCCTCTTGTCAAAAGCGTCCCAAAGTACTGCAACAAAGGTGGAGTCTGTCCAGCTTGCACAGGAACACTCTACAACAGTAGACAAAAGGCATAAAATCATCATTGTTAATTTCCTGTCATTCAATCCATCTGAAATAAAGAGTTCAGCCCAGAAAGAGGCAAAATTGACAATGACAAAAACATTTAAATTGCAAAAATAGAAGAAAACCTGAAACTTGGCAACAGTATCTGGTGTGCGGAGAATTCCTTGTGGAGATTCTGCAGCAAGCTCAGCAGCCTCTTTGTACTTTGTTTGAGCAAACAGTTCTTGGAAACGCTGGACAACCTGAAAAAGCCAAGGCAGCAAGTCAAACAATTCTCAGTATACAGGAGCATTAAAAAAGAAAAAATTTAAACTGCAGAAGCATAAGAACACATATAACCTCACCAGATTCTCAGCACCAGGAAGGTTTCCTCTTTTGGCAAGATTCACGGCTAGTTCCAAATTGTTTAACTGAAGAAAATGATAACCAATATAATATATAAAACAATATATACCAAATCAGTGGAATGAAAATAGCAAAGCAAGCTTATCCACATACTTGGCCACTGACAAAAGGAACTATTGTTGCTTCATTTACTGTTGCCATTAGCACCTGACCACGCCTGTTGATGGCATAAAAACCTCCTACTGATGAAGCTTCGGATGTCAAAAATATTGGATCTGGACTAATTCTGTTTCTGTACACTGCAGCAGCTGTCTCCAAATCATAAACAAACAGCAACCCAAGCTTGGTGATAACGTAAATCAAACCATACTTGTGAGATATCTGCCAGATAACAAATTCATGAGTTAATATTTACATTGCAATCTCTTCAACAACATACAAATATTGGAAACAACCGTACCTGCATTGCCACAGGAAAGTCATCAGCAAAATCAGGAGGAAAGAAAAGATCCGCTTGCTTCTTTGTAAATGATGGCTTTCCTGGCTGGGCACCAAGCTCAATAACATGCAGCTTCGACGTAACCTGCCCGGCGTTGAAAGACTTTGTGGCAAAGGAAATAAGAACAGAAGGATTCTCATTCCCAGGAACCTGCTCAAGACAAATAAATAGATACAATAATCCTCAATGTAACACAAAAAAGTTTATATAATACTAGAGGTAAGAAATATTTAAGTGTAAGAAACCACCAAACCTTGTGTTGGGCAAATGATGCAGCATGTGCTTCAAGAGCTTGACTACGCTGTTGATCCACTGAAAAAAGTTGCATATTCCCCTTAACCAATTGTGGCCTCTATAAAACAAAGTTGAACAACAAAATCAACATTGAAACCGGTAAACATTGCAGAAATAATCTAAGATATGATCATTAAATGAGCTACGCTAACAAATTATAGAAGTAAAAAGAAACATAAAAACAGAAGGAAGTGACTTCTTAGGGCCAAATTTAAGAACGATGAAGCAAGAGCCACGCTGATTAAACCACATTACAGACTGTAGTTGAACTCTCTGGCAGTTTGAACATGGGATTAGGTTTTCTTTCTTTTCCTTCCAAATAAACGTTGGATATTGTGCAGGTGCATGTGCAGCTAGGTGTTGGCCAAGGAACATGAACCCAGGACAATGAATGCCAAGAGCCCAGAGAAGTGAGAATACTTCACAGGTCAGTAAGGACTGAAGATGGCCCAACAGGATTGCCTCAATTATGTAGGCAGTGTTCTCATATCTACATTACTATACATATACCATATATACCAAGATCAGCAAAGGGAGCTTCTTGATATTCTTTCGATGAAAATGCACATCTTATTGTTGAATAATGCAAAACACTAGAGATATCATCAATCTATTAACCACATACCTCAGCAGAACCAGGAGCAATTCCAATCAAAACCAACCATTTTTCAGTAGGGTCACATTTGTAGTTAATTATCTGATTGTTTGCCAAATTAGCTGTTCTATCAAACATCTTAACTGGTTCAGAATCACCTGCATCCAACAAATATTGAGAAGCATATACTAGCAAAAAAAAACTTGCAGAAAACAAGACAAAATGTAAAAACATATCCATAGAACAGAAAAGGCAAGAAATAGTACTAAGTTGGACTTAAAGAGGCAAAAGAAAGACATTACCTTCAATTGACCAGTGATACACTGAGGCTTGAGTGACCATTCCCAACATCTTTGGGCTTATCCACTTCCAAAAGACCACCTGTAGATGAAACAAATACACATATTAGTTTAACATAAATGACTTCAACTAAAAATAAATCAGACCATAATATAGCACATTATATAGCATGTAATGAAGATGCTTTTAAGGAAACAAAGGTCTCACTTGCTCAGGCATCTGATGGGACTTGATTTTTGCTTTCAGCTCAATGTTAAATATTTGCAAGTGATCCTGAGTGGTCCCTGGGACTTGTGCTACAAAACAATGTCACCCTTCAAGTTCAGAAATGTATATGAATGTAAATGAAGGAGATTTACAGTACAGTAGGAACATACTCGTATATAACCTAAATAGTTCTTCAAGAAACACTGATTTTTTATACTACCCGCATTAGGGAATTACATAATCAGCATTTCATACGCACTTACTCTTTCAAGAACAAAAAAATCAAACTTTTCAATGCATTAAAAAATCTCCTCCAGTGCTTAATAGAGAATATTACTACTAAAATTTGTGAAATACAACAAACCATATGCATGACCGGTATATGAAATAGGGGATTGAACAAATATTCATCACAATCACTAATATCACTACCATGACTGCTTTCGCAATCGTGATAAAAGTACCATTATTTAGCATGTCTAGCTAACACATTACACACTAATTTCTCTTTGTGTAAATTCAGATGGACTAAACAACCTTACATGTATACTCCAACTACTTTTAGAAAAACCTAAGTTCTATCATTTTCCCATATGAGCAAGCTTTTGATCTGCTGAAGCCCCAGTTGAGATTCAATAAAATAAAACGAATGGGAAGAAAAAACTATGAAATATTGAGTTCATAAATGCAGATTCAATTCATAAATTGAACTCACCATTCATATGCCTTAAATTTGTTTAAATCCTGAATTATAATTGTAATGCAAGCATAAAACAAACAGGTATTTATATTCTGACTGATAAAAGATATTTCAAATGACTATGAAACTTTAACATAATAATGCTACTGCCAACATGATACAGCAGGTCTAATATATGTTTTTCTCCATAGCAAGATTAACCTTAAATGTAGAAGTGTTATTACATTTGAGAGAAATAACCGTAGATGTACTATAATATTGAGCAACATCAAAAAAAATGACGACCGTAAACCTAATAGACAATGTACTTTTTCCCCAATGATATTAAACACCTACAACTAGGCAAGACAAACAGCTCTGATCTCACAGCATGAGAGACAGGAAAAAAAAAAATTAAAACTGTCAAAATCAGGAATGAGAGAGAGAGAGAGAAAAAGAAATGAATCCAACTAGATAAAAATGAATTAGTAGAAACATTCCCCCGAAAGTTTCTTTTGATGCCATAAAAGCTCGAAAGGACATTAATTATTAAAGCCTACCTTTCAAAGCAAGGATTCTTGAATTGGGATTCATAAGTGCCGAGTCTGCCGTGATAGGCCGCCTCAACGGCTGCATTGGCAGATTCATATCGATAATCACCACACTATTTTGTGGAGCGGTTTCTCGGACACATATATATTTGTCTGATTCCATCGTAACATTGGTGAACGTTATAAATTGGGGATTAATCCCAACACTCGGCAACTGCAAGTAAACATCAGATCAAAAGAAATTTC
The DNA here is from genome assembly GCA_032402905.1 of Khaya senegalensis. Taxonomy (NCBI): domain Eukaryota; kingdom Viridiplantae; phylum Streptophyta; class Magnoliopsida; order Sapindales; family Meliaceae; genus Khaya; species Khaya senegalensis. The sequence continues at coordinate 2,359,423 of CP135554.1, read as the reverse complement.
CCACTCGATAATCCAACACCTCCAAATCACGTCACATTTTCACTATTTTAAGCTATATAAAACAGTAACTTAGCAATTTTTTTATGAGATAACCACATTACAATACAGATCTGAAAAGATACAATTCTTAACAGATCTACTGACACTTAACACTTAAGCATAAACCACTCGAGATGACTTATCACATATTAATCAACTTAACGCTAATTTTAAACAAAAAAAACAAATGTTAACTTCGTGGAATTGTAACAATTATACAAATCTAACACTGATATTAATTTCCCTTGCGAAATGATCAAATAAAAGACGAAGGTAAGTAAAAGAAAGGCGCTTACAGTTAAGACCTCCTTCATGGAGATCGGAGCGTTGGCAGCCGCCATGGTGGATCAGATCGCAGTAAGGAACTGACGAATTTAAAGATCTACGGTTGAGATTCAATCCTCAATTCCTCGACTCAACGGCAGGGGATTCAAATCGCCGTGAGATCTACAGCAGCGATTAAAACCTAGAACAGAGATCTAGAGAGAGAGAGAGAGAGAGAATAGGGAAGAAAAATTGAATTGTTTGAGAAGTGAAAAAAAGGAAGAAGGAGATCTTAACTAAGGCACTAATACGAAGCGTAAAAGAGAAATGAAATAAAAAATCAGACAGAACAAGAGGAGAGGACGTGTGAAAATTGTGCCTTAGTGTGACGAGCGCATGTGTTGGCCCTGATTTTATAGGCGCCCGGTCTCGGGTAGGATCCGACCCGGCCAAAAATTAATCTCGGTGATTAAGCTCTTAATCTTCTCTTTAATTGTGCTTAGATGATACGGCTTTAACATAAATCTGAATATATCGACCTCTTTCTTAAAGCTAAAGTTATTTTAGACAGGTTTGGTTAATTATTATTTTGAAATCTATTGATTTTTCTATCATCTAAAAGTATATATATTCTCGTTCTATCTTGATTTAGTATTATAAATTATATTATTTTATATATTTTTATAAAAAAAAAATAATAATAATTTAAAAATTATTACTAATTTTCATCAAATTTATATAATTTACTATTTTATACATTAATTTCTTAAAATTATTTTGAAAAGTTATTGATTATTGTATTTCTTAAATTATAATAAAATTTAGGTTAAAATTATATGACAAGTGAATGTAACCATTTATTTTTAATTTATCTCTGTGGTGTATAAATGCACCATTCAAATTTATTGAGTAAAAAAGGGACAGTAAATTTAGAAGAAAATTTACGAAGCTTCACGAAGTAAATTTAAAAGGAACAGTGAGAATGGGCGCTGGGACCACTAAGTTCTTCACGAAGCTTGCATTGATAATAATCAAAGTGGTAGGCCGAAAATGGAACCCGCGGTTGTAGTTGAGGGTTGTGATATTTGCGGGAAATGATATGGGCCTTACGGCAGGCTTGGCAAGTTTAGGCCTGCCGGAGCAGCCTAAATAAGTCCAAAAATGGAGAAAAGAAGCCCCCTTTCAGAGGATAAGACTTAAGAGGAATCTACTTTCTCTGTAGGTGTAAGTAGTCTTTTTGACTAAATAATGTTAAGAGCATCATTGCACAATATTATTAATCAAATTCAATGTTCAAAGATTGAATTTTGAAACTATTTTTTTTTTTATCACAAAACGATGTGAATTTTTGTCTTAGAAATTTATTTTTTTTTGGGTTTTATATAAAAAATTTAAATTTTGGATTGTAATAATAAGGTTGCCTTGAAGGTAATGTAAATAAATTTGTTGATCCAGCACATCCAACTTGGAATCCTTTACATTAAATTTAATACCCCCTTACGGTAGATATCATGGATCGAACCATTATCAGTAACTCTTGTGCATGGTAGGGAATCAAACCATTATGATAGTTGCAGGAATAAAGGAAATGATGTGGTTTGCCAGCTGCCAAACACGACCGACCTGGTTTAAAAAAATCGAAGTAGGCTCATGGGCCTTTGGCTCTGGCTGTGCTGTCCTATTATTCTACGAAGAACGGGAACCAATGAACAGATTGTCAATTGGCATTCCGCAGGTCAACAGTGAGCTGCACCCCGAAAGCACCACTCGAAGAGAGATTCGAAACACTTTAGTTTATTCTTTCAATTATTGCTATTACAAGGTTGATCAGAATTTCTGTTCATAGAAGAAGTGACCCTTCTTCCATCTTTCCATCTAATCCAACAAGAAGCACACAGGCAATACACAGGAAAGTTTTCGGCCAAAAGAATCCATTTTCTTGGACCAATGTACACTATATGTGAATAGTAGACTAGGATCTAAATAGGCTACAAGTTGGTCTCTGAAAAATATGATCATATCCACGAAATTGCAACTATTCTGATACGAGTCCAAAAATGGTACCCAAAATCTTGGATCTTCAACTACTTGAGATAAACTTGATTAACGCTGTAGTCATTGCTATTGCCACTGCTGAATACTGGGGGAAAACATGTCATTCTAGCTGCTTCAGCCACAAGACTATTCAAAAGACTTGCGGAAGAAGAAGCAAAAATCACCCAACTTGTTATCTCTCCAACATGTAAATCATGAAGCAAAATGGCTCAATTGGATTAACATTACACTTATATCATCCATGGAGCCCCTCGATAAGGAAAAGTCAGCTAGTTTTTTACAAGCGGAAGATGGTTCTGGTTTATCCACTCCCACGCATAGCGGGCGAACTAGATCTACTGCCTCCTGATTAGAAACCTGGAATGAGAAAGACTAAACTTGATCAAAATCAAATATCCCTAAATCATCTAAATTACATCTAAAATGCAGTGATGTTCAAAAGGGATCACCATAAACGAGTGTGGGTGTGAAAATGTAATCACCTTATCCCAAAGGCCATCAGAAGCTAGGATTAAGAACTCGCATTCAGGCTTAATTTTGAAAACTTTGGTCTCTGGTTCTGCTGTAACCCACTGTTTAAAACGTCTATCTCCAATTCCTCTTGACACACCAAGACAACCCTGAATTCTCCAAACACCATTATAACAATCCACATAACCACCCTGCAAAAAAGAACAAAATAAGGTTAGAAAAGTTGCTCATCACCGAAAATATGAAAGATCATTTAATGAACTGAACAACGAGAAAAAGTTTTCCTTGCGCTCACCAATGCTTCAATCCTGTCTCTTTCGTCTTTCCTCCACGGCTGATGGTCGGATGTTAGTGCTTCAGCAACTCCTCCTCGGCTCATAACAGCGCGACAATCACCAGCATTAGAGACAGCAAAATTACCCTTTTGCATCAATGCTGTAACACAGCAAGCACCACCGCCAAGATTTTCCTTTAGAAATTCGGTGTCTGTGGCGAGATAACCATTTTTAATTGCATGCTCAATGCCCTGTTGTTCACGTTTACTAGCAGACACTTCCGCCATTATGTTTTTATCCAAATTTTTGGCTGCAAATTCAGCAGCTTTTACCCCTCCATGCCCATCAAAAACACCAAAGAAAGCCTACAAATAAACAATTTAGAAAGTAATAATGTCAGATTCTAATCACAAAGCGATGTTTCTTCAAACTAAATTTAATGGCAACTCCTCAGACCAACAAAGAAATCAATTGGGTGATTTTGAAACTACTTCCTAGAAAAGCGCTTCTTGATTTTATAGTGCTTTTGCATACCTGTCTATGATCTCCTTCAAGGCCAAGCACAGCAGAGTGTCGATCCTCCATGACACGACCTCTCCTTCCTCTCTTACAATAAACCGAATATCCTTCTCCCTCTACCTCCACCTCATCTAATCCCTCGCCTCCCCGTGGCGTCATCTTCAATCCCAATCCACTCGGCATCGTCAACGGTATATCTAATCTAGCCGGCCTCTTCCTCTTCAAAACCGAACCACCAGCATCCCTTTTTACGCACTGAATGGAAAACGACAGCGTTGACGTCGGAGATGCTGTCCCCTCCGCTGCTGCTGATGTTGAAGATGATCGTGGTGCTGCTGATGCTGGACCATGTATTATTGGAGATGACGATGGATTACGAAGTATCGACGGCATTCTCGACGGCGAAAAAATCGGCGAGTTGGGTACCGCCACTGCACACGGCATTTTTTTTTACTAAATTTTCTTTTATACTTAGACTTCTTCTCCTATACGTCCTTGATTCTGTTACTAATTAGAGTCCCTTCTGTTATGTTTTCGCTCGAGATTATATATACACAGATTCGAAACAACGATGTCGTTTTAAGAATTGACTTTGGATTGACTGGGTTCCGCTTCGAAAACGATAGAATTAAGGAACGAAGAAGGAAGGAATAAAGGCGGAAAAGTTTTTATGACTGAATTCTTTTGACGGTCAAACACGTTAAAAAAAAATTGTAGACCGAGTCTATCTCTCTCTCACTGCAAAATTGGACACGTAGCAGATTAATGTTTGCCCACGCGTTACTCTATCTCTCTCTTCGAAAGTCTGACACGTAGCAGATTGTTGTTGGCCCACGTGTTGGTCAAAAACTTAAACTAGTGGTTTTCCAACGAATTTGATTGCATGACGTCGTTGGCTTGTCCTAGACTGCCTGGCGCCGGCGAAACTCTGCTCTCTTCAATGCCAAGTTGCCAACCGTCCAGTAATCACTCAGATTACAGAAAAAGTCATCGAGTTGGACGGCAGTTAGGAATCATCAAATTAATAAAATTTATTTATTAAAATAAATAAATAAATTTATAATTTTTTTATTATATTAATTAAATAATAATTTTTTATTTTTTTTTTATTTTTAATAAATATTTTTATTTCATTAAATAAATAATTTTATTATATTTATTATATTAATAAAATAAAATTATTTTATTTAAATTTTTTATTAATATTATTTTATCACCATAAATTATAATATCATATTTAAAATAATAAATACTAAGCGTATAAAATTAAAATACAATTAATAACGTATTAATCAGTTCTGTGTAAGACAAAACTTATATCGTGAATTCTTAATTCTTCTATACTGAATATTGGTGTTTGGTATACAAACAATTTGGCGCATTGTCTTCTGAATTATTCATCACAATCAACTAGCAACATGTATGTTTTAATTATGATTTGTCTTAGGCTGACAAGTTTAGCAAGAAGCTTTCCACAGTGGCAGACGCCCCCCCGTGAGTGCCTGTTTAATCAGTCATGGCGAATTGGCGGCCCAATGCATTCGCGAACCTGGTCAGACTCGGACAGAGAATTCTAATTGCTGCGCAGGCAATCATACATGGCATAGCGACGTAATTAGTATCGTTCTGAGTGGAACTCCGGAAAATGTCAATAGTTTTTTCAATTAACAATTAATTATAAATTTATCTTAATTTAAAATCACGGATCCCACCATTGCCATTTAGACTGAACGTAGCAGATGCTTTCTGATACTCTCCTACTCTCTTCTCAAAAAAGTTGGCCTTCCCTTGAAGTGAAACCAGCTCCATCCAATCGAAATGTTGGTTTCAGCTTTAAGTAGTTCGAAAAATTCTTCTCGGTTTTTTACAGGTTTTAACTTCACTTCGGATGAAGAAGGGAAATGAGAACAAGAAGAAATGTTGACGGTTGAAGAAAATGCTGAACTGGACGCCAGGGCCAAGCAAAGAGAAACTGTAGTCCGCGGCGGAACTGGCGGCAAAAGCCCTTAAGCACAGGTACACCTAGCCGAAGGTAAAGCTTTTTGCCGTTATTGTTTCTTATGTTTCTCTGTTCTCAGTCCAATTGACGGTGGTTTATCAGTTTCCTTTTTTTTTTTTTTTTGTGTTATTGAAACGATAGGGAGGAGCCGATGAGTACGGATGAGAAGGGAGCAGCTGGGTACAGAAGGGTATCAAGAAATGTCTGAGCACCGGGGATCAGTCCGGAGAAGAACGCGAGGCAGTGGAACGAGGTATCAACATCGACAGAGTCCAACCTCGGGACAAAGAGCTAATCTGCTTCTGCTGTTCGCCAGTAGACATTCTGTACTTCTTTCACTTAGCTTGCACTGTCCGTTGTCAGAGCCTGTACTGACGTTTTGTCGTGCTGGTTACTGTTTTTTAACTTTTTTAACCGCCTTCGTTTCGTGTTTGGCTGGGCGGCAGCTCAATTTGTATCCAAACGTCGGTGTTAGACGTAATTGCTGCTTTGGAATTGCCGTCTACATTGTTGTATACTCGAGTAGCAAAGCAGGCAAGCAGCTTGTCTCTCTCGTAGCTAATTCGCACAGGGTAGGGAGACATCGTGCAAAAACTTGGTTTAGTCCAGAGACGGATCTTTGAATTTTGATTCTGCAAGACAGACACGGGAATCCGCGGCCATCTTCGAAACTGGATATCAAAGCTGCCTTCTTTATGAGGCATTAACATTAGGATACATGTAAAATAATATTACTCTCTCCCTATAATTTAAACTGTCACCTGATAATTTTAACAAAATTTACCAGAACATAATTGCCTACTGCCAATTACTTTGACATTACGCAGGTTCAGGCTCGCTGCAGTCGTAAAATTTCGTCATTTTTTCCACCTTTCGAAATAAAGCAGAGAACTCGACCTTGTGCAGACTCAAAAACTGTCAGGTATAGTAGTATTCAATCTGCTTTTCTCCCAAAATCATTTCACAACCAGCTGAAAAAGCACACGAACAACAGAAGTTGAAGGAATATGGGAAATGGCCGCATAATTTTCTTCCAGGTGTCATGCAGCGGTTAATATTAACTACGCGGCCTAAGTTATCGAAACCAGAAGAAATCAGAACACCAGAATGTCCATTCATCCAAAGCTATATGATTGGCTTTATTTGCCGACCCCAGAAGAGAAGAACTTATCTATCTCACCGATAACATTGATGTGCATTGTCGGGAACAACAAACGCAAGAAGGGAACTGAAGATGGAATGAGTTTTGGCTTGATTTTCTTCGCTGCTGTCTTTATTACAGATGGAGCTGGTACACAGAACCACCTAAGATACCAGGAAAGAAGTACTGAATTATGCTCTCCCTGGGATTCATTATCTGGCCACGTCCCGGAATTCAAATAGTTATTTAAGTCATTTTGCAATCTATTGGAACAGTTTAGAAGCTCCTCCACACGCTTCCTAAGAGATCCCATAAAGAGAGATTGAACGATGCCACCTTTTGAAGTAGTCAATCTTCCACTCAACAGAGCCTCATTGTAGGCTAGTGCAAGCTGCAGCCAAAAATAGGTGGTGGAAATCTTACCCAAATGATATTGCTGAGTTCTAAAATCAAGCGACATAAATGAGAAGAGTCACAAATCAGAAATTGATTTAAAGCATCAAATTTATTCACCTCATCATCAGTCAAATGATTACATTTTTCTATTTCTAATTTAATTGTATGGCTCGATTGAAACCAAAGTTAGCTCTCCTCTTACTATGACTGCAAAGGATGCTAAGTGGTTTTTTTATAAAACGTCAACAGATACTAAGTTTAATAGCTCTAAAATTGTACTCTTTACTAATGGGCTGTAGTTGAATAGTCAGCTGCTGATTTAGATTCCAACATTACACAATTACCTAAACTTCCATCAATTTGTGAACTACGACTTTAGACTCGGTGATGTTAAGGTAAAGAGAGGATCCTGTAACTCATATTATGAGCCAGCATTTTAGTGGTTTTGAAATTATGAAACAGAAAACAGTTGTATCAGCATCACTAAGAAAAGACTAGAATAATTCTGAACTGAATCCTTCCACTCCTGCCAACTGAAGGCAGAAATTAATTATTAACCAAGTGCCAAGTATATTAATTTCGAGAAGGAAATGACTGGATTCTATAATTGAACAAAAGTGCAAGGGTTCCGTAAACTTACCTTCAAATTGGAGATTGAGAGCGAATTACCGACAACATTCCCATTGGCAATCTGATCGTCCATTGATCCAATCATTGTGTACAATGACAAATAGACCTACATATCAATAAGCAACATCAATTAAAACATCTAAAAGTTGTCAATTTACACCTTCAAACGCATCCCTTCATATGATAACATATTTGTGATAATTAATTCATAACTGCATTGCAAATATTTTACCACGAAAGTTACACATTACCTGCAAAAGAGCTGGTCTATCCTTGCTTATACACTCATATAACACTTGTAAGCAAAATTCCTGGAAATCACCATCACATCTGCAAAAGGTTTGATGAATTACAGAGATACACAGCTTAAAATTAAGGAAAGAAATTAATACTCTTCGCATTAAGAAATAATTTGGATATTTAACAGAGCAAATTGCATAAAAGAGCGTGAAGACAATTATTAAATGGGTAAACTAGATACTTGCCCGCTATTCCATGAAGGGTCACAGCAGAGTTGTGCAAAAGCAATTAAGCTAGGATCAGACGAGAAAGTACTGACCAATTGATCAACAGCAACAGCACCAGGTCCACTATTGTTATTGGAATTTGGATCACCTGCTCCTAAACTTGTCAAACTAAACACCTGGATCAAGGACAGATTAAAATATACCATAAGACCAGGAATGAATCAATGAAAGGAACAAGTATAAAAATATTATGTTACGGGTAAAAAGAGCTTAGAGATAAGGTCTCTTGTAGTTGTACAAGAGGTTTGGGGATCAAACCAAACTAAGGTTTGCAAAGGGGAGTGCTGGAGGTCAGTCCACATTTAGAACAGGTGGGGGACTTGCAGTAGGTTCCAAATTATAAATAAATAAGTCTATGGTAATTTATGACCTTGTGCATTGCTCGTGATAGCAAGGACTGACACCCTACAGGGTCGTCCACATATGAACATGCTCCAATCTTCCGTTTGATATAAAGAACACCAGAATTAAAGGGGTCATTCTTGTCCCCAATACTCCACCAAGGTTTATCTGTTGAAGTATGACAAATTGAAATCATATGAATTGTCTAAAACACATTAGAAGTATGACAAATTGAAATCATATGAATTGTCTAAAACACATTAGATGATAAAAATAAAGTGCCAGAATACACTAACCTTCAGGAACAAGCTCAATTACTTGAGGCCAATATCGGGGGCCACAAACACGAACTCTCTTCAACTGCAGGCAGTAAACAAGTCATCACCCACGTCACCCACAAAGTAGCAGTTCTTTATGTGCATATTATGTAAGGTTGTGCATTATAATGGTTTTCCGTCCCATCAGAAACTTTGCCCTGTGTCTAACAATATTTCTCTCTGTGTCTGGTGTGTGCATGTGCTAGTCTCTTTCTGAGTATGTGTGTGTTTCTGTTGCCTGTGTGCGTACAAGTGGATCAAGATTTGATCAACTCCTGCAAATCTAGCAGATTTTTCCAAGAGAACTTCCCATATTCATTTTACGGGGAACAGATAAAGGAGGCCTGTCACTACACTATCTAAATAGTTTATTCAAAAATCTTGTAAACTTACTATAACTCGTTCTGGGAGAATGCAAGGACTGACTTCACAAAAACTTGTTTCTGCATAATGTTCAGTTTCCCTAACAGTAACTTCAAGAGGGGCATACACAGGGAGACCAGTGTCAACATCAACAGTCTGAATCCAGCGAGCTTCTGTTGCAAGTACATACAGATGCCTGAATGCCTGAAAAGATGCACTTAAGGAAATCAGGATCCTAAAAGAGTAGCACCTGATTAGATACCAGTTTCACAGGCACAACAGATAATCATCGCATATTTTTCTTGTTCAAACTTTATAGCATAACCATTTCTATCCCTCGGAGTTTGCTAAAGCATAATGTGTTCCGCATACAGTGTAAAAGTTTAAACTGACACTGATTAAACTAATTATGATCACTGCGAAAAGGACAAAATAAATGTAATCATTCAGAATCAATTACATATGTACTTGATTTATTTTTACAGATGTCGCTCCTTCACAATAAAAAGAATGAGGGTGAAATTTCCAAATCTTGGAATCAGAAGAGAAAGGAGAACCAGATTGCATGTTTCAAAGTTGAAACTTTCAAGTGGGATATCAAGGAATTGTGATGATTTATCCTAAAATGTTAACACTTTTGTCTATGGAATAAGGGATATCCCAACACTAAAGCTTCCAAAAAAATAATGAGATGTCTATGTATGGATTGGGATGAGAATTCACAAGTATCCAACTTACTTCACTATAGAGGGGATAGTTACAAACCCAAGCAATTACTTTTCTGAACTTCCAGTGCTTTCTATTTAAAGGTTTCTTACAGTTCATATTCCTGATAAATGATTTGTAGGTTTGCATTAATCAGGTTCCTGAGAGCATTGTTCTGACTTTCACATATGACATAAATATTGTCTTCAGCATACCTGAAGATGGCAACGATTGTCATTTGGTCCGGTCGGTAAGCGTGGATAAAGAGAAATCAATAAAGCAGCAATAGAGCTGTTACTTGTTGAAAATGTCCGCATTCCACCCCCAAGAAACAAGAAGCCAATGGCTAAACTTACCTACAGTCATGCAGAATACAAGATATAAGGAACACTAAACTGTTGTAAGACAAAAATATAGTCATATAACTCCTTTCTCAACTGAATGGATCCCAAATGGATACCCACAAACATCTAGCATTCATCTTAAGCAAGAAGCTCACACGAATTAATTCATCTCATATTGACGACATCACATAATCATAATTATCTTCAGGACCCGGGCAACGACCACTGTGTATTCAGCACTTTAAAATTTTGAAGGTTATAAATCTTTGGCATAACATGAAACAAGATTTAATCAGTTTTAGTTATTACCTTAGTCTTTGCTAGTGATTTAATGGATGGAAGTGACATTCACTTAAAAACTCTCAATTAAATAGACTGAACCTATTGAGGCATTTGACAGGTCACAGTAAGCCACTTAAACTAGGCAGACTGTACAATCAATTTCATAGAATTAATAATAACAATCCCTTCAACTTTATCCTTATCTATTTTTTTATTTAAGATATATTACATGATTTTAAAATTAAGCACACAAAATCTCAAGTTTTCACACGATTCAAAAAATCATGTGAAGGCTACCAGCAACTTTATGGATGGATATATCTCATGATAGCTTGTGGAAAAACTTACTGCCATCTGAACACCATAATTTGCATGCCCATCTGCAGAATTTCGACTGCGGAGAAATCTTAATAACCGAAAGGTCTGTAGATGTCCAGAACCAGCCATAACCTTTTCCGAACAATATCCACCAAAGAAAATTAGCCACAACTGTTATTCACGTATAATTGAATAGAATATAGGAGAGAGAAACAAGACAACACTTTTATGTACCACAGACAATGAAAGAACAACTAGGTGAAGGCATATTTCTAATGTGCATCGATCAACATATCGAGACAATCCCTTTGGAAAGGCATTTCCACTTGTAGTGCAAACAAGCTTGATCTGCAGATGTTAAAGTAGATACTTTTACTAAGAAGCAGTGAATATACATTGAGTAGCATCATGTTGTATGCAGACCTCATTTAGGAAGTACACGGCATATTCATAAAGTAACTCCTGTGCATTTGCATTCTTTGTACCAGCAAATCTCAACCCTGTCCACGATTAATGACAGACATAATGAATTTGATAGATATGTTTGCTATAAAGTAAAGAACTGAAGAAGCATCAATTTAATGTATAATAATTTGCTGCAAATAAAATTGAAATGAAAGGAAAGCAATTAAACATGCACTTAATGTAATGTTCGGTAAAGTATTTAGTTTCAAAGATAACAGAAACAGCAAATCAAACAAGGTATATAACCCAAGAAATTGTTGCGAATGTAGGTCAACATAATTCCAGCCTTTGTTTAGTTTTTCAAATTCACTGTGCATAAAATAATTCACTAGCCATTTATTTATTTATTTATTCTTTTGCACTCGAACTGCAATACTGAAGCAAACATTGTTCATTGAGAAACCTAAAATATATTTGAAAATTCTTGAACTAGCCGTATTGCAATTAACAGAGCATCAATATTTCTGATTAAATGTTTGGACACCAGACAACCCAAAAAATCAAGTACCAGTGGCATCCAAAATTGTCATAAGCTAATGTATATATATTGTTTTTCTCTTTCCTAAATTTTGCATGGTATGCATCTTAACTCTAAGCTCATCACCCTGTTCCTTTGAACAAACTCTAGACAAGCAGTATCCTCACTAGATTACACCTAGACAGATGATTCAGGTTAGACACCTTAATTGCAGCAAGGGGAAAGAAAAATCAATGTGATCAATGTAAGTGAATCAGAAGAAATAACATACCAAGAGAAATACATGCCCCAGCCACTATATTGACATATGCTTGGACAAATGTTTCAGCGTCCACTTCATCAATGTCACTAGCATCGTCTCCAAGGGCTTTGACATTACGTTTGACAATTTCAGGAATCTGGGACTGAATCCAATCTTCAGATGGGTGAACCCTAAAACAGAAGAGAACAGAAAAGCTCACTGACTTAATTCTAAAGTGTGTACAAATAGAAGAAGCTTCAATTGTTAATCTGAACATAATTACCTGCTCCACATGATCAAATTCCGAGCAATGACACGAAGCATTATGAAGTCAGGCCTCACATATTGCAAATCAAAATGGGTATGAGGAATGGAAAGCCTAGAAATAATTGCCTCTGATTCACTCTGTTATTAGAACATAGGACAGTATGAGAAAATCTCAATTTATCAATGAAATTGTGAAGTATTCTGTTTGTAAGAAAAGTCATAAAACGAAGCAGTGGTTATGGAAATTTCAAACAAAAATAAACAGAGTAGCCTCTTTACCTTCAAAAACATTAAAGAAAGAGCAATTATAGCTCCAGGTGCCGTCACATCAACATTGACCATGGTTCCATCCATCATCTACAAATTATTGGTGCCAAGAAATGAATCTCAATATGAATTACTACGGGAAAAAGCTTTATAGTATTATTACTCCTGACACAATGTTAAAGTTAAGGGAAAATTGTATAGTTCATAGGTAGCTCAATAACCTGCCCAGCACAACGATTTTGCTCATCTGTTGATAGTGACAAGAAGTGTGATCTTTCCTGGCGAGATACTCAAGATAAAAGAAGAAATCAGGGAGTACAAAAACAAATTAAGCTAAAAGATATTGGAAATGATGCAGTCCTTGCATGGCATCAAGGGAAGAAAAAAAAAGTTGCACACCCAGAGTAAATTGAGAAAGAAAAGAAATAAACACGAACTCAAGAACATACATTATGAACTTCTTTCCCACCAATGTAATGAAACAATCGACCAACCAGAGTGTCCGTAAAACCAAGTGCATCTTCTCCTCGACCTCCAGTTAACATATAACAATTAGCTAAGACGACCAACTCGCAAAAATTTAATTAATATGAATGTCAAACAAATTGTACCCAATGCAACAAGGCCCAAAGCAAATCCTGCAGAAACAGCATGGCCTTCCCTTTCAAGTACATTATCACCTCCACTTCTGCGCCCTATTTCGCCCTGCCACACATATAGACAAGATCAAGTCAATGCATTTGCTAATAACAAGGAATCTTAGAAGGTGATAAAAAACTAACAATGCTCTTGAAGTCTAATTGAAGGACAAGATTCAATATTGTAAGAATTAGTTGATGAATGCTATGTATAGATCATTGGTACTTATGATGTAGGACTAGAAATCAACCAAATACTTTCACCCAAAAAAATTAATCAATTAATTTTCCTATGATCATTCACACTCCCAGTCAAGTATAAGAAAACAAGACTACATGCTTACAAATTCATAGTTTATATTATTGCAGCATTCCTAAACTTATATTGCAGATAACTTATTCATGAATATGTAATAAGAAATATTTACGCACTACCAACAGTCAACTTCAATTTGTTCCACCAGATTCACGGGGTTTGTTCCACCAGATTCACGGGGTTTGTTCTTACTTTTGCATGTGCGTGTGTGTGTACTAAAAAATGGTGTTACTTTTGACCACTTAAGGAGAATAAAAATATACACATAGAACATTGAGTCAATCAGCAAGCAAACTGAAAAAAATATACCAATTTGAGTCAATCAGCAAGCAAACTGAAAAAAATATACCAATAGTATTTGCATGGTCTGCGGGTGTGCTGATCCTTCATATAGAAGTCCTACTGACATTAACGCTGCTGACTGGAGAATCAAAGCAAGAGGATGCAATGAAAATCAAAGTTAGGATAACCAGTGTAAGTCTGGTTCTCATAATGAAAATGCATGCACATACATCTGCAACAGGATAAATAAGATTTCTCAAGTATAAAACGTATGTGGTGAACTTGAGAGCAATAAAAGCATCGCACCTGCAGAAGTGTTGGTACTTCCAACTCTACTGATGATGGATGCCTAGCAGGTATATGAACATAAAGGGACTGTCACAAAATAGGACAATAAGTTAGCCTTCTTTAGAAAGGGATGTATACTGTTATATCCATCCAGTAACATGAAATCACATTAAATAATGACCTAGAAAATTGTTCAAATGATTATAATAAGTCAATAAAAAATCTATGTGTATAACTTCTAATGAAACAATATTTTCTGGTTAGCTTCATGCAATGTTCAATCCTCCAAATGACAAAAGAACCTAGAATACAAGTTCAAATCGCCAAAAATATTTCTAAGGAATTGTGAGTCACTAAGTTACATAGCAGTAAGAGGTATTAAATGGAAAGATGTTAGATGAAAGGAGGTCAGAAACAAAATCAATAGAAGAAACCATAAATGGAGTAGCTCATTTATTTGCATGTGATTCATGCTTTTTATTAATGAAAAAGAGAAACAGAATTAGATGCAAAGGATAGGCAAGAATACAAGCAACATGTTGTCACCTTCGATATTACTGGTTGCATGGTCCCTCTATAAGAAGCTGCCAGGCCAAGCATTAACCCAACAGCTGTGCTTTCATGTTCCTATAACATAAGAGCATCACGAAAGTGTAAAAAGACACTGAGGCTAGAAATAATAGACAACAACAAAAAGACTGCACATTCAATTCTTACATATGACTCAGACAAAACTAATAACCATATTCAGACAACAAGACAAATGGCATGCATGGGATTCTATTTGGGTGCTTTTTTGGGTAAGTTTGTCTATTTGTGGCTGGGTTTATGTGACCCAAAAAGGAGAACTGCAAAATCCCATCAAATCATCAATTTGACCCCACAGTAAGCAGGAAAAAAAAAAGGAATATCATGCTCACATTTATTATCTTTATGAAATGTTCTCCAGAAAGCAATGTTCACTGCATTGTGCTATAATCCTCATCAAAAGAGTCATATGAAACGAGAAAGATACTTTTAGGGATGAATATAGCCTCCTATGAAGCAGCAGTGGTAATCTGGTACTAGAAATTGAGCAGCAACAGTAAGGTGTTGGCAACCAATTGACTTTGTGGTGGATAAAGTTCAATTCCAAGAATTATATACTGAAGTTCCATTATGCAGGGCTTCCACTTTGTACTGGAACATGATGTTAGCCCATTTGTAAACTTGGTGCCTCAGTAGCAAAAGCAAGAGAGGTGGCTTTATAAAGTAGAGGCAATTAGACTACAATGATTTTGATGGGGTAGAATTGGAGCCAGTTGACATATGGTGATTTCAAGTAGCAGAGGTACTGTGATCATGTCTAAGCCATTAAATTCTAAGACAAAATGCAGAGGAAAGATAGAGTGCTACATTTGATAATCCAAGAAGAATACAACTCAAAATTATCAATTGTACTGTTAAATGAAGAAGATGTTATTAGCGTTTCCATTGTACTTTATATACACTAGTTACATTTATGCAAGTACTCATTGGTACTTATAAGTGTAGTCCATATGCTACATTCAAGAGAATCATGAACATTTTCATCAAGAAAAATACTTTAATGACAAAAATAATAGAAAACCCTCTTACAAGCAACCAAATAATAGTGCAAGGAACTCAAAGACATAAAGGCTAAGCAAAGCAAATGTATAAATTTATTCAAATTATTTCTAACGATGATAAATTTCATGAATGCAAAGTAGATTATCAAACAACTCTAGATAAATGACTTCCAGAGATTTAATAGAACATTTTAAATATCATTAACAAGAACAAGAAAGTGCCATGGTTACAAAACCTGGTAAAAATACTTGTATATGTCACTCGTAGTTAACGCACACAAATGACCATGTAATCCTAGTGCAAGTAGGAGTCCAGCATGAGTAACATTTGGCTCTTCAGGTTTGTTATACATTATCCATGTTCTTGACATTTTTCCCTGCAAACAAAAGGCTTAAACTTATCACTGACTAGACAATAAAAACCACATCGCATATGCATATTAGTAGTGAGATAAGAGAGATTGTAAAGGAAAAATAAGTTGATTAAAAGAATTATCACATCAAAAAAAAGGCAAAAACATTTGGGAAAACTTTGGCATCAGCTTACAAAACATACTCATGATCTTAAGATACAAAGAAAAACCTGAACAGGCGCCAGTCTTAGTCCAGCAGCAACAGCATTGTGAAACTCTGGCCAGGATTTAAGTTCTTGTATATTCCTTGTGTTTGGATCCAGATTAACCTATGAGATGCGAAATATGTAAGATAGAAAACAGGAAATAGTAAAAGTTTTTTACAATTCCTAGGAACATGGTGCATATGATTTGACTCAAAAGAAGACTTGTTATGGACATACAGTTGCATTCTGCTGGGCAGGCAGCCGACCTGCTAAAACAAGCTTTGGGACTGTAAAGGCCTGCATAAAATTCACAAGAGTCCATTAGATAGATAAACATGTCTTCAACTAAGCATATAAATAGAGAATTCTCTCCAAAGAAAATAAAGTTTGCATTTAGGAAAGGGGTACCTCTGTTAAAAGAGTATATATGGTAGCAAGAGTAAATGCACCACGACCAAGAGGAAGTGCAGTGGTCCTATGAGCAAGGTGCCATAGCTGAGCCTTTACACAAAAGAAGTACAAGGAAGCAACACAATAAGACAATGGAAACTCAAAACAAAGATGTGCCCATTAAGCAGGAAGACTAAGGTAGACAGAATTTTTATTTTTAACCCAAAAAACAATGTGATTAATTGCTCAAGCTATTGTATATGTGAGGCAAGAACCAAGCACAATTATTTATTCCTTGATGCTCTTTAACTAAGTACACTCTGCAAGTCCTTTTGTTGTTATTCTGTTCAAAAGAAATATACACAATGCAGACAACACAACAAGGTAAAAAAGTTATTAATTTGTCAGCTCCAAATCCAGTGGTTATGATACGCTTGGTAGCAAGAATAGACTTTTTTTGAAGATATCTATTATGCGCGCACGCGCGCACGCGCACATACACGTATGTTTGGGTATGAGTGCACGCACCAAGGGTTACAGCTATTAGAACTTCAAGTAGATAAATTGTTGAGACCCATCAGTGGCTGATTTTTGAACTTCAAAATTCTCCAAGGAATAATAGATAGAAATTTCAATTATAAGTACCAGAATAACGAAAATGGCATACCTGCTGCAGGTCCTGATCAGTAGCACTGGGATTCACAGATGTTTGAATAGCCACAGGTCTTGCTGAACACAAAAGGCGCCTAACCTATTAGAAGTTCAAGCACATAAAACTTTAAAAAGTTAAAACAAATAAAAGATAATTGAATTTCAGAAAACACTCCAGCAGAGCTACAGCTATTAGGTCTGTGATTTGAATAAACAATGACTGATTTTAGTTTTCAAGTAGGAAAAATTGAAAAAAAAAAAAAAAAAAAGCTGCCAAGAATTGGTATGTGTTGACAGTTGATAGAATAATTCCTGACAAGCTGACTTTCACCATTTTAATGCTAATGGTTCAAGATAAAGGACCAAACATACCTCATTCAATCTTAGATCACGACCATATCGTAACTGTATGCTAGAGGCGAAGATATGCTCCATGCCATCTGTCATGGAACCATCAACAGAGTCTGTATCTTCAAATATGGAGCTATCCAAGCCACTAGTATCAGAGACCGTTGAAGGAACAGTCACCGGATGTAAATGTAGCATGTAAGGTGTAGACATAGAGATTAAATTCACATTGGTCTGGGTCTCAAGTTCCTTAGATTTGCATGAATTTGCCAAACACGACAAAGCCAAATCTTCTCGACCAAGGAGAATGTACGCAGCAGCAGGCCAGTCTGTGGGAGGTGATTCTCGGCACTTATCCAATGTCTATTAAGAGCAAAAACAATAATGTTGCGGGGATAGTGAACTAAGTATGCAAAATTTAGGGTACATGTCTAACACTTTTGGGCAAGGAAATGTGCAAAATTGCAAAGCTCAATTCAGCAGTAGTATAATAGCAGTACCACAATAAAGAAGAACAAACTTACCTTTTTGAAAAGAAAGGTCATAAAAGAAAAATCAGAAATTCAAAGTTATCTCATATCTATCCTTGACCAAAATAATTTTATGTAACCAGAATATGTTCATTGTGCTATGGAGTAACAAATTGCCAATCAACAGATCCCTTAAATGCTATAACACATATAGAAGTTCTTGGCCAACAACTCAAAAAGATTACAAAAGTAAACAACTTTGTCAGGAACAAAATGCATTCAGAGCCTTTTATCATGTGTTACTATAGCCTAACTTACATGTCGCAGAGGCAGAGATACACCACAAGGCAGTAAGTCAAGATGTTGCAGTCCAAAATTTTCTCCCACCATTGCCAACACTGTCAGCTCCTCATTACTGCAGAATGACCCAGGAGCAATGTTGCAAAAAACACCAGATGAAAGTTTCTTCCCCATTGGCTTAGCACCTGATAGTAAACTATAAAACAAGACTATCTTCCGTGCCCAACTCACAACGGAACTTCCATCTTTACAAATTAAAGGTGGAAGGTCATTGATATTAGCATAAGTATAACCATGTTGCAAACAGTTTTCAAGCCATTTGAATATACTAGGTGGAGTTTTCTGGGAGAAGGAGTCTGTGCACATTCCAACTTTCTTGGAAAGACAAGGAAAATCACGAACATAATGATCCAAATAGCATTCCTCACCCAGAAACTTGGCAACAGTGCATAATAGAACCCCCAACAGCTCCAAGTCCCTATACTCAGCAATTGAAGTCTTCAATTAAAGGAACCCTAATTGAGAAATATATTTTGACTGAAAAGGAAAGCAACCATCCAAGAAATTTCATGTAGAAACCATGTGTAAGGACTTAAACCAAAGTCCATTGACCAATTTGGCACCCAAAATACATCTACAAGCTCATCCTTTTTACAAGATTCTCAATCTTTCTTTTTGGTTGAACAGTCACTCTGTAAGCATTAGCATACAGTAAAACATATGGCAGCACACTATGACAAAAAAAGGATAGCTTACTCGGGAAAGAAAGGGTTTACACTTTATCTTTTAGGAGGCTTATACAATAAGCCTCAAAGATAAAATACCTTCAAGTGGTACACCACCAGCACAATTCCATACAGCATAAGGCATTTGACGAAGAGTGAGCAAGAGGGAGAATATGAAAAGGGAAAACAATGCTCGTGACGAAGTCAATTTCATCTATAGTATGCTAGACTTACTCACCGTTTGCGAAGAGTATCCAGTTTTAGACTCTCATATAATGCATGCAGTGAATCCAAAGTGGCCTTGAAAAGCTCAGAGTAGGATGATTCATTCAAGATTTTTGTACCATCTACATTTGATCCCCTCACATCAAGTGATGACCCAGAAACCCCAGTAATGAAGTTACATTTGCAGTAGTTCTTGTGAAATTTACTGTTAAGAAGAAACTCCCAAGATGAGTTCGGCACCGGATTCAAGTGCTGTTGAGAGAGAACACTAGAGTTTTGACCCATTTGCATAATAATGCTACAAAAAGAGTTCCACTCTAAATCCACGTCAGAATTAGTCTCTGACAAGTAAGCCGATTTGCTATCTCCCCAGAGAAGAACAAGAAAATAGTTATAGAAACTGGGATTGAGGCCCTCAGCCATTGCTGTGATGCAATCATTTGTCAATGAAGACGAAGGGTTTCGTCTTAAAGCACATCGGAACATCTGGACAACATAACAAAGAAAAGGTTCTTAAGACCACAAAAATTACTAACATTGCAATACAAGCCATAAATAGAAACATTTATTGCAAACCCTATGAATGGACTGCTAAAGTTGATGTAATGAAAATGGAAACTTTACCCAATTTGCAAATACAACTTCAAATAACTATCAACTGATATTGGAAAAATGAAACTATACAGAAAAAGAAAGGAAATGCTAATGTAGCATGAAAAGTTTCCATGAATTTATCAAGAGAAGGGTAACCATGTAAGAAATTTGCAAAATCATTCCACATAAGAAAGATCTCGGAAATATTAAATTTATAACGTACAAGTCAGCATACCTGTCCATTGTTTACTATTACGTTGATACGTCCCTCAACAGCATCAGCAAGACCTATAATTTTCAAGTCCTGGGAGGCAGACGTTGCTTCTGAGAACTCTAGACTATGTGAAAGAGGTCCTTTACGCAGAGAAGAAGGCAATGTATATCTGCAGAGACATTGCTTCCCTGACTGCATTAATGGCACACACATCCCAGAGTCACACAAAGAGAAGGAAATCAAAGTACAAAAGGATGCTTGGAGGAAAAATTTCCAAAGATAATACAAAAATTAAATTATCATATAGTGTAGAAAAGGTATCTAATATCCAAAAAAGTGCCCAGTGGAGAAAAAGAGAAAATTCGTATTAGTCTGAAAACAAAGAGCTAGAGATCATGTCTATAGATCATAGCTGGTAAATCAAAAATGCATGTCAAAAATGCTTGTGATAATGATAACATCAACAAATCTTGCCAAAAATGCTCCTTCAATTTCAAAGTCAATAAAGAGAAAATAGAAAATATATTAAACTAATAACATTAGACTTGAAGAGCAGGTATAAATAAGCAATTAACAGAGGGGAGCTTAAAACATAGGACACATGCATGCAGCTTACATAAAGGAGAAGAGCATTATCTGGAGCCAACACAACAATGTCTGCATACGGCAGCAGTCCCACTTTCACTCTAGAAAAATGACAAAGAAAAGCATAACTGTCATTATTCAAGATACACACACACACACACACACACACACACACACATATACACATACAAAATCAAGAAACAAAAGAAGAATTTAGCTCTACCTTGGGCGTGTTACTATGACTGGTGCAGCAGCAACTGCTGGTATGCTCCAGCTCATGTCAGGTTTAATATCAAAGAGAATCTCATTATTTATTTCAACCGTCTGAAGTCTTAAAGACAACAACTTTTTTTGTTCTTGAAGAAGAAAACAAATTACGGGGGCTGCATCATCATCAGTTGCTAGAAAGACCTGGTAATTTTTTAGGCTATTCAAAGTCAAAAGAATAGCAAGCAACAAACAAACAAGATATGACACTATATCATCACATGTTATAGAGAAAGCAGTGCCACAGGTATTAAGATAAATTTAACTATAACTGCATTCGGATAACAAGCATGTAGAATAGAAGAAAAATAGTGGAAGTGTGTAAAAAGATGACTGAAGATTTAGAAGATAAAAGAAATTTGTGGATGAGAATGATTATCATTTTCCATGCATGAAAGCAAAAGATGTTCAATGTGAATGCATGCCATTATAATCTATGCATGGTTTGAAAAGGTTACTGAACCAGTATGCATCTATAACCCAACCAACTTTCATCTAGCAAAGCCTTTACGAGTTTTTGAGGAAAATTCCTTTTTATGAATAGAACGAAGCAGACCAGACACAGCAGGACCACTGATGTGCCCAATGCTATAGCTATCCATTATAAGAAAGAACAACCACCAAATGATATATACTTAACTTTCTTCCCTATTCCAAACTAAAAGAAAAAGAGAAAAAAAAAAAAAAAAGAGGGAAAGAATTAAAAATGAAGTGGCACCTTTGAAGCAGATGCCTGTGCACCTTTCCCCTGCCATATTCTACGGAAGGAAAATTGTTTAGGTAATACACCAGCTGGAACTAGATCAGACAAACTAGTACCTCCAACTTCAAGGTTAGAATTAATGATTTCAGCAACCCACACCGAATGCTGCATCTTTCCTGCAAACAAAATGAGGGAGTCAAACATGGTGAAATTGAAAAAAAAGAAACAGAAAGAGGGCATGGAGTATGGAGTCAGGGACATAATTCATTGTTTGGAAGGTAACTGTATGCACCTTTGTTGTATGATGCCATCAGAGGAATTTGATCACTAGTCCAAATTGTTCTTTCGTCAAAATCCCTCATTATGTTCAGTTTTCCTCTTTCTTCAATATAAGTGGACTGAAATTCATTGACAGAAACGGTTGTCAAAAAATAGAAGTAGGAAAAAAACCTGTATTCTTATTAAAAAATACAAAGGGAATCAACCACACAAAAGCAGGGGAGCATAAAACATGAACAGAGGATTGTACAAACAGCCAAAAACAAAGCAAAATCTGAGAACTGCAAGGCACGCTATATGATACAACCTGTGGTTCCTCCAGCAAATCGCTCAGAATCAGATGTGAGGACATTGAAACCACATCTCCTTTCATCATATGATTATAGGAACTCAGAAAACTGTAATTATTTTGTGGACTGTGCCCTTCCCTTCTTGGACGAGATATATCACGTGCGCCTAACAAAGGGCTTGATGAAGAAAAAGGAACATGTGTTGGAAAATTTCTGTCAATAGCCTGGAGTAGCAAACCAAATGGAAGAGGCCATATCGATGTGATGGTACGAGGGAGTGGAATGGATACCACTTCACCTGTTCCAAAAATGTTAAAGAAGCTCAATTTCATTTTATGATAAGAAATCAAGCTTTAGCATCAACCCATGCAATATATTCAATAAGCTTAAAATGTTAGATACAGCAATCAGGGATGAATTGTGCATTGCAGCAGAAGACTTTGGACACTTTGCAGGTATAACTAGGACCAGTAACTTCAGGGATTTTGGTACCAGCTCTAACATTGCTACATCAGCATCCCAAACAATATGTGCAACAGAGAAACTATTTGTTGGGATCAATCAAATATGAGGTGCTGACATGGCAAGAATCCAGCAGAAACATTGTAGGTCATTACTACCAAGGAGTCAAAGTACAACAGAAAGAAAAGATCAATCAACTTATCCAGTTCTTAATAACCATATCCTGGTTTGCTTACCTGATGTGTTGTAGATCGTCAATGATTCAATTTGTAAGACGCAAAGAAGGGCTTCAGGCATATCACCAAGCCGACACCAGCATACCTATAATGCAGAAAAATAGCAATTGAGATAAATTTAAATGTATCATAAAATATATCAAATTTAAACATCATGCTGTTTAACATGACATTAAAATAGAAAGATGCTGCACGGTAAGTCTAAGAAGAAATTGAAGGGTCGTTTTCAGTTTACATACATTCCAAACAGAGTTCTCTCTAATTGAATTGATCAATCTCACCACAACTAAACAAAGATAAATTTCATAATAAAAATTGATTAGTGTGAAAATTTATTTACCATGATAACTGGTGAAGGTAAAGTAAATCTCTTAAACACTCGTGCACCAGTCGTCCATATAATCCTGATACACGCGAGCACTTAAATCATATCACGAAAGAAAAGCTATCTGTAATTTTAAACCAAAATAATACGAAATTGGAAATTCTATTTTTCATTTTTTGCTGCATTTTGTAAATTATGCCGAAAAAAAGATTACCGATTTCCTCTAATAAAAAGCTCGTTATCACTTCGGTCGCTCGGCTCGGAGCTTGAACAGCCGCCATTCTTATCACCTTCGGCTCGGTCTCTGACGAGGTCGGGGTCAAAGAGGAAGTAATCGTACTTATCGGCGAGATTATCGATCGGTTTACCGTCGAGAGCTTCGGCGATTAAGCCGAACGGCTTGAACTCGCCGAGAACTGTTAAGTGGCGAATCCCGACCGACATGTCGGTGATGATTTGAGAAGATTACTAAGCCAGGGAAGTGAAGAGAGGGAGAAATAAAATAGAGATTAAATGAATTATAGTCGTTCCGAGTCCCGCCTTTTTTTGGCGTTTTAGCTTGAAGCTAAACCCTAGAGGTTTTTTCAAATTTTTATTTATTTTTTGAATGGGATAGCATATACGAGTCCTTAAATTTGTAGTAAAATTAAAAAATAAAGAAATAATTTCAAATTTTACATACAAGTCCCTACTATTCTGCTCTATTAATAATTATTTGTATTTATAATTATAGTCTACAGTGATAACTCAAAGGCAAAGTAACTGTAAATTTAAACCATGTCAATAACTTATATAGTTAAAAAAAAAATGAAAGCCCTATAAAAAAGAAAGGTAAATTATTTTTTTATTAATAATTTTACTAAATGTAAACATCTAAACATTGAGAAATTAAGTTTTGATAATTTAAGGACTGATTTGTCAATTATTTCAAAAGGTTCATCTTAAATGAAATAAATGCAGTCACCGAGCCCCTGATGAAAGACTGTGTGTTTTGTCGTTTTTCTTTTTTCTTTCCTTGGTTTCTCTTGCTCTCAAAGTTCAAACAGTGGCACAGAAATTCTTGCTTCTCAGAGGTGTAACGCAGTTCGTTCATATTCCTATAAGATCCATTTCTCTTCTTATCTTCTTCTCTAAATAATATGTTGTTATGCTCTTGTGCGTGATTGCTGACAAATCGAGTGCTAAAATAATAAGGAAAAGAATATTATAAGCTGGTGGTGAGCATATGATGCAGGATTCCATTTTTTTTTCCTTTTCCGCTGTAACTTTCCTCTCGAGTTTTCTCAGTGACCAAACAGAATCTAAAACTCCGTTCGGGAATTTTTGATTGAGATTCCTCCCTCTGGGATGTGTTTTCCAAGTTTCAAGATTCTTCGTGTTGAAGTTCATTATCTCGATAACAACTTGACTGAGAGGCTCATTTCTGTTGCCCTGTGCTTGAATATTTGTCAATAAGGGGATATTTGGATAATGATTATTTGGTGACTGTAATATTTCATCCTCTACTCTGAAGAAGTTAACAGTAAAGGTTAACAAATTGTCTTCGGTTATAAAGAGAACGAAAATTATTCGGGCTCCGAAACTTGAATGCCTGTATATTCACGGTGACAATGCTACCTTGGTATCCTGTATGTTTCATGAACCACATTCCTTACATGAAGTGCTTATTGATATTTCCTGAGAGGCAGAGGCACAGATTCAGATTGACCATGCATTGCATCTTCTCAAAGGTATTCCCAAAACCATGTTTCTGTCCTTACCTGCCGGCATTATATCTGTAACTTCTCTTCGAATCTGCTTCATGATATTTCGAGACTCTCTCATGTTTAATGGTACTTTCTTTTTTGTTTGGTTTTATAATTTTGTTACATGTCATCTGGTAATAACATAATTTTAATTCAAACTGATAGGACATTTTCTATTTCTCTAGGAAATTCAGTTGCCGCAAGTTCTATTGGCATTTGCTATTATTTTGTTGTCTTTTTCTCCAGAGAAGGCCCTTGGCTACGTTTATGCGAATTTCTCTCCTACATTTCCCAATTTGACCTGTTTGGAAGTGGAGATTGAAAATTTTGGGTGGCGAATGCTTCCTGTGAGCCGCAATAATTGTCCTAACTTGGAAGCTTTTTGTCTTTGCGATGTGAGAATTTGACCAACTTTTGAATCTAATGGCACTTAATTTGTTGATCGTGATATTTGCCTTCTTCATAATCAGCATTGATCTGATGATTATCTTAAGATTCCATAGTAGTTTTGGCATAGGAAGCCTTAAAAATGCATATGTTCTCTGTTGACACTCTGTTGGAAAAAATAAATATGGTTTCTGGACATGTTTTCCAGACGTATTTGTGATGCAGATGCACAGTCTATTTGTGCTTTGTAATAGTGAAGTTTCTATAAAAGTTGATTATTGCTTTGGATTTTGATGGTTTTACATAGAATAAACATAACTGGTAGCTAAGTTTTTGCAGCATGAGAATCAAAATTCTTTACTTGCAGAGCAGCTTCGATGAACTTGTATTACAATTGCAATGCATAGACTATGAGGTCCTGAAAAATATGGTAGAAACATTGCATGCAAGCAAAGTCCTCAAACAAAACGTACGAGGCACCAGCAAACAAATGGAAGACAAGAATATCAGTTTTGTCTTGATTCACGCTCACAGTTGCTGTCTACTTAATTGCTAAAAACCGGTGCAAAGATCATCCCTGGAAGAGAAAAACTAAAGAGATATCTAAGAACCCGAGATGATTTTTGCATAGAGCAGCTCATTCCATGTATCCGGCAATCCAGGGAGACACCAATGGAGACAATCTGCATATGTTGCTGGATCGGATTTTTGCTCTGGCACTAGCAACTTGCCTGCAACAGCTGCATAAACTGAGGTATGTGCATCTTTCCTGTATCCCGAAAGGCTGGTTATATTTAGAAATTGGATAGGTAGTTTCATTGATTGAGTCACATTTGCCACAATTGCAAAGAGTTTCTGATCTGTGCCCATATATAATGGAGCTGACATGTTTAGAATTGGTGTTGTCTCCTTAGCACATTTGATGCCATGCTCGTTGTTCCAGTCTGAGCTTCTGTTAGATTGGTAAATCAATCATATCACAAGTTTAAGACCCTTAGGGTTGAGAATATCGTAAAAGACAAAATTATAGCCGAAATGCTACAATACCTGACATGTGTGGGAGACATGCTGCTGAAAAAAACACGGGTGAAATTGGGATCAACGTTTTCTTCAACCCATTCTCCCCATGCCCTCAAAGCGTTCTCATAAACTGCGTAGATATCAATTTCATCATACTCCGTCGCTCCATCATCAAACGATCCTCGCCTTTTTTTCATCAGTTCAACAAGGAATCAGCAAGTTTTTGGCAAGATTACTCTGGAATAAGGGAGACTGAAGTGAAAACTTTCAGAAAACTTACAATACTTTCATTGTTGGATATTTAGTCCACCAAATGTATGTGTTAAAAATTAGGTAGTCTACGCCCTTCCAGTTATCTCCATGTTTTGCAATTGATTGAGGCATGACTACAGCGTCTATTTTTCCATCTCTCATTGTTGGAGGGTCTGCATTTGACTCAACCAAAAATGGTGCCCAGTAAAACTCCAGACTAGCATTATAGTCCTGGAAATTCAAACTGTGGAATTCATCAGGCAATTCACTAAGCTCCTGGAATTGATTGTCTAACACGAATCTAAGAGAATTGGAACTGTAAATTTGACCTGTAATCTGAAGGCAGTAATTTGGCTTGAAATATAGCTCAAGCTTTTCTTGTCTGGTGGAATCACGGATTGAACCATACAAACCAGGGACTGCCACTGGTTAAAATGTATGGAGTCTCCAACAAACATAATCCTCTTTCCTTGAAGTTTATCTAGCAACAGTTTTGCATCAAACCTTAACCCGAAAAATGCACAAATCACTAGCACATTAAAACAATCTTAAAAACACAAAATTAAGCTTGCAATAATTACTTGATTCCATACTTACTTGGGCAAAGAACAATCTCTTGGCTGCCACCTCCATTTCTGGTACAGAGAATCCTGCCTTCCATTCCTCAAACATGTCACCCACTCTGTTAGAAACTCGCATTCATCTTCTTTATATAAAGGATGTGACACATTATCCAAAACCCACTCTCCTGTGAAGATATCACAATTTTCCATCTTTTCTTCAGAAAATGGAAGTTCCGATTCTTGTTCATCTCGTTTACCGTTGCCTTCTACTCGGGCATGTGATTCTGTTTTCGATTCTTGTGTGATTTCTTGGTGTTTAGCTTCTGGAAATGAAAAGAGGTTTATGTGTTCATTGTACAAAAAACATACGAAGAATGATACCGAAAAAATTGATACCACAAGTAGTATCGGGAAATAACTGAACCTCTGGCCGTCACTGGCCTGCTTCATTGTGACCATCTTCTAGGAAGTGAAATGATTCATCAAGGTTAGCTTTCTTTCCAGTACAGGATGCTTTTGTGAAGAGGGGTAGTTGCTTGAATGCAGTAGGAGTGGATAATGCTAGTAAACAAACAAAAGTGCTAAGTCAATGGGTAATTCTATTTCTTATTCACAATAGTTGTGCATTCGGTATATTAATAGTTTGTGATGTAATTTCACAACAAGTGTAAATTTAAAAGCTGTTCCGGATTCAATCATTTATGTTTACAGTACAAAAGAAAAGAGGGCGGTACAAAATTGACAACTTTGAATTGTTTACATGTATGTTGTTGACCTAATACGTACGCTGATTAGTTAACTTTATGAAGACAACGAAGTGGAGAAGTTGAAGCAACTCTGTCATGGGGAAGGGGCCATCAGCCTATACCTAAGAAAGTTGACTTAACTTTACAGATTTATGCCAATAATTTACAAGTCCGACACTGTTTATTCCATGATCATGCTTTGGTACTGTGAAATCCCAGTATAGGAGTGAGTCCGCAGATATACTTATAAGAGGTCTACCTCTTAATTAACGTGAGATTTTTTGATCCTGAGACTTAAAATTTTGAGTGCAGTGTCAGCAACAAAATTGTGAAGAGTTAGGACTATTTTTGCTGTGCTACCCTGATCAGGGATCAGATAGTACATTTGTTAAACTTTCACTGTTTCAATTAAGCAAGCCGAGCAAAGCGCCAATAAATCGCGCCGTATTTGCGGACTGAAACTTTGAAGTTAACATTGTTAGTCACTTATTGCTTCTTGAATACTGTCACTGATGCATCTTCAACAGTTGCATCTTGATTCGGCAGCAAGAGAATATCCAGAGCAGTATGTTGGAAAGAAAACAGAGGAACTCACTTTCGACTTGCGCTAATGATGTTTAGATCATGATTTCTGCTCATCTCATTGCATGCATCTCTACCAAAGTACTCCATATATGATTAGTTATGGTGCTTGTGCGTGGAAACGGGGTAAACTATGGATGATTAATGATTTCTGTGTGATAAAATTAATTAATTCCCATTAATTGTTTGGGTCAAACAATTATAACTAATTAGAAGGAAATTTCATCATTCAGTAGTTATACTTAATTGTAGCAGTCACCAGCAAACAACCCTTGTAATAATAAGCTTAGCCGAAAGCAAAATGGACTTTTTCCCTGGAGTTGGTTGGCCCCAAAGCCTGGAATTTGCATGCTTAAAAGCGGCAGAGAGGCATAAAAGGAGAAACAAAAAAGGTTTACTTTATTGAAAGCTTTGCTTTTTCTTCTTGGTTTGAGCGTTACACCAGCATCGATCATTTAGCCATAAACCATGGTACAATAATTCAATGATTCCCCCACATGCTTCCAAACATATATTTACATACAATTTTGTATCGACTTTATTTCCCATTCAACACATACATGCATTATACAGTTCAATTTTCAGTGTCGTGTGCAATGGTCCAATGAACCAAAAATTATGATGGTCCATCTCCATCATTCAGCCTAGAAGAAAAAAACTAAAATTACAAGAAAATTGAAAAACACAGGGTAAAAGCTTGGAGCAATGGAGATGATCAAGAAAAAAACTTCGGAAAAAAAAAAAAAGAAAATTTAAAATTTTTAAAAAAAATTTATGGTCACGTGCGGGCGATGATACGTGTGTAAAGGAACTCATTCCACGTGTCGGGTAATCCGGGAAGGCACCAATGGATACAATCAGCATAAGTTGCGGGGTCAGCTTGTTGTTCCGGTGTTAGCATTTTGCCTTGGCGGATTGTGTGGACTGAAGTATGTGCATCTTTTCTGTATTCCGAAAGAGTCGTGATATTGATAAAATGGACAGGAACTTTCATTGACTGTGTTACATTTGCTGCAATCACAAGCAGCCTGCGGTCTGTTCCCACGTTCAATGGCATTGAAAGGTTTAGAATTGGCGCTGTTTCTAGGGCACACTTCATCCCATCTGGGTTGTCCCAGTCCAGACTCCTGTTTATTAGGTAAATAATAATTGATTATTAGGTATGAGAAGTGGTTTACCGACCAAAGATTCGAGTAAACACCTATTTCTAATCATGGCGAGATATGGCAAGGCCCACTATCAACCACCGTTTGATTTGATTATGCCGTGCAATTTTATTCCAATTTTATCAACGAATTTGTGCCGATAACATAAATTTAATTTAATTACTTTCAGTAAAAATAATCCAATAATTTTATTTTAATTAAAAAATTTTATAATTTTTTTTAAATTTTTTAATAAAATAATAATATATAATATAATTAATAACAAACAGTTAAAATTATATATTTATAAAATTTATAAATTAATTTTATATTTTGTAATTTAAATTAAAAAATTTAAATTATAATTTAAATTATTTATTATTAATATTTATTTAAATTAAAAATAAAAAATTAAAAGATGATCTTTTCTCTAAATGTCATCTATGCTTTTATCCAAAGTTTTGCTTCCAGTTATTGATTTAATAAGGTAAGAGGAGCAGGCAGAAGCCAGCTTCGAATTAACCAATAATAATTCCAATTAGAATGAACCAAAATTTTAAAATAAAATTAAGGAAGCAAGGAAAAATTACTTGATATGAAGAGGAGACATGCTGGTGAAGAACACAGTAGTTCGATTGGGGTCCACATTTTCGTTCGCCCATTTTGACCACGTCCTCAACACTCTCCCATACGCTATTGGCCGTTCGATCTCATCGTATGCCGTGGCCCCTTCATCGAACGATCCTCGTCTGTCCATTCCCATCGCATCAAAACAAACAAATCATCTTGCTTAAACATTAACTAATCCAAATTAATTAAAAATCAAAATACTCCCAAGCAGACTAACCTTTTCGGTATAGCCGAAATATCGGCCCCCGAATTTTTCGTTATACGACTCAATAACAACGCAAACAAGTTGGGATACTTACAGGACTTTCATGGCGAAAGTGTTCATCCACCAAATGTAGGTATTGAAGATCAAGTAATCGACGTTCTTCCAATTTTGTCCATGTTTGTCGATTGATTCGGGCATGATTATACGGTTCAAAATGCTGTGCATATTTGGATCATCAGAATTTGATTCGACCAAGAACGGGGCCCAGTAAAATTCTACTGTCGCATTGTAGTCCTGCAAACACATGAACACAATTAATTAATGGGACAAATCTCTAAGCATATGTCCAAAATTTCTCATCTTTTTTTATTTGTCCGTAGGTATATCCAAGAAGGGAGTCCACGTATATTATTTTTTATTTACCAATATTCGGTAGCCACGTGTCATTCATCTATTATAAAACACACATATCGGGCCAAATAAATTTAAATATAAAAAATTATGCCGACACAGAAAAAATAATATTAAATTTATAATTACATAATTGAGAGCTAATTTGATTTTCTTATATATTATTTTTATAATATTTTATCTAATTAGTTAAATATTTTTTTTTGAAATAGGTTTTAATTTTTAAAATGCTGTAGGTTCACATAATTGGATTGGCTTAAAAAATTAGGCAAAAGTTGATTGGCTTAAACATTACAATGCTGTAAGCCTATAATCTTTTCTTCTTAATTAATCTCAACAACAACTCCATAATCATTCGTCCACGGCATTAAATAATAATTATTTTTGTCAAAAATGCATATGATTAAGAAAAAGCAAGAAAAGAAACAAGGCCCAATCTCGGTTTTCTGCATGGAGAGGGGGAAAATGAAGAGAAAGATGTATACCTCAATTCTGAATATAGCAAGAGATCCTGTCTTGCTCAAGCTTTTCCTCCCTGGAGGAATCACAGATTGAACCAAACAAACCATGGATTCCCATTGATTTCTGTTCAGTGAGTCTCCAACAAACATGAGCCTCTTGTTCCTTAGCTTTTCCAGTAGCAATCTTGCCTTGAACCTTAACACAAAATCACAAAAGAAAAAAGAAAAAGAAAAAGCTAAAGCTAAATTTTATAAAAAGCATAAACAGAAGAGAAAAAGCATCAAACAATTGACGAATCTATGAAATTTTCTTACCTGGGCAAGGAACAATCTCTGGGTTGCCATCTCCAGTTCTGGTACATGGAGTCTTTTCTTCCATTTCTCATGCAAGTAACTTGTGCTGTCAGGAATTCACACTCATCTTCTTTGTACAAAGGATGCGTTTCGTTGTCAAGAACCCACTGGCCTGTAAACA
The DNA here is from genome assembly GCA_032402905.1 of Khaya senegalensis. NCBI lineage: Eukaryota > Viridiplantae > Streptophyta > Magnoliopsida > Sapindales > Meliaceae > Khaya > Khaya senegalensis. The sequence continues at coordinate 2,327,360 of CP135554.1, read as the reverse complement.
GATCACAATCTTCCGGCGGCAATTCAACTTCTTCATCGTCTTCTTCAATCACCGGCAATTCGACTCTCCGCTCATCTTCTTTCGTTTCAACAGATTTCAGATTACTACTATAGATTTCTTGTTTTAATGTTTCATCTGAACTCTGCTCTTGAGGTTCTTCGAGAGAGGTTCTTGAACTGATCGAAACCGTGCTATCTTTGACATTCTTGACGGTTTCTTGAACTGGGTTCGTTTGGTTTGGTTGCTGCTCTTGAGGTTCTTGTGTTTCTTGAGCTTTCGGCCGTGAAAATGGAAACTCAGCAATGGACTTTACATCTTCATTGTACATAAACACCCCGAACAGAAATATAGAGAAGACGACAACAAATACAGAGAGATTGTTGTTTTTTCTGTGCTTCATGGCTAGAGATTCACCGGTAAACAGAGGATTCTTGCGGCGAGATGGCTGCATGAGAATAAGACAACCGAAATGTGTGAACAAACAGACGAAAGAGAGATGGAAATATAGAGATCGAAACTGAACAAAAATAAGCAACAGAAAAGGAGAGCGACAGAGACTTACAATTCATTAGATTATTTTTGCCCTTAGTTTAATTCAGGTTTGGTGAGATGGGGGTTTTCTTGAAGGAAATGGTTAGGCTTCTGGTAGAGGGAGAGTTGTCTTTCTCAGACAAATGCTTCTGCTGATTTATTTTCTTTTGCATTTTAATCCATTTGTTTTTGCTAACTACTTTCTTCATTATCTTCTTCTCCAAACCATACGAGAGAGAGGAGTGAGTTCAAAGCTTTGCTAAGTTGGTCTTAATCTACTCCCTCGGTAGACTGGCTGTAATTTTCTCTTAGATTCTCAAATGGAAGCTTGAGCTTGCAGAGTCATGGAGTCGGAATCTGTAGGAATCAGAGAAGTCAACAATCTGGGAAGTTTTAAAAGTATGTTGATCGTACGGTTAGGAGTGTGTTTAACCCTGATATACGCATCAGATGGCAGAAAAAGGATAAAGCAAAAGAAATAAACGTGGAACTGGTTCGCATATTTAATCATGTAACCGATTTTCATATCTCTGGCATTTCGGAGAGAATCGGGAGTTACTTGTTTCAATCATTAATTAGTAAGATAATTACAAGGTGCTTAAAGAAAATATATCCTAATACATTTGGTCAGCAAATAAATTAATAAAAATTATAATTAATTTAAAAAAATATAAATAAATAAATAAAATTTGAAAATACAAGAGCAAAATATGGCAACTGATTTATATCATGATTATAGTCAGAGTCAAATTACTTCACCGAATCATCACTTGAAATGTCAATGTTTAAGTTTGGTGCAAGTTGATGGATAATCCTCTTATTATTACACAATATTAAAATTAATTATTTACTATTAATTAATAACAATCAATTCAATTTCCCTTTTCTTTCACTTCTCTCGACAAAGCCACCCTGCATGTGATATTCTTTCCTTGTCCCCAACAACTTCCACACCCCCCCCTTCCCCCAAAGCGTAGTTGATGCATTAATTATCAATTAAGACTTAATAATAGTGATTATGATTTATTAAACTGATTTAGAAAAACAAGAAAAGAAACACACAAAGAAATCAAAATTATTAATAACTTTATGTTTGAGAAAAGTAAAGGCTAAGGGAACCCCTTGAGCCCTTTCTTTTTTTAATTTTAAGTGTGTATTGAGTGCAACAGCATGGCAACGTCTCTTTTGATTGTGAGCTTGGTCACTTCGTCACTTCACTTTTGGTGGTAGTTTAATTGGTGTAATATCGCTTTTTTTCCAAGCCAAGGAAACTAGAAAACTCGAAGCTAGACAGCAAGAGAAGAGACTGGGCCTCACCTTCAGACATTTACTCTACTTCATGTCAGATTCTTGGCCACATTTCTAAATGTCATCGTCAATGGAAAGCTTTGTGTTCACACTGAAGGTTATGATTTACAGCTCCTTTGGTTTCATTTTACTCTTCCCTTTTATCTGCAGGTTCTTATTTTCAGGAGTCTTATGTTCTCCTAGCTAGCTCACTGCTTGTTACATCGTCCTAAAACTCAAGGTGTTATTGGAATTTTCAGGTTATTAAACTACGAATCCCATTTCACTTTTGGAGACACAAATTAGAGAAGGGAAAAGTTCCATGATCAATCCAATCTCTTGTCAAAAGATAATCATATTTCCTACAGTAACTGGTGCATACGTTGTACTGGCATTTGAAGTCCTTAATTTAGCCTGATTACTTTTGTGATTTGGATAAAAATCAAAGCCCTCATTGAACATTCTATGATGTTTTTGAAATCAGCCCCATACAAAGTTCACATGTTAACGACTTTGATTGCTTATCTCCATTTCTATAACTTCTCTCAACTCGCCATTTTCTTCAAGATTGTTACAGTACAATTTTATGTGCAAATAACAAAGTTTGGCACCTATAAAAGAATGCAAATGAATATGCAACAACTTATTCGTGCAGTTTACACGCACTAAATACATACACACATAACAAGCAACAAGAAGCACTTGAGCAGAACTGAGATTTATGTTAGGAGGTTGGGGGAGCTTGTGTGCCTCAATACACAAGCTTTCAGTCTTCACTCTCAAATATTATTCTTTTGAATTCGGCGACTGGGTTTTCAATGGCTAATTGTGTCTTATCAGAAAGTGGCATAAGATTTCTGTCCACAGTAAAATGCTTATATAACTCGTATCTAAAGTAGGAAAATGAAATTACACATGTAGACATATGTAATTAAAATAGCTCAAAAAGCCAGTAGTTGAAAAGTAGTTTATTCTTGAGCACAAATTTGAAGAACTAAGGTACACCAAAATAATAAATTGATGTCATCTGGCTATCAGATCTTCTTGTAAGAGACATGAAGTTATGATCATTTCCTTTTATGGTCAATAGGGCATTGAACTTAGTGCACTCATTAAAGAAGATATTCGCAATTGATCCTTCTGAATACCATCTGAGGCACAAATTCAGCTACTGACATCAACTACATTGGGTTTCAGGGTGGGAAGAGCTTCACGAACATTTGCAGGGTTGATCCCTCCGGCCAGGAGCCATCCATGTTTGCTTCTAATTGGTGGTAAGGTAAATTGGCTCTAATTAAATCCTTTGCCGCTGAAAGAAATATCAGAAGAAGTACATATGAAATGGCTTTCAAGAACAAAGACTGCATGAAACAAGATTTCCTTCTTACCTGCCGCCCTTTCAACTATCCACAAGAACCCAATCAATTATATGACAATCTTCATCAGAAATCTGGTTTAATAGGTCCCCATTTTCATTCGCATGAAGCACATATATTATTCTGTTTTCTTGCACCAAAGCTGGAAATGCTGCCCGAAAACCACCTCCATGCTGCTGCACAAACTCAAAGCATTACAAATTTAATTAATAATACATTGTCGTATTCATAGTAATCAAGACCAGAAGTATTGGAAACCTGCACAAATTCAAGATTTGCTGAATCAGAAGCCCTTAGAATTGTATCTGCATTGTCATTCACAAACACCCCAACTGGCTTGGCTCCATACTCTCTTGCAAGTTTAGTAATTTCTTTTGCAACTGAAAGTGAAACTGAACGTTTGGAGTTGGACCAAAGAATCATCCCAATGAAATTAGCACCAGCTTCTGCGGCCATGGCGGCATCTTCTTTGGCTGATGTAATTCCACACATCTTAACCAAAGGCGGATTCTTTTCTTGTTCATTGCCAAAAGAAAATTTGTCATTCTGGGTGGAACTGCAAGTAATCTTATTCTTCATAAACGATCTGTTTAGAAAGCAAAGTTTTTTCATTTCCCTGGCACCTATAAATGCATGCAATTATTTCTATATTAAAAAAAAAAAAATTTTAACTTCCAATCGATGCCATTTTAAAAAGGGCATTTGATTGCAACCACAAAAGACAAAAAAAAAAAGAAAAGAAAAAGTACAACTATAAAATCTCTTATTAGGACCCGATAGGAGGGAACATTGCCATGTTAAAAATGATAATAAGTCTAAAATTAAATCACCTTGGATTTGCCTTCTGCGCAAGTCAACAAATTGAGGTTGAAAATGACTTCCAGTATTCTACCTTGAAAAAGATGAACATAGTTAATAAAAGAATAGGCACTAGTCCTGGAACGTAAACAACAAAACCCAAAATTCATAGCATGCAAGGCAACAACATGTCTTTGGGGAAATTCATCGAACAGTTGATATTCACATTAACTAAATACACCAACCCACGAGCATTGAGAAATAGACCTGCCATCATATATACCCCCAAGCTTTCTATTTCTTTGGTAGACACCTGCAATGAAATATCCCCGCGTATCCTGTGATGGGAAAACATTTTCTGCTTAAATATCAGCAAAATCATAACAGAATTTTAATAATAACACCCGGATCCCTAATTTACTATAATTTCTCAAATAAAGACAAGACTATTTTATTATTTTAAATAGGTCCTTGAACGTGTTTGAAACAATCAATCAATAAACTCAAGGACCTATTTATTAAAAATAGATATACTACGTCCTTATTTAAGAAAAACTAAAATATAGATATCTGACCGTTATTACCCCATAATTATCTTTTTTGAAATATAAATCCAAAATTAATCCACTTGAAAGAAGGGTTTCTTAACAAATAAGTGGGGTGTATTTAACACATCTCCTTCTAAAGTGAGAACTAAACGAATTTTGAAAGCCCAATTGACGGGGTCAAATTTCGCATGCCCTTTTTATACATCAAGTGGGCCCTGTGATAATTGATATCTTGTTTATTCATGAAAAATGCCACGTCATTAAATTCAATAATTAACTTAGAAATTGAGTTAATAACGCGTCGAGTTATATGTTGGATTCTCAACATTCAGAAGAAGGATGCAGGAAATTTCTTATCACGTTCGGAGAGACTAAGAAAGACAGACAAGAGAGGTAAAAGAAGATAGGACCCCACACGTCATTTGATGTTTGGATAGAATTTCTCATCTGCAGACTGCAGTTTCCAGGAAAAATCTATGGCGGTCAGTTTCCAAGTACAATTATTGGCATTTTGGTGCGGCCAAGTTCATTGACAGCTTAGAATTACATTTTCAATTTCGGCCACCATGATTGCTTTTGCTTCCTTTTGCGTTTTTGACGACAACTATGAAGTTTTATTTTCTTTTTATCCTCCCTCGCAAACTTTGCATGCTATGGGCTGTTATATTGATTTTACTCCTTTGTATTACTTATTCAAGGAAACAAAGAACAGTTTCTGCAACATCTTGTATGGCTTTGATCGAGAAGCCATACAAATTCCTCTTCAAAATACACAGATTTTCTCGATTGTTTCATTGAATCTTTCTTAATATAATGTGTTGACTTGGGGCTAAAATGGAAACAGAATCATTGAATTGGAAAATTTTATAGAGACCATAAGGAATCAGTCCATCAATCCACCTGGAAGTTGATTACAGAATCAACTGCTAGATGTAGAGGGGAACTGAATCATAAACCTTAAGATTTTAAAAGAAAATGAGCAAAGTATAGGAACAAACACTATTATATTATGTAAATGGAATAATCAAAGGATTACAACATCAGAGGAAAAAGATTTGGCTTCTTCCAGGGCATCACAATTTCCCTAAAGGAGATGAGAAAAATAATTAACAAATCTTTCTTTTGACTAATCGCACTAATGATATGAGCAGTGACTCATTTATCACTAGAATTTTGTTTTTCTTCCTTCCTTTCCTTTTCTCCTATAACCGTAACTACAAACATGGAATCTAATAAGAATTCAAAGAATATAACAATTTAGTCATAACAACGTCGGAGAAAATAGCTGTTCATTATGCCACCATCTGCTCCTGTTCTATGTACAATTGCTCCATCCATCGATTGTATTGCTGCTGCTCTGTGCCATGCAATCCTGATCCTGCAGGAGTAACATCTTTCACCAAGGAATGAACCCAAGACACGTCTGGCTCATCAACGTTTGATGATGGTTGAATCAAGCCTCTTGTTGTTGCGGTTGTTAGATTGTTGCTTCGAAATCCAAATGAAGCAGACTTCTTAAGCTTGTTCAGCTCATCTCCTTGAACCCCCCAATCCAATTTCCCATCAGGAGAGCTCCAATCTGATAGATTAGACAACCTCATACTCGAAGAGTTAGAAGCTGTGGCAAGGCCAGCATGACTGGTCATTGCTCCACGGTCAACAAAACTCTGGCTTCGCTTTGCAAAAGCAGAAGACCTTGAATTCATCACTGCAGCTGCCACTGCAGCTGAAGAATCAAACCCAGACGATGAAGGTTTCCTCACAGGAGAAGATGAGAGGTTGGCAGCTGGATAGCTTGCACGAAGTTGGTTCATATTTTGGCGAATTTGAAACCCAATTGGAGATTGCAACTGAGTTGGCGTTGATTGTTTTAGTGGCATTCCCTGCAATTGAGACAATACAGAAGGATCAAGAGATTCAAAAACATCATCAAGGTTACGCTTCAAATCTCCAATCCTATTGTATTCCTGGCTCCAAGAAGACGAGGAGGAGAGACTAGATATCTCATCCATTAATTGTTGCTGCCGCAAATTGCTAGAGCGGTTTTCTAGCCCAAGCAATTCCACCTCCAATTCCAAATCTCTTGCACTAAAAGCAGTCTTCAACCTGCTACCAGGCAACTGCAAGGCAGGTGGGGTAAGATTAACTTTGTTCTGCCACAAGTTTCCACTCTTGGGAGACGAAGCAGCAGCCAATGGAGACACTGGTGGTGTTGAAGTAGTGGGCATAGGCAAAGATGTTGAACCAAGTGACAAGGGACTCAGAGTCGCCATGTCGACTGCATTGACAGAAATAGAGCTAGGGGAAGGCATAGCTGAACCTGTGGATGCATATACAGGACGCAACTCTTCGGGCTTGTGAGCAAAGAAACAGACTTTGCGTGCGCAGCCAATCTCATCCTTGCAAAGTCTGGTTCTGTACTGGGCTGGATGTAGCCATGACTCAAAAACACCATGTGCGTACTCACAAGCATCCCCCTTTGGGCATGCTCCCTTGCGGAACTCTGGGCATGGGACACAGCTGTAAGAATACTTCTTGGGGTCTCTTCTCCTTGCATTCTCACCCGGATGAACAAATGGGCACTCTGTCCAATCATGCGAATAAGCCCTCGAGCAAGGCTTTACCTTAAAAGTGTACATTCTAAACTCATCAGTTCCATACATCCCATTGTTAATATCAGGCAATGATGCATCAATTGGATACTCTTTCTTCTCAGTTCCTTCTTTCGACAACTGAGGCACAGTGATCTTTTCCAATTCTTCCTCTTCAATACTAGTTTGATCACCTTTCAACAATAACTCTACAGCCCTTTTTCTCGAAGCACGTGGTGATTTCATAGCAAAAGGAATAAGATCAATTGGTTTATTCTCGTACACATCAACACAATTAGCATCAGCAGATGCATCAAGCAAGAGTTTGACCACCCCAACGGAAGAGTTGGTACCACCAGCAACGGCACAGTGAAGAGCAGTAATTCCATCAGAACCGCAGGCCCTATTCACATCAACTTTACCGGTTTGAACGATATACTTCAAAACCTCAATACTACCAAACATGGCAGCAATCATAAGTGGGGTTCTCTCTTCAAATCCCATCTTTTTTGATCCAATTCTCCTACCATACCAGAAGCTTGGCTCGTCAACGTCAAAACCCTTCTCCTCTACTTCGTTCTTAAAGGCCGCAAGATCATCACAAGCTGACAATTCAAGCAAAATTGAAGATCTCTTATACAAGGCACCATCTTTTAGCTTCTGAAGTTCACCTTCCATGAGGATATTTGAGCTGCAAAATTTACTGTTTGAACCAATGCACATACCCAACTCCTGCACATTCACAAGCAACAAAAATTCAGTACAGAACTCAATTCAAAGTTCAAACTATATCGAGGGAGTAAATTAAAAGAAAGATTGTAATACATAACGGATGCTACATATAACATTTCTGCTTTGCTTGATGCAAAAATAAGAGAAAACGAAGTAAAATAATGTTACGTGAGAACTGAAAAATGTGACTACAACCCAAAAACCAAGCCTCATAAAGGTCTTATAAAACTGAATGGCCTCAAATGAGGTGAAATATACATCCACAAACCAGAAACCAAGAATCTGTAGATCATATAATTCCAAATCTTCTACTGGATTATTTTATATTGCTCTCAAATATCTCAGCAAACAGTCATATAACAGATTCACATAATATATATATATATATATATAAATTCAAGCAATGATTAATAAGACTACTTCCTTCAAAAGAATTATAGAAAGAGCGAAACAAACAGTAAAAACACAAAAGAACAAGTCAACAAACTGAACACAAACAACCCCAGGAACAGTAAATTTCAAACTTTGATCAAAAAAGAAAAAGATAAACCCAATTATGCTTCAAGTACAATTGATTCATAGCACTCGATCCAACTAAAAACAAAATCTCAAACACCAACCAAAAAGCCCATAAAAGAGGAAACCCAGAAGCTCATCAAGTACAATATACATATATAGAAACCAAACGAACCTAAATTTAACAACTTTAAGACCGTTAAAGCTAGAATCTTGCTCATTTTTTACTTGACAAAAACGTACCAGTGGGAACTGGATAAGATTCTTCGTTGCTTTAGAGTGTGAAATGTAGAAGAAGAAGAACTCGATTAAGAAATGAGTTATGAAATGATAGAGCAGGTCGAGGGCTTTTTATGTGTTTCTTTGAAGAGGAGAAGGAAGAAGGAAAGTTAGACTTGTCTTCTTCGTCGCTGCTTCCTCTCTACGGTCAAAGTCAATAATTCAAAGGAGGAGCCACTGCCTTTAGCTTGTTTTCTTTACTATTAAGAATTGAATTGAAATGAAATGAAAATGAAAAGCAAATGAAATCCAAATGAACGATCAAATATTTAAATGAGATGAGTTCATTTAAAAGAATTATAAAAGATGGATGGGTTGTCAGTCACCTGTGATTGTGACGTTAAACTCGTAGCTGACGCGCGCTTTCGTTCTGTATCCTTCACTTCTCTGAGTTGCTTCAAAAGAATTATAAAAGATGTTAGTTGGTTGTCAGTCGCTTGAGGGTGAGAGTGGAGGAGGAAATGAAAGAGGGAAGCGAGTGGAAGGAGTGGAAGAGTCCAAGCTGTAAACCAGTCAAGTCGCGCATTACGCGTCCAATTTTCCACTTAGACGGGTGACAGCGGCAGAAGGAGGAGGAGGATAGGATAGGATAATGCTTTGCCTTGCATGCCTGACTCAGCCTTCCACTATGGGCCATAGTAGCTGCCGCAACACTACAATATTTGCTCTTTATTTATTTATTTTCTCTCGTATCTTTCTGACTTATCTTCATTTATTATTTTTAATTTCGGCACACGGAAAATGTTGACTGCTCATTACGGAGGGGGTCCTGCACTAGCCTTGTAAGGTAACTGTCATTTGATTCCTCTGCCGCTGTTTTATGGACTTGAGCTGGCATGTCAATATTTGGGGTTTGCCTGTATTATGGGCCCAATAGGACTGCCTGGATTTATTTATGGGCCTTGATTTGAGAAGATTTGAACTCCAAATCTTTTAATCTTGTATTTTTTAAAAAAAAAAAAATCAATTAAATTAATAAATGCCTACTTATTTGTATTAAGTATGTGATTCAATAAGTTTTGGAGTGCTTCTAGTGGAGTATTGGGAATATAATTAAGAAGTAAAACCAGAGTTCTGAACTGAGAAGAAGAAGAAGAAGAAGAAAGAGGAGGAGGGGATTCCTTAATGAAAAACATTGAAATTTTTAATTAACTTATTAATTAATCAATGTGGTCGTTTAAGAAGAATTGAAGGTCTCCCTTATTAATCAACCGTGTAGCCCAATGGTGCCAAGAAAGAAGGCCCAATGAACATTGTGTAGTCTTCTGGCAGTTTCACAAGTTGATGGTACAGGCGGCTGGATACTACATTACATTACTTGGTTTCTTGCGATTTCCAGTTGTTTCACCAAAGCTACTGCACAGGTTTGGCTTGATTTACGGCTGATAAAAACGTGCTCATCATTTAATTCCCATCAACCTCTTCAAATGTTATCATCTGAGTGTGGACAACTTCAGGTTGCTTTCTAGCACGCTTGTGTCAACAAGCCGCGTGAATTCAGCACAACTTGTCCAAGTGCTTTCGGTGGAGTACAGTACAAGAAGATTTGCACTAAATCTTTCGTTGAAATACAAGTCATGGTCGTTTCTCAAAAGCACTTCCCTTCATGCTGCCCCTAAGATTTAGGGTATGTTTGAAGTGATTATGTATCATCAAAATTTAAGAAACACGACATTTAAAGTGCTGCATGATCATTAACTTGTAATGGAGATTATTCATTTTTATGTTTATATTTACATTTAGTACTTTTATTGGGTAATTTCAAAGTTATTCAAAACAAACCCTTAATTCGAAATTATTATGTTTTTGCTGTAGTTTAAAAATATAACAGTTAAATTATTTAATAAATATTAATTTTTTATTTTAATTTATGATAATTGTCACATCATGAAAATCAGAATACTTTAATCTAAAACAAAATCATAATACTTTTCAAAGTGAAATGGCTTCAAGCATAGCAACTGTCAACGACAATGGACAATCAAAATGAAGACTATTCCTCTGAGTTTAATTTGATTGTCTATAAATGTTGCGTGCAACATATGCTTCCCCTAAAAGATGATGGCAATGATATTGAAAATATGAATGATGTAGATTCTAGGTCATGGATAGGGTGATATAACTTTAGATAAGGCATCCAATCCATATATAAATTGCCTGGCCTGAAGAGCAAAACTCGTGGCTTTGAAAATTTCTTTGGCAAAAATCTTCGGGCAACTGTAGCTATTAACTTCATATATTCAATGATAAGGACGATACAAGCAAAGATTTTCCTTTTCTTGCATTTCTAGAAGCAGCACAAAGAAATGGAAAATAAGTTAGAATTAAAAACAGGTCCGCATTTTTCACATGCATGAATAGTGATGAGAAGATAACTAATACCACGGGTCTTTAGGGATTGGTCACAATCTTTCAGACATCAAAATCATATCAATATTCTTGACCACCTAACATCCATGTGTCCATTCTGTCATTAGAATTCTTGGCCTTAAACCCTGAAATCACCAGCTGCATATCTTACTTGGAATCAATGGTTATTGTTTTAAGAAAACGTTTTTTCGTTTGTCTTTGCTGCCTGTGGACTATTTCGAGTTACAAATCCGGTGGGAAACAAATGGAAATGGAAACTCTCCCATGCTTTTGATTCGGACTGAAACCCTCCGACTGACTCGCGAAGCAACTGCAACGACTGCATGGTTATTCGGAAGTACTGCCAATTAATTGTTTTCACCAGAATGATGATTTCTTCAGAAGGGCTTAACGGAAAGCATGAATTTTCATAAGTGCTGCCGAATCTTTCCATGGGAAGCAATGCAAGCAAAAATGCTGTCTAGTATAGCAATTTCTCTAGACCTTATCCATGCACCATGGTATTAGCAATCACGGGGGACAATTAACAATTTCTAATTTGAAAACTCTCATAAATTTACATTATTTTTATAGACATTCGGATAGAAAACCTGACAGCAAAACATTGAAGTTATTGATGTGACAAAGATACAAATTGGTTCAGTGGATTTGGATATTAGTTGATGTGTTATAGTTTTGCATGTGATTTGACTTGCTTTCATGGCTGAGAAATTAAACTTACAGATTCATTGAATTAAATCATTAATCAATCATTATCTAATTTGTTGACAGTGGTGATGATCAAAAGGTCGATAGTTACATAAATAGTTAGATCGGTTATCCATGCCCTTCATATTTTATTAATCAAGTGGCCATATTAGAAAAATAAATAATTATATAAAATTATAACATGTGACCCTTTCATTTGTAAACTTTGAAAATTTGAGTAGATAATCAAAATTTTGTCAATATTGGTGCTCTATTTTTCTTTTGAAAAATAATTTTATGCCCAACTCTTTCACTCACAAAAATAATAAATTTTAAAATTATAAAATATTATTTATATACCAAAAATTTTTAAAAAAATTATCTTAAAATCTTTTAATTTATTATACATTATTAATCATAATTTGATATTCAAAATATATTAAGTCTGTTTATATATCATTACTCTTTTGTTTTTTTAAAAAAAATACATTGATTTTCTCATTTAGTATATAATATTCTTTTAAGGAAATAATATCTAATAATTAATTAATTACCTATTAAATTTAGAAATCGTATCACTGTATTTGCTTACCATTTAATGATTACACTAATTCAGTAATAAATTAATTATTTTATTATTTATAGTGTAATTGTCAAATATGGAGGTTGGTATTAATTGATAATTAAATATTTTTTGTTTGGAAAAAGCCATATATTGGTACTAATAACCAAATACAGAAACATATTAATGCATAAAACAAATACAGTTTTGGCATTTATATATATAACTGCGAGAGTCAGTATCCTGACAGAGCAAGAAAATATAGTGTTTGGTTAATGTGAGGGCGAGAGACTGAGTCATTCAAGGGTTTCTTTGCACTCAATGCTTCAGAACTCACATTCAAATCGCAAGTTAAAACGTGGCCGAATTTTGGTGTTTTTGACTGACATTTGGCTTTCCAGGTTTGTTTTCTGGTCCATCGCTGCATATTATTTGAACCAGTACTAGCTTGTCAGTGGAGAAAGCTGCCTAGTTCACATCGATCTGCAGTCTCTGTTAAATTATCTGTCAGAGAAGATCTTTCATCAGTTTAATAGGCAGGCAGAAAATGGAGGTCAGTGTTATAATCATTTTCTGTTGGCTGAAATGTTCATCATTTGCCATCATTTTCCATTGAAAAACTCACCGGGTTTTTGTTTTTCTGCAGCAATTTGCTTTCGTAGTGCACGAAAGGGCAGAACTTCAGACTGAACACACGTGCACAAATATTATAACAACAATACACGCACGTGCACATTGTTTGATTTCTGAAAACCCAGAAAAAATATCGTTCCATTATTGCTGTATTATATCTTTATATTTTAGTTTGGATTTGTAAAATATTCGCTGCATCTTCTGAATTCATTGACTTGTTCTTTCTGCATATTATAACGAGAATTCAGACTTAGTTAAATTTTTCTCTTGACAAAAAGAAACTTGACATCATATATGATGGTAGTTGAGCAATTTTATCCGAATTTATAGTGCATTTGATGTGTTATAGTTGATAAGAGTGTCTAATGTTGGATCGGATCCAATTATACCAAAGAAAAATAGCTGGACTGCTTGATGTGTTCAAATCAATATTCAAATCCGTTGCTTAAAATGTGGCATCAAATCTCGATGCCAGCACAATGGTATCTTATCTTATCTGGTTCTTAATTATTCATTCTGCTTTATAAGATAGTCATCTTCTCATTTTGATTTTTGTTTAGGTCAATTCTTGATTTCCCATGACGCATATTCTGAACGAAGATTTACTGTGACAGTATGTAATGAACTTTAACCAGTTCTTGTCCTACATGCATGAAAGCCTCCCTTTGATACATAACATTTCACACTAATAAACTAATCTGGATGTATAGATTTTATATTGGTAATTATATTAATACATCATAAATGAAAGCAAGTAAGTTGCTCACGGCGCCGTAATGGAATTTCTTCCTGTCGCAGTCATAGCTTATAATCCATGGCTGAAAATTCGTATCTGAATATGTGTGTGGTCTCTTGTATTTCGCCCTGTCAACTTCTCTTTACAAGGGCACTCACTTTTATGGAATAAAGTAGAAACAAAAAACGAAGACCCACAAGCGCATTCTTTAAAAATACAACATTAGTTTCACGTTCTCTTTTGATATGTCAATTTCAGTTCCCTCCAATTTCCCACTACTCTCTTCTTCCATTTAACAACCACTCATCTACTTCCAACTGCTCTCTGAATCCTCAATCTCTCTATCTCTTAATATTTATTCATTTTGAACTTTATCGTACCTTTCTTTGCAACAGAATCAACCTTGGAGCCAGAATCAGCCGAACATCATGAGCAACAACAAGTTACAGGATTGGCCAGAACCTGTGGTTCGTGTTCAGTCTTTGTCCGACAGTTGTTTATGTAATATCCCAGATCGTTATATCAAGCTGCCAACTGAAAGGCCATCGTTGACGATCAACACACAGAACAATGGTGTTAATATTCCTATTATTGATCTCTCTGGTTTGTACGGCGGCGACGAGAATCTTCGTGCAAAAATACGAGGTGAAATTTCTGTGGCATGTCGTGAATGGGGTTTTTTCCAGGTTGTCAATCATGGAGTTAGCCATGATTTGATGGACCAAGCGAGGGAAAATTGGCGTCAGTTTTTCCATGCTCCGATGGAAATCAAACAATCCTATGCAAACTCTCCCAAGACTTACGAAGGTTACGGCAGCCGTTTAGGCATCGAGAAAGGAGCAATTCTAGACTGGAGCGACTACTACTTTCTTCACTATCGACCTCCATCGATAAAGGATTCCAGCAAATGGCCTGCCATTCCGAGTTCTTGCAGGTAATTTTTTTACACTATAAAAAATTATTTCTCAGGAAAAAAGTTAGGCTGCTTTTACATATTTTATGTTGCCCCATTTTAGTTTACAATTCTTTGCCATCAATTTAGTTTCCAATAGGATTGCCGGCTACTCTGTCATACGTATATTTGGACTTTTAATCCCTATTTAAATATTTTATTCATTAATTTTTTTGTTTTTATCATATGGGTATATAAAGTTCAATTTGGTAATTAAACAATTGATAAATCTGATATAGGGAAGTGATTGATGAGTACTGCAAGGAATTGGTGGAATTGTGTGGGAGATTAATGAAGGTTTTATCAATAAACCTTGGATTAAAAGAAGATCGTCTACAAAATGCATTCGGTGGTGACGATATTGGAGCTTGCTTAAGGGTGAATTTCTATCCAAAGTGTCCGCAGCCTGACTTAACACTTGGCCTGTCCTCGCATTCGGATCCCGGCGGCCTGACTATCCTGCTGCCTGACGATCAAGTCACCGGTCTTCAAGTCCGGAAAGACGAAAATTGGGTCACTGTCAAGCCTGCTCGGCATGCTTTCATCGTCAACATTGGTGATCAAGTTCAGGTTATTGATTACTTTTCTCTCTTAATGATTGGCAATCAATTTGAAAATTCTTTGGCTAGATTTCATTTTTGGGTGGACTAATTAGGCTATTATAACAAGATTAGGTTAATGAAAAAGTTTAGTAGCACACACCAAGAGAGAGGTAGAATATGCTCTTGTATGGTCTATACTAGAACTCAAAAAATATTAGATGCTTTACATTTTCTCTTCCTAAATTTTTACTAGTATTTATTAACTATTTTTAAAATAGATAAGAGTTTTAGGATGGAAGAACAATGTACGGAAAATAACCACAATTTGGTTAGAATCTTATTTGCCACGTAACCACGGTCCATGATTTTTGCTTCGTTGTGGTCACATTTCTATTTATTTTTGGGTTAATTATCTGTTTTCCAAAGGCTATAAATGGATAATATTTATTATTGCATGGGACAAGGGCTAAAAATGATGTACTGCTTTTAACCCATTTCCCTCTTTTTCCTACGAAGACAAGTGCTACACTAGAAAAGTGCTGGCTCTCACCCTCACCCTTTTGTCTTCATTTTCCCTTTGAATTTCCTACTCACCTAATCAATTGCTCTACTGTAACTAGGCCCAAGTTCTATGTTCTCAACGTGTAAAATAAGCCTAAATTTGACACCGACTTTCTTGGTCTCAAAAATGATGGTCCTCCTAACATCCACACAATTCAATCTTTACTTCATAGCTTCATTTCAAGTACAATTCCCACAAAATTGTCAACGTTTTTGTTCTATTGTAATCTAGAATATTGCATACTGACCACGTGTTCTCTTGTGTTGTTAGGTTCTAAGCAACGCAAATTACAAGAGCGTGGAGCATCGAGTGGCTGTAAATTCAGCGAAAGAACGAGTCTCCCTTGCTTTCTTTTACAATCCGAAGAGTGATATTCCAATTGAACCGGTAAAAGAACTGGTTACAGCAGAGAATCCTTCTCTTTACCCACCAATGACATTTGATGAATACAGACTTTTCATTAGATTGAGAGGCCCCAAGGGAAAATCTCAAGTGGAATCAATGAAATCTCCCAGATGATTAGTTAATGTGATGGTGACGTATAATATTTACCCATAAGTATGTAAATCACATGCAGTCAGTCCTTCCCCCTTTTTTGGTTATTTTATATAATTTTATATCTTATAACCATAAAAAGGTTACTTTTCAAAGAAATATATATATGTGTATATAAAGGGGAGACTACTCTACAGTGAAAATTTACTTTTAATTTTCATTGGTTGATTATAAATATTTGGTGCATAAATGTTTTTGGTGGCCCATAAAGATTCTGATTATATCAGGAGATAGTAACCTTTTTTTATTTTTTTTTAATAATATTTGCCCGTTGATTGAGGCAAACAAATTGCTAATTTAAAAAAAAAAAAAAGAAATTTTTTATATTTAGCATAAATTCTTTATTTCAATTGGTTATTTATTTATTTATTTATTTTTATAAATAGTCATTGCTATTTTTACATAATTTTTTGGTATTTTTTTCCTTCTAATAAAGTATGTTCAATAAACTTTGAATTTTAATAATTAATAATTTAAAAAATATTTAAAATAATAATTAGTCTAACTTTTTTAATATAATATAAGTAAACATCATATCAATTAACAAAAAATAAATAAATAAGAAAAAATTATGAATGAATATATAATTATTACAAACATGATTTAATGCAATGGCCAAAACTTTTTCATGAGAAGGCTTATTGAAGCCATCAATTGCTATAACATTCAAACTTTCATTATTTTGTAAATGATTCTTTATTGACACTAACCCATCATAATTTTCACTTTTTCACACTAATTATTTAATTAAAATTTTAAAATAAGTCACTATAAATTAACAATGAATTAATATTAATTTATTAATATGATAAAATCGTACCACTATGATTTTTTTTTTCTATTAATCTCATTCATATCTTACCATATCTTTAATCTATCAATATATACACATTATTATAAAAAATTAAATAATATTATCCTAAAATTAAATTCATTCCTCCATGTCACGTTTTAGAATTTTAATTTTTTTAATGCATCAATCATAGTTTAAAGTCAATAGTGTCACACCATTTAGGTTCCTTTGGATTATGCTATAATTTAATTGATAAAGTGAAAACCCACGTGTTTATCCCTTAGTGGTTACCATTATTGTTAGTGTTATAATATAAAGTTCAACAAACAACTGTTTATGTATATTGGTTTAATTAAAGATTGGATAGGCCTACAAGTTTATTTTATTTTATTTTATTTTTGTTTTATTATTGTCCAAAAAATCCAAAATGATTCACATTATTCAATAGTTTAGTTTAGTTGGCTTGAAATTTGGGTTCTTTTAATAGTTGTTTAGTTTCAAGTATTTTATTAGACAACAAAGTTTTAAGTATTATAATTTTTATTAATTAATTAATTTATTTATTATCAATTTATAATTTATAATTTTTTATTAATTAAATACTTTTATTGTATCAAAAGGATAGAATTATTATATATAAAGTTTTCTTTTTTATATAAAGTTATACAAGGCAATGCAATTTTTTTTTTTAAATAAAACGATTATATCACATTAATATGATATGACAGAACCATTTAATTAATAAAAAAAAAATTTATTGATTAATAATAAATAAATAAAAAGTAAATTTCGTTAATTTTTCTAACGACGTTAATTTAAAATAACACTCACTTTTAATTTTTTTAATTCACTACTAATAATTGAATATTTTTTCTTCGTTAATTGAATAATTTATTATATTACATATATTAATGCAATAAAACATACTATTTAAAATTTTCTGAGCAATCTATTATGATCATTAATTAATTTATCATCAAAATCCAATTTAAAATGGACGAGTGTTTATCTATAATTGGTTCTTGGCATTTCTCTTTCCCAACTTGTGTGACAAAATTGTAATGATTTGGGGACTAAATCTAGATCAATGTTAATGAAAATCAACTCATGAATTGTATTCACACTCCATGGTAGTTGTAAATAATAAAGAAATTATTTTACTAATGGCAATTAGAATATGCCTAAGATAATGCTTATATTTATTAAATTTAAAATTTATTTTAAACTAAAAATTAATGAATTTATGACCTTAACTGTTAAAACTTTAAATTCAGAGGGTAATATATTTTAATTTAAAAAAAAAATTGATAAAATAAATTTTCAAAAATGTAATTAATAGTTTAATTAAGAAATTGAAGGGCTGTTCTAATTTCAAGCTTGTTTGTTTGAACGAAACATCTGTTTTCAACTTAATCGTTTTGACCGCAGCTTGAGGTTGTTGATTTGATCATGGTACTGAGGAATAATTGAGCCGAAGTGTGGGCCAAGATGCCCAGTGGTTACAAAGGAGACAAGTGTACGTCAGCGGGCTGATTTACGTCAAGTCAATGGCCACGTGCACACATAAATCAGCACGTGTTTAATTTAGTTGTTGGCTTCGTTCGGCCGAGTGTTAATTGTATTCTTCAATCAAGCCAAAGCCAAACCACATTATCCGAGTAATTATTATAATAATATAACTAATCATATTCATACGCGTCGCCTGATTTTTTTAATCGAAATCTTTCGTGAGGCTTATTTTATTTAATAGAAATAGGGGATATTTTCACTTGACCCCCTAAAGTTTGTTAAAACTGTAAATAATTTGAAAGTGTGCAAAATCTCATGCCAAACTCCTTTTTTTAAATTATTTAAATCAAATACTATTATATGTATATAATACTTTATACAATTTTAAATTTTAAAAATAATATCACATGATGGTCCGGTGAACAATTAACAACGAGCAACTAGTTGGTATCTCTAAATTTAAGATTCCTTGTTACAATTTGATAATGTTTAATTCAGTGTTATTTTTAATAGTATTTAAAAATACATATTAAAATTAAAAGGGTATTTGTTTTTTTTTTTTAAAAAAAATAAAAAATAAAAGAAAAAATAAAAGAAAATGAGTAAAAAAAAGAATGAGGGTTCTTTTATTTGTTTACACCATGAAATTATTTATAAGAAATGATTAATTATTTTTTACTTTGACAAAAATATTTTTTATTTTTAAATTTATTAATATTTATTAATAGATTTGTGTTTTTTATTATTTTTATATTTAATATAAATTATTGTATTTGTTAAAAATAATTATTATAATACTTACTTAATAAATACATATTTTTGAATATTCTTAAATATAAATACATGTTATATTCATTAATTATTTTTATTTAAATAAAA